>CM055122.1:196128646-196178646 GCA_029206835.1 Rana muscosa
AGGGTGACACTCCCACAATGCGCGGCATCCAGGGCGGACCCCGCCCCCTTTCGGTATCGGCCAATTTTTGCTATCGGCCGATACCGAAAACACCATTTTCGCCCGATTAATTTTCGGCGGCCGAAATTTTGGTGCATCTCCAGTTCTCAACTACGTGCTGAAAGGTGGAGCTACCTGTCAATCGGGCAGCTTGGTGGTTCCCAACAATATTGTTAAGATCTTTTCTGAGCCTGGCTTGGTTCTGCCCCGTTTGCTGATAGCGAGCAATTGTCCGCTATCAGCTGACTCTGGGTTGTAGGAGAACATAAGTAAATTACATTTTGTGACCCTCAAAAGGAGTACAGCCTAAAAAGCTTTGGCCATGCTCCCTTTTAAAGTGTCAATAATTGTTTGGACTAGATCAGATATTTTTTAGCAAATTTTCTTTCTGGTTTCTGGTTAAGTTTGGACAACACCATTTGAACTGCACATTACTCATGGTGTGCGGTACTTTGGATACCAGTAAAAACGGTATCTGTGGTGTGTCCGGCCACTTGCACTGAACATATCTCATGGAAGCAGAGAAGATGATTGTAAATGATGTTCCTCCAGTTGTGCCAGTCAGAATTTGTTGGCTTGGTATCTGATCGCACGCAGGTAGCAGCTGACAATACCCTCAGTGCACATCACAAAGTGCTAAAAAAGGGCTTTATTTTCAGTAGGGCAGCAGCAAGCTTTGAAACATACAGATTTTAGTAGCTTTTTCCTCATTTTGTTCCCCCCTTTGTCTACCTACACATTTTGGGCTAAGCTCAGCAAGAGAACAGTGGGTAAAATGGGGTGCAGAGGATGAGAGGAGTCAGAAGACTCTTTATAGTTTGGGAAACATGAGTTCTTTTCTCTATTCTCTTGGCTTGTATAGCACATGCTAGCATTTGTTTTTACTGAATAAATCAAAATAATCATAGCTGCAGTGAACCTCACAGGCACCCACATTTTTTCAGAAGAACATGTTTTGTTTTCAAAGGCATTTCATGGTCTGTATAGATTCTATGCTTTCCGTGATGGACACGTTTAGTTGTGAGAAACACTTCCCAGACTCTATAAGTTTGTTGCTTGGCGTTTAAACACGTGACTGGTTTGCTAAAGGTGTGGTGTGCACTGGAGGCTTTTTGTTATACAATAAAACCTTGGTTTGAGAGTAACTTGGTTTGAGAGCAAAATGTTTTAATAAATGTTGACTTGATATACAAGCGATGTCTTGATATACAAGTAGCGTCATGTCACAACTGAGTATAAAAGAGAAGAGAGGCATCTCTAAGGCCTCGTACACACGACCGATTTTCTCGTCGTAAAAAACACGTCGTTTTTTTCGACGAGATTCTTGTTAAGCTTGTCGATTTTCTCGTCAAGCTTTCTATGCGTACACACTGTCATTTCCCAATTTCCTCGTGGTTCTCTGCGCTCACGTCCAGCACGTACGACGGCACTATAAAGGGGAAGATCTTTTTTCTTGGCGCCACCCCTTGGGCTGCTTTTGCTGATCTCGTGTTACCGCGTGTGAAGTAAAAGTTTGGGAAGAGACGATTCGCGCTTTTCAGTCTTCGTGCTTTCAGTTCGTTTTAGCGTGACGAATGTGCTATTTCCATTACGAAGGCTTGTTTTACCAGAAGATGCGCTCCCGTCTCATACTTGATTCTGAGCATGCGCGCTTTTTGAAGAGTCGTAAAAGCATACACACGAACCATTTTCTCGTCACAAAACAGGCCGACGAGAAACACGACGAGGAAATCTGGAATCCTGACGAGAAAATAGAGAGCAGGTTCTCTATTTTCTCGTCGAGATTCTCGTCAAGTTTCTCGTCGTAAAACCATACACACGAACGTTTTTCTAGACAAAAAAACTCTCGCGGCACTTTTCTTGACTGTTTTGGACGAGAAAATCGGTCGTGTGTACGAGGCCTAAGTGTAGCAATATGGTTACATTTAATGAAGGTACAACATTTAGCAACAAATTGCTTCACTTAGAGGCGCCTCTCTTCTCTTTTTATACTCTGTAGCTCCTGCTGGATTTTGCTTCTAATCCCCTTGTGAAGGCTTCCATTTGTGGATGGACATTTTATGGTTACACAATCTGCTATAAACTTTTTATATGGACTATAAACGGAAAGACTTATGAATAAATGGTTGTGGAATGAATCATTTGAGTTTCCATTATTTCTTATGGGGAAATTTGCTTTGATATACAAGTGCTTTGGATTACAAGCATGTTTTTGGATCGAATTATACTCGCAATCCAAGGTTTTACTGTATTGTGAATTTGATAAGCAGTGGAGTGTTGCATGTAAGAACAAGAAGTGCACAAATGCTGTCGACGGCTACAACATGCAACTATAGAGTTGTGCTTATAAGTTTACATACCCTGGCAGAATTAGATTTCTTGTCCATTTTTCAGAGCATATGAATAACACAAAAACCTTTCTTTCACTCATGGTTAGTGTTTGGCTGAAGCCATTTATTATTATAATCAACTGTGTTGACTCTTTTGAAATCATAATGGCAACAAACTACCCGAATGACCCTGATAAAAAGTTTACGTACCCCAGTTCTTAATACCGTGTATTACCCCCTTTAACATCAATGACAGCTTGAAGTCTTTTGTGTTTAATGTTACAAATTGCAATGCCTCATGGGACTTCACAACAGCTGGAGGGCCGCCAGTTTGAGACGCCTGCTCTAGATGATGGAATTGGAGCTTGCACCTTTTAAAAGGGTTCTTTGTAACACTAATGTAGTGGATACAGTTGTAATGTTTCTAGGTAGGTACTGATCTGCAAAGATGTGTAGAACTACAAGTCCCATGAGGCACAGCAAGACTCTGACAGCCACAAGCATGACACCCAGAGGCATGATGGGACTTGTAGTTTTGCAACAGCTGGCGGTCTGCTAATTGCATATCCCTGGTGTATGGGATATGTCTCTTACTCAGGACCAACTCCACCCAGAAGTTTTCCCCTAGATTGTTCAGATGCCTGGTAGATTTTTTATTTATTTTTTCCCCCTTTTCAGAGACTCTAATAGTAAGGCTTACTTGTATCCCACATCTCTTCCTTCTTCCACAAGTCTGTAATGAAGATGTCCCTCCCTTGAAGTTGGACATTATGGAGGATCTTTTGGCGGAGCAGGATATAATCATTTGTCTATGTAATAAAATGTTTTACCTCTGGAGCCTTATAAATTCTGAAAAGTGATTTATGAATGTGATTCGGCCCACTAATAACCAATTGTAACGGTTTACGTGCGGTGTACATTGAAGACTAATGTTACAAATTCTCCTTCCACAGGAAGTGGGGCGACAGCTGTGGTCCAAGCTGCCTACTGCTCCCCTAAGAAAGAAAAGGTGGCCATCAAGAGGATTAACCTAGAAAAATGCCAGACCAGCATGGATGAACTACTGGTAATAAAGAACCTGATATTATCCTTATAGCTAATTAAAGCCTATCCTAAACCCCAAAACAAAAATTGATAGTATGGCATCTTAACAGTCCTTAGATGTGATGGCTGCATTTGTTTTCTTTTTTGTTTGTTTTTTACACATTATTTTCCTTCATTTTCACCTAGTATCCCATTAACACATTTCCTGCCCTAGGGTAGCAATCGCACTTTGCAGTGTTGTCACACTAGGACAGGTAGTGTGTTGGAGACTACAACATAACACTATGTTAAGAATACATAACCCTGCTTTTTGCTCAAAGTGGTTCTAAAGGCAGAGGATTATTTTACCCTAATGCATTCTATGCCCCGCCCCTTATACTTACCTGAGCTCGATCTATCGATGTGCATGAGAGGCTCTGTCTGCTCTCCTCCTCTAAATTGGCTCAGAGACAGCAGCGGGAGTGATTGGCTCCTGCTGCTGTCAGTCACAGCCAGTCAGGCGGGGGTAGGGCCGAGTCTTGCGGTCTGTTTCAATAGATGCAGGCAGCCAGGCTCGGAAGCAAGTCAGCATGAGTGCCCTCATAGTAAGCTGCTTGCTATTGGAGTATTTAGCAGGGGAAGGAGCCCTGGCGGGGGACCCAAGAAGAGGAGGATCATGGCTGCTCTGTGCAAAACTATTTCACTGAGCAGGCAAGTATGATATGTTTATTGTTTTTCTTTAAAATAATAAACATTTTAACGTTTAGAACCGCTTTAACATTATTGTGTTTTGTATTTACTTATTTGGCTACTAGGACACGGGCTGCCAGCGTCTTAGCAACCAATGACATGGGCCCACTGTCGTTTGTCATTAATCCCTTTTTGGCCTAACTTCTGAACTAATCTCAGAGTTCCCCATCAGGCCATGCCACCCGATAACGCCGGTTGGGAAGGTGAAACCTAATGGCACCCCCATGGGTTTGTAAAACTGCAGCGCGTTTTGGCTGCCGGTATTGGAATGCATGCAATTTACACTCTCCGGCACCTGCATATGTATGAACCTAGCCTAAGACTATTTACATAATGCTGAGAATTTTTTCTTTCATATGTAAAAATTATTTAAAAGACCATAAACTCCCTTCAAGTAAATTTTGCCCCTGCTCTGTTTGGCTGATCTATAATTTCTAAGGCCCTATGAGGCTGGGGTTGGCCCACAAACCACCAGATTAATCTGCTTCTTTGTACAGTGACTGTAAAGCTTCCTGTACGAGACTATTAGGTAGGGGAGTGCCTGTGCTTTTGTTTCACAGACCCCCAGCTCTTCCCATCCTGCATGCCATCTACATCAAATGGATTGAAGCGAATGGAATGTGATGCTATTTATTATTCATAGGCCTTGTGATTCACGCCTGGCAGTCGGTGTTTACAACTCCACATCAAACAGCTGATTTTTCATTTTCTTTGTGTGTTCTGCGGTGATATGATTAACCTGCTCACTGCCTTTTGAACCAGCAGTGTCACAAGTTACATTTGTCCTTGTAGCACTATGTGGTGCAAAAATCAGCTCTTTATACCATTTAGGGCTGCTTAGAACCTAAAATACATGGGCCAATACACACACACTCTATGCATATCTTTGCTGCATGAACACAGCAGGGACATAAGACAATGGGTTTCAACAGTGCAAGGAGGAGTAATAGGCAGTAATGGTGGCATACAAGAGGACTGTTCCATCAGGAAGGACAAGATCCTTAAAAGATTTAATTTGACATTATACAGTGGATAATATGTGTCATAAGCTATACATAAGAGTTATGTTTGCCATTGACTTATCTCTGATTAAAGCTGAACTACTGCCAGTAATAAATACACAATTTAATTGAGTTATATAAAAATTAGGAACCCATTAGGTGTATTTTAATATATAACTAGCACAGGTAGTTGTCTGTTGATATAAGCCTTCTATAGTCTTCAATACAGCAGCACTCAGATGGGGACCTGGAGAGGCAGCACTCCAATTGCAGCTCTATTTTTTGATGCATTAAACTGAGAACATGCTTGCTAAAACGATGTCATCAGTGTGATGCTGCTTTATTGCCCATTCACAGATCGTGTTGGGTCACTCTGCATTGGTTTATGGCACTGTAGTGTGAAGAAAGGTCTACAAATGAACTGTCCTGTCTAGCAAGTGTGCCTTGATCCTAAAATGAGCTGAGCAGATTAACAAAACCTTAAACCATTTTGTGCCCATAAGCCATTGATGCCTGGATGTCCGGGCCAAATTTGGAAGTACCAGTATGTGTCTGTTAACTTTACAAGTGCTCTATGACTACCTACTACTTGTCTGTCTAAATCATTTTACATAATTTAAGGACATCTAATGCTGCGTACACACGGCTGTTTTTAATATCATGGAAAAAAACGACGTTTTTCTCGACGTGATTTTTCGTGTTTCCTCTCAAGCCTGCCTTGCCTACACACTATCGTGAAAAAAAAATGCTTGAGCAAAGCGCAGTGACGTACAACACGTACGACGGCACTATAAAAGGGAAGTTATATTCGGATGGCGTCACCCTTTGGGCTGCTTTTGTTGATCCTCGTATTAGTAAAGTTTTTGGTGAGAGCCGATTCGCGCTTTTCAGCCTCATGCTCTTCAGTCCGTTACAGTGTGACGAATGTGCTATCTCCATTACGAACGTTAGTTTTACCAGAAGGAGCACTCCCGCTTCATACTTGATTCTGAGCATGCGCATTTTTTTTCCCCTGGTAAAAGCATACACACTACCCGTTTTTCACAACGTTAAAAAGAACGACGTGAAAAACGGCGTGAAAAAATAGAGCAGGTTCTAATTTTTTTTTTTTTAGGCCATTTTTCATGTCGTTAAAAATGCTCTGGAGCCTACACACGATCGTTTTTAATGACCAATTTAAAAAATGGCATTTTTCACGCCATGAAAAACAGTCGTGTGTACGCGGCATAAGGCTTTTATTTGGTTCCATGTTTTAATCGAAACCCTACTTTTTTTTTTTTTATTTGTTTTTCATTTATTATAGTCTAATGGACTGAAGCTTGTTTTTTAAAATTGTTTTTAATATTGTAATTGTATTGGACAATTACAGTCTTAACCATACTGCAGTGGCAACTGCAGACTGAAAACTTTTTTTTCTTAAATTAGGGCTGGCCATACATTATACAATTTTTTTGTACAACTTTCCTTTTTAGCTTTACCAAAACCATATAATAGGAAATCAAACCTAAACACTTTCAATTTATGCAGACAGACAGGCCCTTGTACTACATAGTTGGAGGTAAATTTAAAGAAAATTAATAAAGAAAATTGTATGGTTTATGGCCAGCTTAAGCCGCCAGCCTGCATGTGATTACTATAGCTAAGCTTACATAGTGATTTCATTATTGGGCATCACTCGGATTGTTTCCCTATTGTTGGTGGGGACTGGATTTGGCAGTGACAGTTGATTTGACAGCAGCTGCTCACTGTCAGGTTCTTTCTGTCAAAGTGTGAATGTAGATTAATGTTCCCTCTGCATGTAGCAGGGGAATGTTAAAGTGTTACTAAACCCAGGACCCTGTATTCACTATATCTGGTCTCCTACAGTACACAGAATATGGAAATTTAATTATTTTAGTAAATATATTTTCATCAGCAGTCAGAGCAGTCTTGTGACTTCTAGCAGTGTCCAGCCAAGCATTGGTTAAAGCTTGTAGGAGGAGTTTTCTGACTGCCCTATGAGACTGCAATACCCCTGACTCTGTCTAAATTGGCTGATTGGTAATCACGTGCACGCTCCCAAAAATAAATAAATCTCAGTAGCAATCCAAACTGAGCATGTACAGCCTGTCTCCATAGGCTCTGTGTTATCGGGAAATTATCAGGGGACAGTGGAAGGAGGGGAGGATCAAAAAAAGACAGGATCAAACAGCCTTTTTACACAATGCGAAGGATTAACCTAGGGCTGAAACAACTAATCGATTATGGAAATAGTAATCGATTAATTTCATAATCGATTCGTTGACGATTAAATCGATTAATCGGCCAGTAACATAATGAGTTAAAAAAACCAAAAATTAGCCATTTTATAGTACAAAAAGAGCAAATAATCACTACTGTTAATATTATATTAATACGAAAAATCTTTGTACATTCGCTGAATGAAAGAATGTTGTTTGAAATTTTCACTTTCTTTTAACATTCAGTTTTAAAATGAATGTAATTTCTGAACGAAAACCACATTACATGGTCTGAAAATTTCCTTTGACCAAGAAGTTTTCTATTATTTCTAAACTTTCCCGTCACTGTGGTTGAAAACGAACGTCAATTTGACCCCACTGACGATTAGAAATTCGCTCGAACGTTCTTAAAATTATTTTTATTTTTTTGAAGGAAGACGTTGTATGGCCAGCTTATAATACTGTATATTACAGTTCTGTTTGAAAAACAGTCTTTAACTTTTTTTTTCTTTAAATAAAAAAATTTGTTCTGAGTCTGATATTTACCAGATTCACCCTCTAATAGTATATACAGTATACCTCCTCTGTTCTTCTCAGAGAGTGGATTAGAGATTTTGCTCCCTAACCATATACTGTATATACCCGAGTATAAGCCGACCCGAATATAAGCCGAGGCACCTAATTTTACCACCAAAAACTGGGAAAATTTATTGACTTGAGTATAAGCCTAGGGTGTCCATCTGCGTGCCTCACTGTGCCCGTGCCTCACTGTGCCCGTGCCTCACTGTGCCCATGACTAGACTGACGTTTAACATGGGAGTCTATGGAAGGGGGGCCCGGATTTGAAAAATCAGTGCTCCCCGGCCGTAGGTCCCCCAGACAACAAACTTTGTACACTTGTAGAGGAGAAAAGGAGCTACATGTGTGCCAAGTTCCAGGTCCAGGGGATCTACGACCGTCCGGTACCAGGTCCCCAAAATCACCAGAGAAATTACCGTTTAACATGGGAGTCTATTGAAGGGGTGCCCGGCTTTGAAAAATCGGTGCTTCCCGGCCGTAGGTCCCCCGGACAACAACTTTTGCACACTTGTAGAGGAGGGCTACATGTGTGCCAAGTCTGGGGTCCAGGAGACCTACGGCCGGCCGGTACCGGGTCCCCAAAGTCCAGAAGATTAGGCGCAAAAAGGTGACTTGAGTATAAGCCGAGGGGGGCATTTTCAGCACAAAAAAATGTGCTGAAAAACTTGGCTTATACTTGAGTATATACGGTAGTTGGTTATTTATATTTACCACTTCATAGGGATATTTAAGAATAAATTGTCTTCTTTTAAAACTTTACATATTAAACTAAATTATACACCACACTTTTTTTAAAGTTGTTAACCGATTAATCAAAACAATAAATCGGCCAACTAATCGATTATGAAAATAATCGTTAGTTGCAGCCCTAGATTAACCCCTTAGGTTTCACAGCGAGTTTAACAAGCATACTTTACTGCATATACAGACTGATTTTACTGTTGTGAGTTAAGTAACACTTTATTCTACAAATCGTAGGCGGGACGCATTTTAAAATGGTTGCCACATGTTTTTTTAACTATACATTTTACTTGCCAGGAATTTAAAGGCGATTTACAGAAATTGCCCAGTGATACCTAACCCATCCAGTTGGCAACTCTGTGTAGTGCTGATTTAATGCCGTTTTTTTTTTTCTCCATACATAAGTTGCACTGGTATCATTCAGAAATGTGACCTTTTTTTTTTGCCTTGTATGTGTAGTGTTCAAAATCTCCATCCAACTTTAGAAGTTGTCGAGTTGTCGGTGGTAACATTTATACTTGATGGGATTGGCAATGTATAAGTAAAAAACAAAACTTGCAGTAATAACGTGGTGGCTTGATGCACTTCTTTTACATAGAAACCTTGGATCTGTCATCATTTTAAAAATATACCTTGTAGTAACAAGAGTATTGTATGCTGATATAGTTGCCCAAGAATATTTCTTTATACATTCCTCTACATTTTTATTTTCTTTTTTTTCCTCTGCTTTAATCCGTTTTGTTCAAAATGGTGAATATCCTGTAAGGAGCCTCAATTGTCTTATTTATCTCATGATATTGTAGAGTAGCTTACAATACCATATGCCTACAATATTATTTTATTGTCTTTGGTACTTTTCTTCGCCATTTATTCATTCTTTAAAGTGAACTGTGTTTCCTTGGTTTAATGTGATTATTACTCAATGGATATTATTTAAAGGAGAAGTTTTAGTGTGTGTGTGTGTGTGTGTGTGTGTGTGTGTGTGTATATGTATATATGTATATAGAGAGTGTGTGTGTATATGTATATGTGTGTGTATGTATGTATGTATATATGTGTGTATGTATGTGTGTGTGTGTATATGTGTATATGTATGTATATATATATATATATATATATATATATATATATATTGTGAGGGGGTTAGCTCGGCAGCGGGCGTGTGTGACCCCCGAGATGGGCTCCCCACACAAAAACAGGCCCAGCAAACGGAGGTTGTGGTTTTCAAAATCAAAAAAAGGTGCGGTTTATTTTCTATTTACAGTGACAAAACACAGCAAAGCCAAAAGAAACATAAACAAAATAAATCCTGGTCAACTTGACCTCTGACTAAACATACAGGGTTCCTAACTAACAACTGGGATCAGCCTAGTGCTGTCCTAGTCCCTAAGTCCCTGGTTTAGTAAATGTCCAAACAAATAGCCACACAGGCTTTGTCTCACCGCACAGGGGTTCACTCTCCCTAGACAGTCCACACAGGTCTGGTTCCAGGCATGAGCAAACACCTAATGAATCTGGGAGTTCTTATAGAGGCCTAAATGAG
The DNA here is from genome assembly GCA_029206835.1 of Rana muscosa. Classification (NCBI taxonomy): domain Eukaryota; kingdom Metazoa; phylum Chordata; class Amphibia; order Anura; family Ranidae; genus Rana; species Rana muscosa. Next base: position 196,138,872 of record CM055122.1, read on the forward strand.
CTGACAAGCTTCAGCTGGTCTCATCAACTCCCTGTCTGCACGACGCCCCACACTCTCCCTAGAGGTATGAGTCATCCATGAGCCCACTAGCCTCAGCTGGGCTTATACAACTCTCCACCTAGTTGTATAAGTCGGCGTAAAGCCTGAATCTGGGCGAAATATATCTACCCCCCTGGATGCAACCAGGTGACTTTACCTTCCTGCTGTCACAATATATATATATATATATATATATATATATATATATATATATATATATATATATATATATATATATATATATATATATATATATATATATATATATATATATAAAAAATCTTTATACTCCCCTCTTTTTCCTGCAACATCAGTGTGATTCTGAAGCTGTCCAACGTCCGTTCTTAGACTGAGAACTGAGCGATTACTTGACCACAGATCTCTCAGTTCTTGTTGTTCTGCTTAGAGCAGAGAGCAATGACTTTCAGTCATCACTCTTGGCTCTGTCCCTCCAGCACTCACTGGAGCGCCAGGCAGGAAAGGGGGTGGGCACAGCTGTCTTTGGCTCTCTGCTATGCACTGATAGGTGGAGCAAGCTGTCAATCAGGCAGCTGGGTGGATCCTTCCAGGGCATGAAGCGGCTCTGCCATGTCAGCTGACAGCCAACAATAGCCTGCTGTCCGCTTATTCTGGGTTGTAGAAGAGCAAAGTAAGTGCACCTATGTGACTCGCAAGGAAAGTATGGCAAAAAAAAAAAAGCTTTTAAAAAGCTGTCATTCAAAAACTGATATTTTACCATCTGATAGGTTATGCTGGAAAGTCAAATCTGAAAACACCTTCTTATTCTTAGGAACTTTGCTGGTGAGAGATTTGTGCTTGTACCCCTATAGCCTGAAGACTTTTACTATTGGCTACAAGGCAGTCCTAGTCTTCTTGTTGGAAGTTGTATTTATTCTATTCGGCAGAGACTGCCTTGGTAAAGGTGGGACGCTCCCAATGGTGGTCAGGATCAAATTGTGTAGGAACGTCTCAAACCTCCAATGTGGTCAAGAGGGCTCAAGGAAATGAAAACCCCTATTAAATACAACAAACTAGCCCACCATTCTTCACCTTTGGGGTGGATTTTTTAATTGAAATGCTGGTGAAATAATATCTTTTTGACTTTCAGCTTGCTGCCAGACAGGCCATTAGTTAATGTATCCTGTGTTTTTGCATTGGCATGATAGATGATGTGTCATAAAAGCCAGGGCTCCAGAGAATGTGACAGAGAAATGTCCCTTTGCCAAACTGCGTAAAGCTGGCCATACATGTCCTTCTGCCCAGACAACCGCAAATCCTTCTTTGATTCTGACTGCAATTGAAGCTTAATTGACATTCAACCATCAGGCCTATTAGACTGATCTAGATTTTTTATTTTTAAGTTGTGTGTGTATATATATATATATATATATATATATATATATATATATATATATATATATATATATATATATATATATATATATATAATTCCGGTGCTTTGCTTTTCATTCACATTTTCCACTATTTAGTTATAGCCTAGTTTGATGTCCCTTTGATCGCCCTTGGGTGACCAGATTAGTTATGAAAATAATTGATCTGTGCTGAGCTTAAGAACATTTTCCTGCTAATATATCAGCATAATGGAAAATCATCTGTATAATGTCTTATTTATGGTTATTTTGGGATGAAAAATAGGTGACAATGTAAAAGCAACTTAAGACAAAGAATGATTGTGTTGGACCACTAGTATTTGAGTACAAAATGAATTAATTCACAAACCTAATGATACAGGATATACAATGGATATAAAAAAGTCTACACACGCCTGGTTAAATGTCAGGTTTCTGTGATGTAAAGCAAGGCTTGACAAATTTGCTTGGAATCTAGGAGTCAGCTAAAAAAGTTAGGAGCCAGGAACGTGCCTGGTCCCGCCGTGCTCGCGCGCAGAAGCGCACGGAGACACAGGATACCCCAGCTGTGCCGCCCCAGGCGCCAGGTCGCTAATTCTAGTCACAATGGCGACCTGGCGCCCGGGGTTTGTCGAACCCTGATGTAAAAAAATTAGACCAAGATGAATCATTTCAGAACTTTTTCCTCCTTTTTAAGGTGACCTATAAACTACAAAAACTGAAATCTTTTGGGGTGAGTGGGGGGAGGGGTTAAAAATAAAAAAATAAAATAATGTGGTTGCATAAGTGTGCACACCCTTTTTATAACTGAGGATGTAGCTGTGTTCAGAATTGAGCAATCACATTCAAACTCATGTTAAATAGGAGTCCGTACACATCTGCCATCATTTAAAGTGCCTCTGATTAACCCCAAATAAAGTTCAGCTGTTCTAGTAGGTCTTTCCTGACATTTTCTTAGTCGCATCCTACAGCAAAAGCCATGGTCCGCAGAGCGCTTCCAAAGCATCAGAGGGATCTCATTGTTAAAAGGTATCAGTCAGGATAAGGGTACAAAAGAATTTCCAAGGCATTAGATTTACCATGGAACACAGTGAAGACAGTCATCATCTGGAGAAAATATGGCACAACAGTGACATTTTCAAGAACTGGACGTCCCCCCAAAATTGATGAAAAGACGAGAAGAAAACTGGTCAGGGAGGCTGTCAAGAGGCCTACAGCAACATTAAAGGAGCTGCAGGAATGTTTGGCAAGTATTGGCTGTGTGGTACATGTGACAACAATCTCCCGTATCCTCTTCATATGTCTGGGCTATGGGGTAGAGTGGCAAGATGGAAGCCTTTTCTTATGAAGAAAAATGTCCAAGCCTGACTAAATTTTGCAAAGAAACCATCTGAAGTCTCCCAAAGGCATGTGGGAAAATTGTGTTCTGGTCTGATGAACTCAAGGTTGGACTTTCTGGCCATAACTTCATAAGATATGTTTGGTGCAAAAACACTACACATCACCAAAAGCACACCATACCCACAGTGAAGCATGGTGGTGGCAGCATCGTGCTTTGGGGCTGTTTTTCTTCAGCTGGAACAGGGGCCTTGGCCAAGGTAGAAGGAATTATGAATAGTTCCAAATACCAGTCAATATTGGCACAAAACCTTCAGGCTTCTGCTAAAAAGCTGAACATGAAGAGGAACTTCATCTTTTAGCATGACACCGACCCAAAGCATACATCCAAATTAACAAAAGAATAGCTTCACCAGAAGATTAAAGTGCAAGTAAACCCTCCATACACCCAGTGAAGTGAACAGCCTCAGATGATACACTGCGATTAAACAAATCTCCCTACATAGGTTTTGCATGTATGTCTGCTGTCTTCACATTTATATACTGTTTTTAGAAAGTTCAGATTGTGTTAGGAAATTTTCTCTTCCTGTTTAACACAGTGTGATATGTCCTGGGCATACAGCCAAGATAGCTCCACATAGGTAGAGACTCTTAGAGGTGTTTTGTAACAGGGCCAGCTCCCTGCTAATCTATTTTTGCAACCTCCCCTGACAGAAATTTAAAGCGGAAGTAAACCCAACGATTTAATAGTTTAAAAAAAAGTTACATTCCCGGCATGCCGGAAATGCCAACTGTCACATTGGCTGTGCTCTCAACCAAACTGTCACACCATCCAATGGCTGGTGTCATAACTGATCACATGTGCAGCATCATGGCAGTTGAAGATTAAACAGAGGCCAAGATGGCAGCTTCCTTGGCTGAAAATGATAGGAGGGTTTACTTACACTTTAAGGCTGCTTTTATCTGATGTGTCAGAGAATTTGTCAGGAGTTATCAGGCTGATAACAGAGGAATGGTTCAGGAGAGAGCTATGGGACTTGGCTCTTTGAAGAGAGATAACTAAATACTGCAGATATATGTGCCCAGCTCAAATTTCATGAATTGGGTTTACACCCACTTTAAAGTTTTAAAATGCCTAGCCAGAGCCCAGACCTGAATCCCAAAATCTGTGGGGTGATCTGAAGAGGTTTGTGCACAGGAGATGCCCTCACAATCTGACGGATTTGGTGTGTTTTTGCAAAGAAGAGTGGGCAAATATCTTTTTTTTTAGTTACTGGGCATGGAGGAGGAAGGAGGTACTGGGCTGTCATTTAGGATCTGTATCCACACCCAAATGTGTGATATCAATACTATGTGACATGAAAATCTTAGCTCAATAAGGAAATGTTCTCTCCAGCGATAGAGACCAAACTGAACACATGCAGCTTTACTACCCTCACTGTGTCTTATCTGGCCTTGCCAAGAGAGACCCTGCAGGAGGGGGAGGATGTGTCCATACAGGATTAAAGAGTCTTTTTACACAATGCAGAGGATTAACCCCATTAAGTTCCACAGTGGGTATAACAAGCATGCTATTCTGCATATACAGTATCTCACAAAAGTGAGTACACCCCTCACATTTTTGTAAATATTTTATTATATCTTTTCATGTCACAACACTGAAGAAATTACACTTTTCTACAATGTAAAGTAATGAGTGTACAGCTTGTATAACAGTGTAAATTTGCATTGTGGTGGGAGTGTCATGGTCTGAGGCTACATGAGTGCTGCCGGCACTGGGGAGCTACAGATCATTGAGGGAACCAGGAATGCCAACATGTACTGTGACATACTGAAGCAGAGCATGATCCCCTCCCTTCAGAGACTGGGCTGCAGGGCATAACATAACGACCCCCAAACACACCTCCAAGACAACCACTGCCTTGTTGAACAAGCTGAGTGTAAAGGTGATGGACTGGCCAAGCATGTCTCCAGACCTAAACCCTATTGAACATCTGTGGGGCATCCTCAAACAGAAGGTGGAGGAGTGCAAGGTCGCTAAGAGGACTCCAGTGGTGACCTGTGAAGCTCTGGTGAGCTCCATGCCCAAGAGGGTTAAGTTGGTGCTGGAAATTAATAGTGGCCACACAAAAAAATTGACACTTTGGGCCCAATATGGACATTTTCACTTAGGGGTGCACTCACCTTTGTTGCCTGCGGTTTAGACATGAATAGCTGTGTGTGGAGTTATTTTGAGGGGACAGCAAATTTACACTGTTATACAAGCTGTACACTCACTACTTTACATTGTCGCAAAGTGTCATTTCTTCAGTGTTGTCACATGAAAAGATAAAATCTTTACAAAAATGTGAGGGGTGTACTCACTTATGTGGGATACTGTATAGACAGATTTTATTGTTGTGGGTTTAGTAACACTTTAGGATATATCATGACTCCATCATCCAATGTATAAGCCAATACAAGCGGTCCCCGAGTTACGAACACCGAGTTACGAACGACACCGAGTTACGAATGACTCCTACTTACGCCTCAATGCCGGCTGCTTGTGCTCCACGCTGGTCCTGGATACCTCCGAGTACACTGGATACCTCCACATCCCACACTGCAGTACTAAATGTACTGCATGACCAGAAGAGCCCCAGAAGCGCCCGGAACATCCCACATCCCTGCACAGGCGGAAGCCGGAACATCCCACATCCCTGCACAGGCGGAAGCCGGAACATCCCACATCCCTGCACAGGCGGAAGCCGGAACATCCCACATCCCTGCACAGGCGGAAGCCGGAACATCCCACATCCCTGCACAGGCGGAAGCCGGAACATCCCACATCCCTGCACAGGCAGAAGTTACTCTTACAAGCAGTGTTCCGACTTACGAACAAATTCCTCTTGCGAACAAACCTACAGTCCTTATTGTGTTCGTAACTCGGTACTGCTTGTATAAGAAGTTCAGTGACGGGTATGTATTTAAATACTAATGCATCATCTGACTGCAGTTTTTAAGCTTTTTTTAATAAAACAAAAGATGATGTGCAGTAACAGTCAGAATTCTACTTTCGTTGATATGACTGCAGTTAACTGATAACGGATTGGTTACTCTGGGTTACGGCACTTTGAGCATTACCAATCCTCTGATCCTGTATTAAGCCTGTGTGGTTTTCATGTTCTTGCTTGGATTATGCTACTGCATAGCTATAATTGCTTGGTCTCCACAGGGGTTAATAAAATATGTAAAGACTTACAGGACGAGTTCTTCTTTGCACGCGGCCTCTGTCAGGTGCAACCCCGGCTGCCTATTTTAGGAAAATTCCTCCGATGAGTAGTTTGATCTGTTGAAGCTCCACACATGCCAGACGGATCTCGAGTATTATGTAGTGGTGTTCATCAGAGGGCTATAGAGATCAAGAAATAATCCCTGAAGTGACTGAGGGGAAGAGGTGTTCCTAGTGGATGTGTGTCCCTAAAATAGATTTTTATGGATGGTATTGAATAAATTCTATACATACACATATACAGTGTGATGTGTGTTTACGTATGTATATACAGTGTGTATATCTATATAATATAGAGAGACACACACATGCACACGCACTATATGCACACACACACACACACTGTATATGCACACATTTTAATCATTCGAGATTGATGAGTTTATATGTTATCCAACAGATATAATCAACACTGAAAATTTTATTTATTCTATAGCCAATTTAAAAGGGAATTCCACTCAAGGCAAAATTTGGAAACTCCTCTACACTGGTGGAGCATTGCCTAGCTGTGGGGATCCTTTTCCCAGAATTAGTTTGAACGGACTTCTAAAAACAACCATACGCTTGACATTGATCTGTGACAGAGCTCTGTAGATATTCACTCCAGCAGTTTACCAGCAGGGATTGGAATGTTGTGGTGGTTAGTTGCTTGGAATTAAAGTGTTGCTAAACCCGCAACAGAAAAATCCGTCTGTATATGCAGTAAAGCATACTGATTTTACTCAGTGTGGAACCTAAGAGGTTAATCCTACGCATTGTGTAAAAAAGGCTGTTTGATCCTGTCTTCCCCTTCTTTCGCTGTCCCCAATCCGTCTCCTGATAAAACAAAGACTTGGGGGGCAAGTTGCACATGCTCAGTTTGGTGTGTATCGCTAGAGTGTTTTTTTCTTGGGAGCGTGCATGTGATCATCACAGGGCCAATCGGCACTGTCCAGACAGTCAGGTGTCCTGCAGCCTCATAGGACAATTGGGGGAGAATAAAAACTCTTCCTACAAGCTTTAACCAGACACTGATAGAAGTCACAAGACTGCTATATACTGCTGATGAGAAAAGTGTATTTAGCAGTTTGTTTACTAAAACTATTGCATTTTCATGTGTACTGTGAGAGACCAGATATAGTGAGTGCAGGGTCCTGGGTTTAGTAACACTTTAAACTGCTAATGCTTTTGTTCACTTCAAGCAGGTTTTGCATTCTTATAACAGTATGGGAATGCAAAACTTGCTTGAAGCAGGTCAAATGCAAGTCAGAAGGAAGTTGAATGCAACTGTCAATTAGTTCTGAATGGTCTTAGAAGCATCTCAAACTGATGCCAAAGCCAATTGATACAGGACCTAAAGCATTTTTTTTTTTGTCTTTGTCTACAGTGGAGATGGGTCAGAAGCCAAGTTTAGCTTTTGCAGGAGCTCCCCTTCCCCTTCCATTCACTGGAGTTGAGAGAATATTTCTTGGAAGATCTAATGATATTGGAATTGTCCTAACCACCTCTAATGCCACTAGGTCCCCATGCACACAGGGCGTTCTTTATAGCTGCTTTTACCAGCATCAATTTTTTTTTTTTGCAGCTTAAAAATGCCTCTCCATGTTATTCTATGCCTCATGCACGCGCACATAGGCTATTATGAGCTGTAAGTGGCATAGGCGTTTTCAAGCTGTGCAAAAAAAAAAAAAAAAACAGGGCCCGCACGTCCTGAGGACCGGCGTTACAGCTGTAAAAATGTCTGACGCTGCTAAACACGGCTTAATACTGGATACAGCTAAAAGCCATGTCAACCGTTTGTTTTTTTGACATGTGAAAATCAAAAGTTTCCTATGAGAGCCGTCTTAACTGATCTGACTTTCAGCACATTGATTTGAATGGAAATCACATTCAAGTCGGATCATGAATATCCGACTTGTGGTGCCACTTGTGCTCTAAGGGGTTGCCCCCAAGATCCATACCAGGCCCTTTGAGTCATGTATGGGTCTTGAAAGGGAACCCCCATGCCAAAATGAAAAAAAAAAAACGAAATGCGGTACCCCCCAAAATCCATACCAGACCCTTATCTGAGCATGCAGCCGGCAGGTAAGGAAAGGGGGGGGCGAGCGGTCACCCCCTTCCTTGACCATACAAGACCACACGCCCTCAACATTGGGGGGGTGGGTGCTTCATGCAGGGGGGGGGTCTGCGCCCCCCACCCCAAAGCACCTCGTCCCCATGTTGGGGGGGGGGGACAAGAACTTCTTCCCGAAAACACTGGGTGGTGGTTGTGGGGATCTGCGGGCAGGGGTCTTATCGGAAATTGGAAGCCCCCTTTAATAAGGGGGGCCCCCAGATCCTGGCCCTCCCCCCTATGTGAATGAGTATGGGGTGGGGTAGTGTAAATAAAAACGAGACAGTTTTGACAAGTCTTGACAAGCTTTTTGTGTTTTTTTTTTTTTTTTTTTTTTTGTTTCCATTTTGGCATGGCGTTTCCTTCCAAGATCCATACCAGACTCAAAGGGCATCCGGAAAGTATTCACAGCACTTCACTTTTACCACATTTTGTTAACCACTTAACGACCGCTCACTGTATATATACGTCGGCAGAATGGCACCGACAGGCACAATCACGTAGAGTGTACGTGATTGCCTTTGTACAGTTGGGGGGTCCAATCGGACCCCCCTTCTGTACAGTGAGCGGTGGCTAAGTGTCCGGGAGCGTTCCGGGATGAGGGGGCAGCCATTCGTTTCTGGCCACCCCCTCGCGATCGCTCCCGGCGAATGGAAATGCCCCCTCTGTCTGTGTCAGACAGAGGGAGCAGGAGGAAGTGATGTCATCTCTGGTGCGGCGCTCACATATACCGAGCGCCGTACAAGAGAAGACATCAGGTCAGTGCACACAACACTACACTGACACCAGGACACATAGGGACATAAATCGCCCCCCCCAGACACCCCAGATCACCCCCCAGATCACCCCCCCAGCCCCCAGTCACAGTGTCACTGATTGCAGTGACCATTTATTTAGTGATCACTGCAATCAGTGACATTTGTGACTGTAAAAGTGTCACCAAAGTTTAGTCTTAGGTCCAGTGTAGCCCCCTAACCCCCCCCTAATAAAGATTTACCCCCTGATCACCCCCCAGATAACTCTTTCACCCCCTATCACCACTGTCACTAAGCGATCATTTTTCTGATCGCTGTCTTAGCGTCAGTGATGCCGTTCGGCAGCCAGTAATTGTTTTTAGGTTCGCCGCATGTTTTTATCGCGTCAGGTACCCCAATATATTATCTAATAAAGGTTTAACCCCCTTGATCGCCCCCCAGGTAACCCTTTCACCCCCTATAACCACTGTCACTAAGCGATCGTTTTTCTAAACGCTGTCTTAGTGTCTGTGATGCAGATCGGTAGCCAGTAATTTTTTTTAGGTTCGCCGCAGGTTTTTATAGCGTCAGGTACCCCCATATATTATCTAATAAAGGTTTTAACCCCCTGATTGCCCCTAGTTAACCCTTTCACCAATGATCACCATATAAGTGTTACGGGTGACGCTGGTTAGTTAGTTTGCTGTGTCAGGGCACCCGCTGTGTATATAACCCAATAAAGGTTTAACCCCCTGATCGCCCGGCGGGTGATATCAATTAGGTTTTAGCGTCGGAGAGGGTCTGCGTCACACCCCAGGCAGCGTCAGGTTAGTGCCAGTAACGCTAACACCCACGCGTGAAGCATACACCCCCCTTAGTGGTATAGTATCTGAACAGATCAATATCTGATCTGATCAGATCTATACTAGCGTCCCCAGCAGTTTAGGGTTCCCAAAAACGCAGTGTTAGCGGGATCAGCCCAGATACCTGCTGGCACCTGCGTTTTGCCCCTCCGTCCAGCCCAGGCCACCCAAGTGCAGTATCGATCGATCACTGTCACTTACAAAACAAAAACACACATAACTGCAGCGTTCACAGAGACAGGCCTGATCCCTGCGACTCCAGTGCTGTAGGAGGTGATTTCACCACCACAGTTAAAAAAAAAAAAAGCAAATATGCCGAAGCATTGGGGCAGCAGGGGCGGAGGAGCGATTTTGCTCCTAATGCCGCGTACATACGGTCGAAATTCCGACGGAGGCTTGCCCGTGGAAAAGTCCGACCATGTGTGCGCGGCATATCTTTTTTGCGGGAGGATGCCCCCATGCTTCGGCATATATAAATGGTGCGTGTATGCCCATCATTGGAAGTGGGTGGATGAAGGGCGGTATTCTAATGGTGGGCATACCCACCGATCAATCTCTTTTTTCGTTCAGCCAACTGGCTGCATGAAAAAAAAAGATTACAATACATGTCCAACAAGGACCAGCAACGTACTGGTATGTTGCTGGACTTTGAATGCTTATACCAGAATGATGCCTGCGGGTTTAGGTATCATCTTGGTATCATTCTTTTCAGCCTGCGGCCGGCTTTCATGTAAAAGCAATCCTAGCGGCTAATTAGCCTCTGGACTGCTTTTACAAGCAGTGGGAGGGAATGCCCCCCCCGGATATAAAAAGCGCCATTGGGAAATTGGGAAAGCATTTTATCACACCGATCTTGGTGTGGTCAGATGCTTTGAGGGCAGAGGAAAAATCTAGGGTCTAGAAGACCCCAGTTTTTTCAAAAAAAGAGTACCTGTCACTACCTATTGCTATCATAGGGGATATTTACATTCCCTGAGATAACAATAAAAATTATAAAAAAAAAAAATACTTGGAAGGAACAATTTAAAAATAAAAGAAAAAAGAAAAATTAATAAAAAAAAAGAAAAAAAAAAAAGCACCCCTGTCCTGCCCTGCTCTTGCCCAATGGCGAACGCAAGCGTCGGTCTGGCGTCATATGTAAACAGCAATTGCACCATGCATGTGAGGTATCACCGCGAAGGTCAGATTGAGGGAAATCATTTTAGCAGTAGACCTCCTCTGTAAATCTACTGGGGTAACCTGTAAAGGCTTTTAAAGGCTTTTAAAAATGTATGTAGTTTGTCGCCAATGCGCGTTTGTGTGAAATTTTAAAGCATGTCGTGTTTGGTATCTATGTACTCGGCCTAAGATCATCTTTTTTATTTCATCAAACATTTGGGCAATATAGTGTGTTTTAGTGCATTAAAATTAAAAAAAGTGTATTTTTTAACCCAAAAAATGCGTTTAAAAAATCGCTGCGCAAATACTGTGTAGAAAAAAAAATGCAACACCCACCATTTTAATCTGTAGGGCCTTTGCTTTAAAAATATATATAATGTTTGGGGGTTCAACATAATTTTCTTGCAAAAAAAAAAATGTTTTCATGTAAACAAAAAGTGTCAAAAAGGGCTTTGTCTTCAAGTGGTTAGAAGAGTGGATGTAAGCTTCCTAATGTTGTGTATAAAATGCCAGAACAGTTCAAAACCCCCCCAAATGACCCCATTTTGGAAAGTAGACACCCCAAGCTATATACTGAGAGGCATGTCGAGTCCATGGAATATTTTATATGTTGACACAAGTTGCGGAAAAACGACAATTTTCTTTTTTTTTTTTTTTGCACAAAGTTGTCACTAAATGATATATTGCTCACACATGCCATGGGCATATGTGGAATTACACCCCAAAATACATTCTGTTGCTTTTCCTGAGTACGGGGATACCACATGTGTGAGACTTTTTGGGAGCCTAGCCACGTACGGGACCCCAAAAACCAAGCACCGCCTTCAGGCTTTCTAAGGGTGTAAATTTTTGATTTCACTTCTCACTGCCGATCACAGTTTCGGAGGCCATGGAATGCCCAGATAGCACAAAACCCCCCCAAATGACCCCATTTTGGAAAGTAGACACCCCAAGCTATTTGCTGAGAGGTATTGTGAGTATTTTGCAGATCTCGCTTTTTGTCACAAAGTTTTGAAAATTGAAAAAAAAAAATAATATATATATATATATATATATATATATATATATATATATTTTCTTTCTTAATTTTCAAAAACAAATTAGAGCTGTAAAATACTCGCCATGCCTCTCAGCAAATAGCTTGGGGTGTCTATATTCCAAAATGGGGTCATTTGGGGGGGGTTTTGTGCGATTTTGGCATTTTATGGCCTTCGAAACTGTGATAGGTAGTGAGGAGTGAAATCAAAAATTTGTGCCTAGAAATCCTGAAGGCGGTGCTTGGTTTTCGGGGTCCCGTACGCGGCTAGGCTCCTAAAAAGTCCCACACATGTGGTATCCCCGTACTCAGGAGAAGCAGAAAAATGTATTTTGGGGTGTAATTCCACATATAACCATGGCATGTGTGAGCAATATATCATTTAGTGACAACTTTTTTTTTTTTTTTGTCATTATTCAATCACTTGGGACAAAAAAAAATATATTCAATGGGCTCAACAGGCCTCTCAGCAATTTCCTTGGGGTGTCTACTTTCTAAAATGGGGTCATTTGGGGGGGTTTTGTGCTATTTTGGCATTTTATGGCCTTCGAAACTGTGATAGGTAGTGAGGAGTGAAATCAAAAATTTGCGCCCTTAGAAATCCTAAAGGCGGTGCTTGGTTTCCGGGGTCCCGTACGCAGCTAGGCTCCCAAAAAGTCCCACACATGTGGTATCCCCGTACTCAGGAGAAGCAGCAAAATGTATTTTGGGGTGAAATTCCACATATAACCATGGCATGTGTGCGCAATATATCATTTAGTGACAACTTTTTGTAATTTTTTTTTTTTTTAGTCATTATTCAATCACTTGGGACAAAAAAAAAAAATTCAATGGGCTCAACATGCCTCTCAGCAATTTCCTTGGGGTGTCTACTTTCCAAAATGGGGTCATTTGGGGGGGTTTTGTACTGCCCTGTCATTTTAGCACCTCAAGAAATGAGATAGGCAGTCATAAATTTAAAGCTGTGTAAATTTCAGAAAATGTACCCTAGTTTGTAAACTCTAACTTTTGCGCAAACCAATAAATATACGCTTATTGACATTTTTTTTACTAAAAACATGTGGCTGAATACATTTTGGCCTAAATGTATGACTACAATTGAGTTTATTCGATTTTTCTTATAACAAAAAGTAGAAAATATCATTTTTTTTCAAAATTTTCGATCTTTTTCCGTTTATATCGCAAAAAATAAAAATCGCAGAGGCAATCAAATACCATTAAAAGAAAGCTCTATTTGTGGGAAGAAAAGGACGCAAATTTCGTTTGGGTACAACATTGCATGTCCGCACAATTTACAGTTAAAGCAGCGCAGTGCAAAATTCTGAATTCACCTCTGGTCCTTTAGCTACCAAATGGTCCGGGGCTTAAGTGGTTAAGTTACAGCTCCTATCCAGAATGGATTAAATTCATAATTTTCCTCAAATTTCTACAAACAATACCCGATAATGACAACATGAAAGAAGTTTGTTTAAAAATGTATTATAAGTAAAAAATTAAATCACATGTACATAAGTATTCACAGCCTTTGCCATGACAGTCAAAATTTAACTCGGGTGCATCCTGTTTCCACTGATCATCCTTGAGATTTTTCTACAACTTGATTGGAGTCCACCTGTGGTAAACTCTTGATTGGACCTGATTTGGAAAGGCACACACCTATTTATATAAGGTCCCACAGTTGACCGTGCATGTCAGAGCACAAACCAAGCCATGAAGTCCAAGGAATTGTTTGTAGACCTCCGAGACAGGATTGTATCGAGGCACAGATCTGGGGAAGGGTACAGATACATTTCTGCAGCATTAAAGATCCCAATGAGCACAGTGGCTTCCATCATCTGTAAATGGAAAAGTTTTGAAACCACCAGGACTCTCAGCGGGCCGCCCAACCAAACTGAGCGATCTGGGGAGAAGGGCCCAAGTCAGGGAGGTGACAAAGAACCCGATAGTCACTCTGACAGAGCTCCAGCGTCTATCTGTGGAGAGAAAAGAACTTTCCAAAAGAACCATCTCTGCAGCACTCCACCAATCAGGCCTGTATGGTAGAGTGGCCAGACAGAAGCCACTCCTCAGTAAAAGGCACATGACCGCCCATCTGGAAGTTGCCAAAGGGCACCTGAAGGACTCTGACCATGAGAAACAAAATTCTCTGGCCTGATGAAACAAAGATTGAACTCTTTGGCCTAAATGACAAGCGTCATGTCTGGAGGAAACCACTCATCACCTGGCCAATACCATCCCTACAGTGAAGCATGGTGGGTGGTAGCATCATGTTGTGGGGATGTTTTTCAGCGGCAGGAACTGGGAGACTAGTCAGGATGGAGGGAAAGATGAATGCAGCAATGTACAGAGACATCCCTACTGAAAACCTGCTCCAGAGCGCTCTGGACCTCAGACTGGGGCGAAGGTTCATCTTGCAACAGGACAATGACCCTGAGCACACAGCCAACATAACTAACAAAGGAGTGGATATGGGACAGCTCTATGAATGTCGTTGAGTGGCCCAGACTTGAAGCCGATTCAACTTCTTCTGGAGAGTTTTGAAAATGGCTGTGCACCGACGCTCCCCATCCAACCTGAGTGACCTTGAGGTCCTGCAAAGAAGAATGGGAGAAACTGCCCAAAAATTGGTGTGCCACGCTTGTGGCATCATACTCAAAAGACTTAAAGGAGCACTATACCTTTTTTTTTTTTTTGCTTAAAAATAACAAACATGTTATACTTACCTCCACTGTGCAGCTCGTTTTGCACACAGTGGCCCCGATCCTGGTCTTCTGGGGTCCCTCGGCGGCTGTCTTGGCTCCTCCCCGCAAGGACTCCACACCTTAATGCGAGTGAGCTCGCATGGTGTGGAGTGATTGCGGGCGCGCTCCCGTGATACATCGGCGGCCATAGCCGCCGACTGTATCACTCGGCCCCCGCCCCCCGGCGTGCCGCGTCATTGGATGTGATTGACAGCAGCGCCAGCCAATGGCTGCGCTGCTTTCAATCTATCCAGTGTAGCCAATCGGCGGCCAGGCAGAAAAACGAAGAGGATGACGGGGACGAGCATGGGACTTTCGAGGGGCCAGGTAAGAAAAACGGGGGCTCGGGGGGGGGGGGGCGGTATTGTCGAATGTTTTTTCACCTTAATGCATAGGATGCATTAAGGTGAAAAAACATGTAACTTTACTACTCCTTTAAGGCTGTAATTGGTGCCAAAGGTGATTCAACAAAGTATTGAGCAAAGGCTGTGAATACTTATGTACATTGGATTTTTTTTTTTTATTTTTTTTTTATAAATTTGCAAAGATTTCAAACAAACTTCTTTCACGTTGTCATTATGGGGTATTGTTTGTAGAATTTTGAGGAAAATAATGAATTTAATAAATTTTGGAAAGGGTGTAACATAACAAGATGTGGAAAAAGTAAAGCGCTGTGAATACTTTCCATATGGATTGGAGGGGGCACTGTGTTGGTTTTTGTTTTTGTTTTTCTTTGTTTTGTGTTTTTTTTTTTTTTTTTTTTGTGTGTGTTAATTTTGGCATGGGGTTCCCCTTCAAGATCCTCAGAGCACAAGTCGGATCACGATCTGCATAGGCAGTTTTGTGGTAAAGCCAAAAACACAGGTTTGCTTCAAAGTGAACATTTAGGCCAGGCTTTAATCTGTCAAATATTTACATATACTTCTCATACCAAGAAGTAAATACGCTTAAAACAGGCCGTCACTGACCTTTTGTTAGCTGCAGGCAATGTGGAGCAATGAAATCCAAATACCTGTAGTTTACAACAGAAGCACTGAGGGCTGGTTCACACCATTTACACACAGGGCTCTGGCTTTTCTCCAGTCTGGAGTTGACCAAGATCTGGCCTTGAGTACAATCAAGGATCAGATTTTAGCCTTGGTGGTTTGCCTTCAGGGGCCTATTGCCTCTCATTCCTTGGTGTGTGCCTTTGCACAAGGGGTCACGTCTATTTTTCCACTTGTTAAGACTCCGTTGACTCCACGGGACCTCAACTTTTGTACTTTCTGTATTGCAAAAATCAGTTTGAACCCTTCTGGCATATTCCCTTAGTCCTGACATGGAAGATTATTTTTTGGTTGCCATTACTTTGACTCATCTAGTTTCAGAATTGGCTGCTCTTGCCTGTAAGGTTTCTGGTGCTCAACCGTGACAAGGTGGTTTTTGTAACCTCAGCCATCCTTTTTTACCTAAGGTTGTCTCGTCGTTTAATCTCAACCAGGACATTGTATTATCTTCTTTCTGTCCTAAGCCTCAGATGTGATGTGCACCGCTGCCCCCCCCCCCCCCCATGCACCTTTCCATGGTTATTGCTGGCAGATGTAACAATGACCTGGAGAACTAACCCTTCATGCGCATTTTACCATTTATAATCTGATGGTCACATCATTCTGGTAAGGGTGTTGAAGTTGGACACTTGTTTTAGACATTATTTTGACTAAGAGCGGAAGATGATTTTTGTTCTTGGTGCATAAAGACACTTTCTATATTTATTTATTTCTATTCATTTGTATTGTTGTCTTGTTTTTCACGATTTGCCAATCGATGGTGAGAATTACGGATTACACATTTTTTGTTTTTATATATACATATATATACTATAGCACTGCACATTGGAGCTATGACCCCCGTGACTACCAACGCCCCCCCATCTGTGGAGGGGTTGTCGTCGGTGAGGCAGGTCCTTTGTGCTGGGAAGGTTGGGGACCGCTTGTCTAAAGGGCAAAGTTCCACCATTTTCGGTGACTGCTCATTCGGCTAGGAGTTTTCCTGGGAAATTGGGTTTCCACAGCTCAAGTTTGTAAGGCTGCTACATGCTCTTCGGCTCATACATTTACAACGTTTTACCAGGTGGATATTTGATCCTCTGAGGACACGACATTCGGGTTGGTGAGCCTTGCTGCAGAGTGCTGCGTGAAGATCTAACCTTGGTCTCTCAAAGGTGGCAGCATAACCCTATCAAAATGCATATAAAGATACTGTGTCCTGTGATTAATCTTCAAGAAAATAATTTTTGCAGGTGAACCAAAATTCACACGTTCATGTCTGTGTTTTTGTTCTTCGCGTCATATTGAAAATGCTGCCTTCCCAAACCATATTTACTCCTTTAAAACAGAACTCCAGCTTTTTTTCCTTTCCCTCTCTGTCAAAAAGAATGTCAAAGTGCTACCTACCCTTAGCATGCTCCAGTGCTGTCCTCACCTTCTGCCTTGGTACAGTGCCAGCAGTCCTCTACAGCAGGGGTAGGCAGCCTCGGCACTCCAGCTGTGGTGAAACTACAAATCCCATCATGCCTCTGCCTCTAGGAGATTGTCAGGGTCTTGCAATTTTCCCATGGGACTTGTAGTTTCACCACAGCTGGAGGACCAAGGTTGCCTACCCCTGCTCTACAGGACAGAGCGACAATTCTTCATTCTACCCATTTCCTGTGGGCCCAACCTGTCTTTTTGCATGCTGGACTCGCATTACTCCAGGACTGGAATTTTTCCTCTAATGCAGTTGAAGGTTTTAGTCATGTCCCCCCTTTTCTTTGTTTCATAGTGACTGTACATGTTGGGTTTTAGTAGTCTCCCTTGATGTTTTATTCCCCAGACCTTTCATTATTTTTGCTTGTCTTTGGAATTGTTCTCAATATCTTTTTGTAGGTGAGGTCTCCAGAGTTGCACACAGTATATAAAATGAGGTCCAGCTAAATGGCAGAATAAGAACAAATCGCTAGTAAAGAAATGGCTACTGATAATAATGCTCGTATCCCATGACATCTTGGGCCACTTGACATGTTGAGTTCAGGAGAAGTTGCACTCTTGTAGATGGACTGTAGAAGGGGTTTCATCTGAAGTTTCTGCTCATACATTTAGCACTTACATTTTGGAAAAAAACCTAAAGCAGGACCACAAGGCAGAGGCACAAATGTTTCCTGGAGTCTGTTTATCCGTATTATTACCCTGTAAGCTGGAAACGTGGCTCCTAATGCTTGAATGTCCCATTTGTCTATGAAATATTGTAAAATCATTGGGCAGGAAAACTGCTTGCTACGCTGTAAAATGGTTTTGTCTGTTTTCAGCTGAAGTAAGTATGTGATATTCAGTCACTGATTGTTTTTGGCAGAAATAATTCAGGAAAGAGTTTGCTTGCTTGTCTATCAGCTGCTTGTTGTGCATGAGATGAGAAACTAGTTAATCACATCTGCATGACTTGATTCTGCATCCATCTTTTTTAGGTCTCCCCGATATAAATGATATTGGGTCTTCTACTTGATTTTCAATTTTTTGAAATTGCATTAGAACTAGCCCAAGTAAGTCTTTTGGTTGCTTTCATGACTGTATACTGGAAAACAAAGCATAACAAATGAGTTTTGCTTAATGTGGGAGGAAAAGCTGTTTCCTTGTGACTTTGTCTTCTGTGCACTGGAAAGTTGTATTGTACATTGAATCTGGCTGTATATAAGAGAACTGGGACAGCTAGGCACCAGTCTCATTCTCAGACTGATCCTCTAAACCAGAGGTCTCCAAACTTACTAAACAAAGTCAGTTTACTGTCCTTCAGACTTTAGGGGGGGGCGCACTGTGGCCAGTGAGAATAGAAACATTTTCTATCGTCCGTAGGAGTAAACAGTACCCCATCTTTGGTTTTAGGGGGAGGAATAATACCCCATTGGTGTCAGTGGGGGAAATGGTGCCCCATTGATGTCAGTGGCAAGAATTATGCCCCATTTTTGGTGTCAGGGGGCAGAATAGTGTCTCATATCAGTGGAATGAATGGTGCCCAAAGGGCTGGATAACGGCAACCAAACCCAAATCTCTCCCTATGGCCACAGTTTAGAGACCCCTGCTCTAAACCTTGGATCTCCAAACTGCAGCCCTCCAGCTGTTGCGGAACTACATGTCCACGTCCCAGGAGGCTCTGTAAAACTCTGACTTTCACAGACATGACTAGGCATGATGGGAATTGTAGTTCCTGAACAACTGGAGGACCAGAGTTTGGAGACCCCCCGGACTAAACATTTGGCCATCCAAAAATGGTTAGAGCTAAAACATTCATACTAGGGGAGCTCAGTCTGGGAGAGGAAGAGCGGCAGAAAAGTAGCAAGTAATTTACATTGCAGTGCTAATAAAGGACATGCTGATAGAAGTAGAAAGCAGAGTCACAGATCTAACTAGCGTACTGCTTCTCTTACTACCCATTCAAAGGCTGGAGAAGGGACAAGACTTGTAAGCAGCAGAAAGAAAAAAAATCTGATCTTGTGCCATGCCAGGCTGTATTTGGTAGTAAAACTACACTCATTGGCCACTTTATTAGGTACACCTGTTCAATTGCTTGGTAACACAAATTTCTAATCCTCCAATCACATTGCAGAAAATCAATGCATTTAGGCATCTAGACGTGGTGAAGACGGCTGGCTGAAGTTCAAACAGAGCATCAGAATGGGGAAGAAAGGGGATTTGGGCCCCCCATGTACACGGGACGCTGTTAAACTCGCGTTCAGAGGCAGTTGGACACTTTTTTTCAACTGCCCCTGAACTCATTCAATGTTATCCTATATGACCATGTACATTGTCTCATTTATTGCCGTTTATATGCAGTTGCGTTTAACCTCGTTTTTCTGAAAGCAAAAAAAATGGGTTCAGACGGAAAAAAAAATCCACGTTTCAGACGCTAAGCGCGGTACCGGCGTTTTGCCGCGATTTAGTTTATAAGCGTTTTTAAAGGTGACCTACTTTTTTACATTAGAAATCGCAAAAATTATGGCAAATTATGAAAAACCATTAAAAAAATGTAATTGCTAGCATTGCATTGTGGACAATGCACAACTTGTGGCAGGTGACATGGCAAGTGGACAATCCACAACTTGTTGCAGGTGACGTGGCCAGGTGACAATCCACAACTTGTGGCAAGTGGACAATTCTTAACTTGCGGCTGTTGACGTGGCCAGGTGACAATCCACAACTTGTGGCAAGTGGACAATCCACAGCTTGTGGCAGGTGATGTGGCAAGTGACACGCTAAATACAAGTACACTGCTGCTCTCTCAGCTGCTGATACTCACTCTGGTCTCACAAAATGACTGAAATGGTTAATACTGTTTTTTTGAGCTTAGGGAGGGTCTTATGATGTTTCTTAACTAAACGCTTATAGACACAAACGCAGTAAAACGCAGCTAAACGCGGCTGCAATCACGGCAAAATGGGCGTTTCTAAACGCCAGGTTCAGCGTATAAAACCAGCTTTCAGCAGAGTTTGCTCCGGCGTCTCATGTGTATGGGGCCTTGAGTGACTTTGAACATGGTATGGTTGTTGGTGCCAGACGGGCTGATCTGAGTATTTTAAAAACTGCTGATCTACCGGGATTTTCACGCACAACCATCTCTAGGGTTTACAGAGAATGGTCAGAAGAAGAGAAAATATCCAGTGAGCGCCAGTTGTGTGGGCGACAATGCCTTGTTGATGTCAACGGAGAATGGGCAGACTGGTTCAAGATGGGCAACAGTAACTCAAATAATCGTTACAACCAAGGTATGCAGAATACCATCTCTAAACACATCTAACCTTGAAGCAGATGGGCTACAGCAGCAGAAGATCACACTGGGTGCCACTCCTGTCGGCCAAGAACAGGAAACTGAGGCTACAATTCGCACAGGGTTACCAAAATTAGACAATAGAAGATTGGAAAAATGTTGCCTGGTAAGATGAGTCTGGATTTCAGCTGCGACATTCGGATGGTAGGGTCAGAATTTGGCATGAAAGCATGGATCCATCCTGCCTTCTATCAACAGTTCAGGCTTGTAGGTGGTGGTGGTGGTGGTGGTGTAATGGCATGGGGGATATTTTCTTGGCACACTTTGGGCCTTTTAGTACCAATTGAGCATCAATTAAACGTCACGGCCTATCTGAGTATTGTTGCTGACCATGTCCATTCCTTTATGACAACAGTGTACCCATCTTCTGTTGACTACTTCCAGCAGGACAATGCACCATGTCACATAGCTCAAATTATCTCAAACTGGTTTCACTTCACAGTCACCAGATCTCAATCCAATAGAGCACCTTTGGGATGTGGTGAAACGGGAGATTCACATCATGGATGTGCAGCCGACAAATCTGCAGCAACTACAATATGCTATCATGTTACTATGGACCTAAATCTCTGAGGATTTTTTCCAACACCTGGTTGAATCTATGCCACAAAGAATTAGGGCAGTTCTGAAGGCAAAAAGTTGGGTCCAACCCGGGACTAGCAAGGTGTGTATCTATTAAAGTGGCCAATGAGTCTGTCAGTTTTAGGACTGGATGGACAGAAATGCAAATCCTTTGTCAGGTTAAATATCTATTTAGCTTTTTTTTTACTTTCAAAATATTTTATTTTCATAAGAAGATAAATACAGAACATTACATCATGTTAGATAAAAATAAAGAAAAAAGATTATGTTTAGGAATAAACAAACAGTCAATAAATGGATAAAATAATAAAAACATCCTAGAAAAAAGGATAGATTCATGTAAGCAATCAAAAGTTTGTCAGGGGGAGATCTCTTCATCCTTATAATATGATGGAAGGGAGAAGGGAAACCCTCTCTCCTTGGTAACCTGGACCCCCTTATCGGGAACTAACTGCTCCAGGCATTGAGACCTCCTTCTGACTCTTAGGCCCCGAGAAGATTATCAGGGCCAACAGATCGGGATGGACTAAACAAGGCCGAACGAAACATTTGATAGTATCCCATTAAATCTAAATAAAAGAGACATAACTTGTAATGGGAAACTAGAATTCCCAGAAAAAGTTTCCATAAATCCCTTTTTAGAAGGAAGAAAAGAAGAGGAAAATAAAGACAGCGGGTAAAAAAGAGGCTGGAGGGAAAGGGATGGGTATGTGTCCAACTTTAATGTTGAAGAGAAGGTAAAACAGCATCTTCACCAATCTAAATCCCCATGTATTTAGCTTTTTTTTCCCCCTGGTGTCCAGTTTTAAAGGAGAAACATGGGATCTAAAACAAAAAACAAAAAAAACCTTCATACTTGCCTCCATGCATCAGAGTTGAAATGCAGCTGTGACACACCTGCTCCAATTCCAGAAACTGAGCGATCACCTGATGGCTGATCGTAAAGATCTCGTTTTGCTGAGAGTAGAGACTGTTGGTCATTGCGCTCTGCTCCTCCAGTCCTCACTGGAGCGCTGGGCTGGGGAAGGGACAGGAGCGACTGGCTCCAGCTCTCAAACGCACACTGAAAGACAGAGCCAACTGTCAGACAAGCAGCAGGGTGCATTCCCATAACATTGTCAGGATCCTGGCGCAGCACTGCCCTGTCAGTGAAATGCGGGCAACTGCCCACTATCAGCTAGCTCTGGGTCATAGGAGAACAAAAGTAGGTGTACTCCTGTAACCCACAAGAGAAGTATGGCCAAAAAAGCTTTATTTAACCAATGTAAGTGTTTAGCATGCTTATCCAATGCTGTAAACATGTGGGGGACAGTAGAAATACTTGCGGAGAACTACATACATACATGGTGCAGACCTCTTATGATCTTTTATCCTTGTTGATTGATACCTGATCATATGGATGTCTGCCACAGATGTCGGAGGTGGCCTATACTATACGTAGGCCATAAAAGAGCAGGCCTGAAATCCCCTATCCTGGTAGATAAAGGATCTCTTTATTGGCATTTGTACTATATGCTATTTTTATGTGTTATGAACATGGCTGGACCTTTGCTTTGGTAGTGGCATCCAGTTGGCTCCAACTGCTGGAGACACTGGAAACCCACTGTAATGATGTAGGCCTTGTGGCACAGTTTGATGAACAGAGGGTTCTAAAATGGGCTACGGCAGAAAAATCTTTCTGTTTTAGTGAGTAGCTGTAGTTGAAAGATGCTCTTGTTCATTTGCATATGGTTATTATCTGTCCTCCTCTCCTTCTTCCTGTGATGCTAGAGTACTCTCTTTTAGCAGTGGAAGTGAGCACAAGGTTTCTTGATTGTGTAGAAATTAAAATTAGAATATGTCTAATGCTTTCTAGGAGCCACTGCACAGCGTTTGAATGTGGTAATCTGCCAGGCTGTCAAGCTGATCTAAGTCGCTGAATTAGAACAACCATGGAGTAGGTGAGGTCAAGATAACATCAGAACTTCTAATCTGCAAGCTTGTTTTGGGTCAGTGAAAAAATTGATGTTATTACACCAGCATAATGACCAGGCAGATATTTTGAGAGGGAAAGGACATTATTGGAAGCATCTCTATTTCTCACAGGATCGAGTTCCTGCAAGGTAAGTCTTGTGAACATGTAACTTTCCTGAATACTAATGCATAAGAGAAAAGTGGACCCGCTGTCTCGTCACATTCGGCTCCCCATCACAGATTGCTCTGGAAGTGACGTTCCGTCGCCGCCATCTTGCTACACCCCACACTCCTGCACAGTAATTATAGAGTGAGAAGGGGGCAAGCGGACAGGACATCTTCTTACACCCACCGGAGTTTTAGATTTCGGTTATTTTCAACACAACGGAGTTTATATGCTTAAATACAGTATTTGGAAATCCGACGGACTGTTTACATTTAAATTTTAAAAGCAGCAGCAAACTTGCTGACCTTACATGGTTGCTAATGTGACAGAACACCTCTGATTTACATATTTAACATGTAAACAGTCCGTTGGATTTCCAAATACCGTATTTAAGCATATAAGCTCAGTTTTGTGTTGAAAATAACTGAAATCTAAAACTCCGGTGGGTGTAACAAGATGTCCGCTTGCCCCCCTTCTCACTCTATAATTACTGTGCAGGAGTGTGGGGTGAAGCAAGATTGCGGCGACAGAATGTCACTTCCGGAGCAATCTGTGATGGGGAGCCGAATGTGACGATACACCGGCAGATTCAAGAATAGATTCTCTGTGGCATCATCACATAAGTTACATATTTCAGACCATTCACTATTAATTCCTCAATAGAAGAGAGACCAGAATTTATCTGGATGCGGGACTCTCCATCCACAGGGGAGGGGACTTTGAGTGTGCCAAACCAATGGGAAAATCAAAGCAAAAAATGTATAATATATATGCAGAAAAAAACTCCTGTAATAAAAACATAGATTTCTTATATCTTATTAAAAGATGACATCTGAGTTTAAAATCAGAAATACAAAAAGTCAAACAGGCATATATGGGTAATGGTAAAAAAGGAAAGATGAAATTCACCAAACTTGAGGGATAAATAACTCACTGGTGTGGTATATGCCTCATAAGTATGCAAACAAAAAAGGAAAGACCGCTGTATAGTACAGACTGTCAAAACGTAGGCAGTGATTTACCATGCAATGTAGTATACAAAAAAGTTTATTGAAACTTGTTAAAAAGGTATGGTGGAATTCACATGGAGAAACCCCACCCTTCCAAAAATGAAACCACAAAACATGCAAACAACAATGTTCAAAACAATCCGGATTGTTGTCCAGTGTCCTGGAGAAAATCTAAAGTACTGCCTGGAATTTTAGCTATCAATCAGATTGTGTGTATTCAAACATCCTGTGTTGCTGGTATTCCAGCTTGTCAAGGGATTATCAATTCAAATGGAAAAGAACACTGGAAAATTTTAATACACTAGCAGACTAGACCTGTTTTGAAGAAGTCCACTGATTAATGGACGAAACGCGTCAACCAAGTGACATCATCACGTCCGGAAGTGGAGCTTGTTCGTCCCCATGCCAATCCACATCCGTGATTTGATTTGGAAAATAGCCAGCCAGCTTCCCACATGGTCCGAGAAAACTTTGGCATCCTGGTCAAAGGGATCGTCATAAGATCAGCAGCAATAGCTTGACTTACTATTGCCATTGTCACTAGCAAACCCGAATGGCCCTTGAAGTGCCGACAAGCTGCACCATACGTGAAAGGTGAAGACGTGGGTAAACCGTACTTTAGCGCTAGAATGATATCCCGTGGATTTGCTTATACTTGGCTTGCTCCCTTCCTGCTTTTTAACATGTATATTATGCATGATTTGCACATTGCCAGCTTTTGTTACTTTTGATTACCTAATGACTAATGCCAATGCTGCTAAATGCTTCCCAAGTACTGTATACTGGAAATTAACACCCATTTGGCTTGCGGAACTGCATGAGTAGGTAAAAGATGTTTTGACAAATGATCCTGTGAACCACTTGTTTCTTCATTTTCAATTATACCTACCTGCAAATAACCATTGACTTGCAATGCACTTTGGCTATCCGATGCTCTTATTGGTCAATACCTGTTAATGTTAGACCACTCAGGGACTACTATGGCTCTGTCAACTATTTTTGTTCTTTTTTCTTTTTAGGGAAGCAATCAATATGGTGCTTTCTACTCCATGCACACAGTTTTAACTTGTATCATCTACAGAGCATTCCCTAAGGCTGCATTCACACCTGAGCATTTTCAGCTCGTAAAACGCCCAACAAGCAAAATCCCATTCATTTCAATAGCACCTGTTCACATCTGAGCGTTTTGTCACCTGAAGCAAAACGCCTGAAAAACGCCTTCAGCTCAAAAAAGAACATGAGCTTCTTTGAAGCAGATTACAGGCGTTTTTCTGCTTTTTACTTTGATGACCTGTATAAAATCGTGGCAATAAGCAGTGCGAGTTGTCTGGAAATCCACTTGCCTCAGGTTTTGTTGGCTTTGGCTTTTTCCTGTGTTCAAAAGTGAGTCTATACAAAGGAAGAGCATTGTTCATTAACTTAAGCCAAGAGTTTAGCGCAGAGAGGGTTGTCCCTTTCCACGATAGTAAAATTGTTCATTTGTTAGTACAAAATTTGCAGCAATTGTTTAACTTATTTAGAGATTGCCAAATCACCAAATATTCCCAGGAGACAGGTTTTAGGGGGCAGTATGTTAGGGAGCCCTAAAGCCAAAGAGATGAAAGAGCTGATGTCCTGTAGTCCAAAAAATTTGGGTGGACAAGACCAGAAACAGTGTAAAAACTCTATGGTATGACCACAGCCTCCAAGACACTTGTTTGTAGGGCGTAGGCCATAGGCCCATTTTATACAACTGAGCAGGAGTGAGGCGAGTATGATGAAATACCTTCTTTAAAGGTCTCACTAAATTCAGGCTGGTCAGAATCCGTAAATTTTTATGGCCAATGAAGACCACCTGTTTTGAGCAATAGAGAACCTAGGATTGGAGTCTAGCACAAGAGCAGATTATTATTTAGAAATAAATCTTGTTTGTTCAGGGCTTTGCAGCAGTTTCTTGAGGGGGTGTAATCGCCAAGGGGTTGCTCACCATCCCAAATTGCGCCGTTATAGCATAGCTGATAAAATAAGTCACGGGAAGGTTGAATTTTTCTCCAGATGTGTGTGTGTGTGTGTGTGTCACCGTCTAGTGTGCTAGAAGATTAGTGCAGGTTTTTTTCAGAGTATGTAATGAAACTGGGTGTGTTTTGTCTGGGTTGGGAGTGGCTCAGAGTAGTGCTGGGTGACTCACAGTTGGCATCACCAGGACCTCCTACTTCTTTCTAGAATCTTCTGGTACTTTCTGGAAAGAGAGGTGGAGCCACCTGGGGTGTTCCAAGGAGCCCTGACCAATCCCCAATCTGGATTGGCAGGGGGCATGCCTCAAATACCCAGGGTTAGCCCAGCGGGGGCGGAGTTGATCGGGTGGACGATGGAGATGGAGTGTTAGGCTGTCGGGGCATTTCAGGGAGCTCCCCTATTCAGGGGGGGTGGGCCTGGGCCGGGTGTGGACGGGACCCTCTTACAACCCATGGAGGTGTCCTGGCCAGGAGGAGCAAGAGGACAGCGGGAGAACGCTGTTGGGCAAGACTCCAGGAGTTCCACAGAGGCAGCCAGGAGGGCTAGTGAGTGATCACACCGTCTGGAGGACTGGGAGGCACTACTGAAATGCAATGCAGCAGTCTGGGATGGGTGCAGAGCCAGTCTGGAGGATTGTGGTGTCATGAGCAGTGGAGCGAGGCAGCTGCAGTCAGGAGGGCTGGCAGTGCCTGAAGAGGTGGTGCTGGGAGCAGTAGCCACAGGGACAGCTAGCACTGGAACTTTTCTATTTTTGCTACACCATAGGGGCCCACAGTCCCTGCCTGTAAAGGGCATTTGCTTTGGGCCTGGCTGAGCCAGTGTCAGGCCTACAGTGCTAGCTAGTCTGGAAACAAAAGGAAGCAATGTGCTGGATGAGAAAGAAGTTTGTCTGCAAGGAAGTGATGTGCGGGAGGAGAATGTATATAGTAGTCCCAACGTTGACTGTTAATTACCTGGGCTTCTCATAAGTTCCCCATCCCTATTCACGTTTAATTCCCCTCAATAAAACATAAACAAGTGCAAGGACCGCTTTCACACGTGTGTGTATATGTATGTGTATGTATATATATATATATGTGTGTGTGTGTGTGTGTGTATGTATGTGTGTGTATATATATATATATATTAATATAATATTGTGAGGGGGTTAGCTCGGCAGCGGGTGTGCGAGACCCCCTGGAAGGGTTCACCACACAAAATTAGGCACAGCAGACAGTGGTAGGAGAAAACAAAAGGGTGTGGTTTTATTTGAACTATATACAGACAAAAAAATATAGCAGAAAACAAAAGAAACAGGAAAAGAAATCCTGGTCAACTTGACCGCTCACTACACACGTTGGGGTCCCTAATTAACAACTGGGTACAGCCTTGTACTGTCCCAGTCCCTAGCTCCCTGCTTTTAGAAGTTCTTAGCAATAACCACACAGGCTTTGGCTCACCGCACAAAGATCACACTCCCCAGACTATCCACACAGATCTGGTTCCAGGTTGGAGCATCTCCCTTAGCATGCTGGGAGTTCTTGTAAAGACCCTAACGAGCCCACTTACTTCAGCTGGGCTCATTAACTCTTCCCCTGCAAGACTCCCAGCACTCCCCCTAGTGGTATAAATTGGCATAAAGCCTAAATCTAGGACATATATATCTTCCATCCTGGATGCAACCTGGTGATTTTACCTGCCTGCTGTCACAATATATATATATATATGTGTGTGTATATGTATGTATGTATGTGTGTGTGTGTGTGTGTATATGTATGTGTGTGTGTATATATATATATATATATATATATATATATATATATATATATATATATATATATATATATATATATATTTTCCTATTATGTGATATGTAGTGCAGTTCTGTTTTTTAGCATACACAACTCAGTGAGTCAAAGGGTAATGCATCCCATCCCTGCGTGGATTTTCAGGGAGACTCAAAAAATGTGGAAAGCCAGTGCTGGGCTTTCTTATTGGAAAATCTAACATAGCACCCTCTTTTAAATTCTTATGAGTAATATGTAGATTTGATTCAAGAAATTATACAAGATCATTTTAAAACATTTAACAATTTAAAACAACTGAAATAAAATTGAATTGAAATCATTAAAGTTTACTACTTAGTTTTTTTTTTAAATCCCTGATTACTATCATTCTTATTCAGTGAGTTATATGATATTGTCATTCTCCATCTGTTCTTGTCTGAAAGCAGAAACAAATAGGAGGAGAGACTTGTAAAGAAAATGACATCTAGTTGAGTGTAACTGATTGGCGGTGTACAGATAGTTCATAGAGATTTCTCTAATCCTATACACTTTACTGCAATTGCATTTAGACTTTAATAACCGATTGCAAGTATAGGATGTATTTACTGGTTTTATGTAGCTATACGGCTGTATTGGGAACACTTTTGTATTAACAGTATTGGAAAAGTATACGTTCGCTCAGCCCCTGGATCAATACAGTTTAATCTCATTTTATTTTCTGCTGTACAAGTCACTTTTCCGTATGACAGAATGCATTACTCTACTCTGACAAGACTGCATAGGTGATCCAGTATTCTAGGTTTATAAACTTTTTTGTATATAAATGCATCTCCTAAAAAGCACAGGTTTAGGTTTATGGATTATCTTATTTCCAGGAATAATTATTGTTCCATTTCTCTTGCAGAAAGAAATCCAGGCAATGAGTCAGTGTCACCATCCTAACATTGTGTCATACTATACCTCCT
This sequence comes from Rana muscosa, assembly GCA_029206835.1. Classification (NCBI taxonomy): domain Eukaryota; kingdom Metazoa; phylum Chordata; class Amphibia; order Anura; family Ranidae; genus Rana; species Rana muscosa. The sequence goes on from CM055122.1 coordinate 196,167,783, forward strand.
TTGTGGTTAAGGATGAGCTCTGGCTGGTAATGAAGCTACTGAGTGGAGGTAAGATTTATTTTTAAAGGTTTCTCCGCCTAGCTAATATGTCTATTGAAGCGGTTCCTTGACAGCTATTTCCAATTAAAAGGAATCTCCAGCTTACTGTATTTAATAAGCCTGTTGAGACCACCATAAAAGAAAATAGGAAACATGTCAATAGTAATAGAATCATCTGGATTTGCCATTGGCATGCAGACTGTTTTCTTCTATAGATTTTTACAGCACCACTGTTTAAAGTGGTAGCAAACTCCTGAATGTTATTTTTACCTACAGGTGAGTTAATAATAGAGCTTACCTGTAGGTAAAATGAATATCTCCTAAACGTGCCCCGTTCAGGAGATATTCCAGTGAGCAGCAGCCAGTGATGTCGCTTGCGCATTCGCAGCACAGGTATGCCGTTCCTTCGGAGCCGTGTGCCGCAGGAGTGACGCCATTGCGGCAAGGCTCCACAGTCCACAAACGTTGAAGGACATCTCTGTCGGAACCCAACAGCTCAGTGTTGGGAGATCGCTGTACTAACACTGGATCTTTAGAACAGCGGTTCTGACCAGAGCTGACAGTTTTTTTTTTTTTTCAGTCAGCCCAATGGGTCGAATGGAAAAAAAACGAATGGTGTCTGTCTCGGGCTTTATGCTTCAGGAGAAAACCCCAGAAAACATTCAAACTGAGTACTATGTCCCCATTTTGATTCAAACCTTTGATTCAAAGCTTCCAGGGAAGAGTGCAAACCACGAGACCCCCATATTGTATTTACCGTGTACTATTTCACAGAAGGCACCAGTAGACCTAAGTTAAGGTCCTTTTGTAACAAGATTTAAATAAAAAACATTTTTGTAGTTATGTTATTGGTGATAAAATGTTTACTATACTATTGTAATGAGATTGTCCTCCAGTTTGGCTGGACAGTCTCTGTAGTTATCAGCAAACACCACTGACAAGCCAGTATTTTTGGAACGAGTAAGTGGATGGTTGCTAGTGGGTTCATTGTGCATAGGTAGTCCTCATGGGTTTCTTCTTGCTATCCATGTTCCCTCTTCCATAGTCCTAAGTATCCAATGGCTCAAGCTCAGATTTACACACCCCACTTAAAGTGGTTGTTACCACAAAAATAGAATTCACTGCCAGCCCCTCTATTATATCTAGGCATACCACACCGTATAAGTGTTTTATTAAAACTAAGCTTGTAAATACCTTTTTACAGCTATCTTCAGGCCAGTCACATGACTCCCGGCCGGCCTCCTACTCTGATCCAGGGCTACAGCGGGAGGGGCCGAGATCTCCCTCTGACATCAGCCGGGGAGGTCGCATGGCCGCTCATCCCCTCCCGCTGTAAAATGATATTTACAAGCTTTGTTTTAAATAAACACTTATACAGTGTGGCATGCCTAGATCTAATGGAGGGGCTGGCAGTGACCATTTGTAATATTTTATTTTCCACAAAGGCCCCTTTCACACTGGTGCGGTGGGTGCGTCGGCGGTAAAGCGCTGCTACTTTTATTGGTGCTTTTCCGTCAATTTTGTGGCACTATAAGGCGGCTTACGGGGAGCGCTTTAACCCCCGCTAGCGGCCGAGAAAGGGTTAAAACCACCGCAAAACGCCTCTGCAGAGGCGCTTTGCCGGCGGTATAGCCGCGGTGCCCCATTCATTTCAGTGGGCAGGAGCGGTGGAGGAGCGGTAAACGCACCGCTCCAAAGATGCTGCTAGCAGGACTTTTTTTTACCGTCACACTGGAGAGTGTTTCAGGGCGCTTTTTTTAGCGTTGTATCGCCTGAAAAGTGCCCCAGTGTGAAAGGGGTCTAATAGCGGTGGGGGGTGGAGACACAGACACTGACACAGAGCTGGCAGGGAGGGAGGGGGACAGAGGAGAGCTACAGATTACGGAGGGACGTAAACTGACCACAGTGATCAGGGCTCAGCAGCCATGATTATCGTGGTCAGGACATGGGGGGCAAGAGGCAGGATTAGCCAGGTTTTTTTTACAGTTTAGAGGGGCAGATTAACCAACACAATTCTGCTATAAGGAAAAGGATCTCCTCCTTTTTTTTTCTTCTCAGACTCATGCCCGTATTCTGCTTCGCATGTTTTATGCATGGAAATTGATTTTGTTACACTGGAAAGATGCTGTTCCACCTTCCGTCCAACAGTTCTTTCATTTAGTTAATGCTGATCTACTGAAATTTAAAGTGATGTATAAGGGTCGGGCATGTTCTCAGAAGTTTAGCAAAGTATGGCAGCTGTGGTTGGATATCTGAGTCGCTTTGGGGGGGGGGGGGGGGGGAGAGTTTCTTTGTAGCAATGATTTTAAGTGTTTCTGTACTACTTATGTTCTTTTATGGTTTGTAACTCTAGTTAGGTTGTTGATTTACTGTGCATATACAGTATATTGGGATTGTGGCACTGGTGTGTATGATTGTATGTGTGTGTATTTATGCGTATATTCTAGATTTAGGTACTTTTTTTTTCTCCCCTGGACATTGGTACTATCACCCATTTTGTGCTAGGGCTATGTGTAGCCTTTTAGGTCTGTAATATCCTTGCCTCCCCTTGGGTGCAGTGCTTTTTCTGTTATATGCAAGTTTACGTCATTTTTTTGTTTTTTTCTGATTTCATATTGTGTGTTTATGTAAAAATGTAAACACCTTTAAAAAAAAAAAAAAAAAAAAAAAAGATTTTATACATTTTGTAAAAAAACACAAAACCCTAATTTTAATAAAATCAAGAATGACCGGGATGGTAATAGTGTTTTGTACTCTGCCTGTCCATAGAACATCCTGAAAAATCTGATTGTGTGGTTGGCTCACTGCTTTCCCAGATGCCTGCATAGAGCTTGAAGTAAAGTTTCAAGCATTCTAGTATACACCATTCTTGTACTGCAGGAAGTTTTTCTTCATTGTAGGGCCGAAACAACGAATCGATTAATCGATTATGAAATTAATCGATTACTATTTTCATAATCGATTAATCGGCCAGTAACATAATGGGTTTAAAAAAAAAAAAAGAAAATGAGCCCTTTATAGTACAAAAAGAGCAAATAATCACCACTAATAATATTATTTTAATATGAAAAAGGTTTGTACATTCGCTGAATGAAAGAATGTTGTTTGAAATTTTCACTTGCTTTTAACATTCAGTTTTAAAATTAATGTAATTTCTGAATGAAAACCACATACACGGTCTGAAAATTGACCAAGAAGTTTTATATTATTTCTTAACTTTCCCGTCACTGTGGTTGAAAACCAATGTCGATTTTGACCCCACTGACGATTAGAAAATCGAACGAACGTTCTTTAAAATTATTATTATTTTTTTTTTTTTTGAAGGAAGACGTTGTATGGCCAGCATATAATACAGTTCTGTTTGAAAAACAGTCTTTAACTTTTTTTTTTCTTTAAATAAAAAAATTTGATCCGAGTCTGATGATATTTACCAGATTCACCCTCTCAAGTATATACAGTATATTTCTTCTATCAGTTATTCTCAGAGGGGATTAGAGATTTTGCTCCCTAACCATATAGTTGGTTATTTATATTTACCACTTCATAGGGATATTTAAAAATGTCTTTTCAACTTTACATATTAACTAAATTATACCCCACACTTTTCTTTTTCGTACATCACGGGACACAGAGCGACTTAGTCATTACTAATGGGTTATATAGATTACCTTCAGGTGTTGGCACTGGCCAATTCCAAACCGGAAGTACCCTCCCCTATATAAGCCCCTCCCATCCGGGAGCACCTCAGTTTTTTGCCAGTGTCTAAGGTGTTGGCCAAAGAGTAACATGTGTTTTCACTGGGCTTGCGTACAGGTTCTTTTGGGCCTTAGTAAGCTGTTCCGGATCCCACCAAAAAAGCTTCATAGCTAAACGGTCGGTACCCGGGCCTTGCAGCAGAAGAGCAAGGTTTTGCCTGTAATGCCTCTCTTAGGAGGGCTGGACCCTGGGATCCAGAGCTCTGGTCATACCCACGACCAAGATGTTGTCTGTGCAGGGTGCTATACAGGTCCAGGGGAGTGGAATCCTTGGGAACCCGGTCCCTGAAGGTTTAATTACAGTGCCTGCCGTGATAGGTGAAGTTTGGACTTCTGTGGACCAAACAAAGTCCTGCGGCGGGGATCAGGTAAGTGGGGGCCCCCAGGAACTTGGTTCTATTGGGGGACCCCCAAGCCTAATTTGTCTTTCTGTCTGTTACCTAACGGTATTCCCGCTAATATCTGTGTTTGCCTGTAACTACTGAAAATGTAAAATTTTAATAGTAGTCAAGAAAAAAAAAAAAAAGGGACCGCGGTACCTGTGTTAAACCACTAGAGGCCGCTGTAGTCCATTTTTCTTGTCATGTGGATCTTTGGTTTTCTCAAGTCAAAAGATCCAGGCAGTTGGTAAGTTTCTCTGTGGGAATCCACTTCCTCTGCCCTGTTGCTGCGCTCATCCACCGCACAGGCCCTCCGGCAAAAAGGGCCCTGGCTCCTAGTCCCTGTTTGATTTCGAAAAGGGCGCCAATGGCGCACGGGCGCGGGCGCGTGCACGCGCCTCCTATGAAAAAAAAGGGGCGGGGCGGGTGGATGACGCTCGATGCGCGCCGCGGCGCTTCTGCGCATGTGCAGGCGTCCCAGCATGGTTAAAAGACAGTACAAGTGTCAGCTGGATGCAAACAGAGCTAGCAACAAACAGTGGCACACAGAGGCGGTTGATGCAGGCATCCCCATAGAAAGGCACTTTAGTGGACACCAGCTGGTATATAGCAGCAACTGTGTTAGACTATTACCAGCAAAATTGGTGTATGACGACGGGAATACCTCAGCTTTGTGCTTAAAGGATATGTCGTCCAGACGCTCCGGAAATAGGTCTTCCAGGAAGCCAAAGGGGTCTCCATCGGGCTCTGAGGATATTGGGCATGCTTGTACTGCACCAATCTCCCCTGAGAATTCAGAGGTCAGTAGCCGTAGAAACCCCGCAGGAGTGCCTGGTGCTGCGGCTGTCCCCAGTCCACCTGCTCCTGTATATATAACAGAGGAGGTTTTATCCTCAACTCTGGGAGGATTGGAAGAGAGATTAACAGCATTGATCGCTGCTTCCCTGTCACAGGAAAAGCGCGTCCGATCTCCGTCTCCTCCTTCAGAGTGCCTGTTAGTGGAGGAACAGCCCCACACAGAGATCGACCTACCTGAAGGGGATCAGGATGAGGTTGATTCAGTTATGGAGGAATCAACAGTGGAAGAACCTTTCTCAGCATCTCAGGCTGAAAGATTATGGGTTCAGTCTCTGACTAACATGGTCCGATCAGCATTTAAAATGCCTCTGGCGGAACCACCATCCACTACGGTTTCCTCGCTGGGGTCGCTAAAAGCTCCCCAGGCTGTCTGTTCCTTCCCAATCCACCCTTTATTAGAAGGGCTTATTTACCAGGATTGGGAGCATCCTGATAAAATATTTGCTCCCCCCAAGAGATTTCCGGTGATCTATCCCATGGAGGATAAGTTCATAAAAAAATGGAGGGTCCCTACAGTGGACGCAGCCATCTCTTCTGTTAACAAATCACTGACATGTCCAGTAGATAATGTTCCAATGTTCAAAGACCCAATAGATAAAAAATTGGAGTCTTTACTAAAATCTGCTTTCTCTACAGCAAGCATGGTGACACAACCTGCGGTAGCAGCGATTGGAGTCTGCCAAGCAGTGAAAGATCAGTTGAAACAAGTCTTAAGGGACTTACCAGATCAGCAGGCTCTTGCCCTAGCTGACCTGCCTAGAGCCTTGTGTTTTGCGGTGGACGCCATAAAGGATACAATCCAACAGGCCTCCCGCTTTACGCTGTCTATAGTACATATGCGTAGGCTTCTGTGGCTCAAAAACTGGTCTGCTGAAGCTCCCTGTAAAAAACTGCTGGTTAGCTTCCCATTTCATGGAGAACGCTTATTTGGAGAAGATCTGGACAAATATATCCAGAAAATTTCTGCCGGTAAAAGTTCACTCTTACCGGTTAAGAACAAGGGTAGAAGTCCTTCTTTTAAGAGGCCTACTTCTCCAGTCCCTGGCACATCGGCTGTGAAACAGTTCCGACGGCCTCCGCGGTCAAATCCAGGGGGCAGAAATCAGGGACAATCACAGGGTAACAAGAAACCCTGGGTCAAGAGAGGTACAAAACCTCCCCCTAAGTCATGAAGGGTTGCCCCCACTCAGTCGGGTGAGGGGAAGACTTCAGTTGTTCACAGAGACCTGGCGGGACACCATCAGAGATGGGTGATCTCCGCAGTAAGTCTGGGCTACAGGCTGGAGTTAAAAGACATTCCTCCTGCCCATTTTATAAGGTCAAACTTGCCAAGCGATCCCCAGAAGAGTGGATCCCTCCTTCTGGCACTAGAGCAACTATTGCCCCAAGGGTAATCATGAAGGTTCCCTTGAAAGAAAACGGGTTCGGGTTTTACTCGAACCTTGTCACAGTCCCCAAACCAAATGGGGACATGAGGCCCATATTAAATATAAAAGGGCTAAACAAGTTCCTACATATCAGGACTTTTTCGGATGGAGTCGATCCGATCGGTGGCCACCACCCTACAAGGGCAGGAATGGTTAGCCTCGATCGACATAAGGGATGCTTATTTGCATATTCCCATCTGTCCGGCCCACCAGAAATTTCTACGCCTTGCAGTAGAAGGGCGCCATTTTCAGTTCAGAGCCTTACCTTTCGGTCTGGCCACGGCACCACGAGTGTTCACAAAAATTCTGGCCCTACGGTTGGCCAAACTAGGAACACAAGGTGTAACGATAATGGCATATCTAGACGACTTGTTGCTGATAGACCACTCAGTGAAAAAAACTAGAAGTGGTCGTTCACAAGATAATCAAGTATCTGGAATCTCACGGTTGCATTATCAACCGAGACAAGTCAGCCCTAAAACCAGTCAAAAGCCTGGAATACTTGGGGGCTAAGACTGGATTCAAATCAGAGAAAGATTTTCTTACCTCCAGAGAAGGTGTCGTCTTTGAAAGATTTGACCCACTTAGTGGGTACAAAAAAGAAAAACCATCCATACGCCTGTGTATAAGGCTGCTGGGAAAAATGGTGGCTTCATTCGAAGCGGTACCCTACGGTCAATTCCATTCAAGGAACTTGCAGAGGGCCATACTGTCAGCCTGGAACAAAAAAGTTCAGGCTTTAAACTTACCAATGTCCCTGTCCCCTTCCGTTCGCAAGAGCCTCCATTGGTGGTTGGTGCCCCAGAATCTGGAAAGGGAAACCCTTCAGTCCGGTTTCTTGGAAGGTGGTCACTACAGTTGCCAGCCTCATAGGCTGGGGGGCAGTACTGGAGCAATGGTCTCTCCAGGGCAAGTGGTCAGAAGCAGAGAAGGCCCTGCCCACCAATCTCTTAGAGATACGAGCAGCCCGGTATGCCCTAGTAGCATGGACATCCAAACTCCAAGGGTCACCTGTCAGAATTCAATCAGACAATGCCACAGTAGTGGCATATATCAATCTCCAGGGTGGCACCAGGAGTCGTGCAGCCCAGAGGGAAGCGAATTGCATCCTGGAATGGGCAGAAAGGTATGTCACAGCCATATCCGCGGTTTTCATCCCAGGAGTGGAAAATTGGAGAGCGGACTTTTTAAGTCGCCAGCAATTATGCCCGGGGGAATGGTCTCTTCACCCGAGGTTTTCCAGGCAATATGCCAGCGGTGGGGAACTCCGGATGTAGATCTGCTAGCATCCAGATTCAACGCAAAGGTGGACAGATTTGTGTCTCGCACAAAGGATCCCCTAGCTTGCGGTTCGGATGCCCTAGTGTTCCCTTGGGATCAGTTCAAGCTGATATATGCATTCCCACCGCGATTAATCCGCAGAATCAGGGTAGAAAAGAAACCAGTGATTCTGGTGGCTCCAGCGTGGCCCCGAAGGGCATGGTACGCGGAGATTGTAAAAATGTCAGTGGGAAGTCCTTGGACCCTCCCACATCGTCCGGACCTGCTTTCGCAAGGACCGATATACTACCCTTCCTTACCAGCCCTAGGTTTGACGGCCTGGCTATTGAAGCCCACATTCTAAAAAAGAGAGGGCTCTCTAATCCTGTGGTATCTACCATGATCAATGCCAGGAAGCCGGTATCCAGGCAGATCTATTATAGGATCTAGAAGGCGTACATCACGTGGTGTGAGGCCAGGAAATGGCATCCACGTAAGTACGTAATAGGTAGGATTCTGGACTTCCTACAGTGGGCTGTACATAGGAAGCTTGCCTTGAGTACTATCAAGGGTCAGACGGCCTTGTCAATATTTTTTTCAAAGGCCCTTGGCTTTGCATTCATTAGTCAAAGCTTTCATACAAGGAGTGATGCGTATTAGCCCTCCGGTTAGTATTCCCATATGTCCATGGGACTTAAACCTGGTTCTGTCGGTTCTACAGAAAGAACCATTTGAACCATTGCGGCACATTTTCTTGGTTCTTCTCACCAGGAAATTGATTTTCTTAGTAGCCATTTGTTCGGCTAAAAGAGTATCGGAATTAGCCGCCTTGTCCTGTAAGGAGCCATATCTGGTTATCCATAAGGACAGAGTAGTGTTACGTCCTCATCCAGCCTTCTTCCTAAGGTGGTATCGAGGTTCCGTTTGAACCAAGATGTGGTTCTTCCTTCCTTTTTCCCCAAACCTAGTTCGGTAGAGGAAAAGTTATTGCATTCTTTGGATGTAGTAAGAGCAGTTAAAGCTTATCTTAAAGCCACTGCTCAGATTCGTAGAACGGATACTTTGTTTGTTCTGCCGGAAGGCCCCAGAAAGGGTCAGGCAGCATCAAAAATCTACTTTAGCCAAGTGGATTCGACAGGTCATAATACAAGCCTATGGCTTGAAAAGGAGACCGCCTCCGTTCAAAGTTAGGGCGCACTCCACAAGAGCAGTTGGAACTTCATGGGCAGTGCATCACCAAGCCTCCCTGGCTCAAGTCTGTAAGGCCACAACATGGTCCTTAGTACACACGTTTACTAGATTCTACCAGGTAGATGTCAGAAGTCAGGAGGATGTCGCCTTTGGGCGCAGTGTGTTGCAGGCCGCAAAAGAGCCTCATGCCTGATGGCGCCCAGCTTATGTATCCCTCCCCTCATTTGGCATTGCTTTGGGACGTCCCATTAGTAATGACTAAGTCGCTCTGTGTCCCGTGATGTACGAAAAAGAAAAAGGGATTTTTATAACAGCTTACCTGTAAAATCCTTTTCTTGGAGTACATCACGGGACACAGAGCTCCCACCCCTCTTTTTGGGACACTTTTATTGCTTGGCTACAAAACTGAGGTGCTCCCGGATGGGAGGGTCTTATATAGGAGAGGGTACTTCCGGTTTGGAATTGGCCAGTGCCAACACCTGAAGGTAATCTATATAACCCATTAGTAATGACTAAGTCGCTCTGTGTCCCGTGATGTACTCCAAGAAAAGGATTTTACAGGTAAGCTGTTATAAAAATCCCTTTTTTTAAAGGTTATTAACTGATTAATCGAAACAATAAATCGGCCAACTAATTCATTGCATAGTCTCCCCCCCAAAAAAGTCTACATGGGGACTTAGGATCTAGTATTTATTTTTTATCATCACAAAGGGACTGTTTTGTTGAATATAGTGGACTGACTCCCTTTATTCAGCAGTCTGGTATAGAAAGTTTGTGCTTCGTAGATACTTGGGCCACTGCACTAACAGGTTTTATCTAAAATGAAGTTTTGCTTAAGCTTCAGGCAAGCAAAAGTACATAAGTTATGTATTAGCAAATCATTAACAATATTTTTACACTCATCTAGAAATTGTACCTGAATCTATTTTGCTAATAAGTCTTCAATCCCTTGCATAGTCGCACTCGCATCGAGAGAGGGAGGTTCAGCGCTGTTAGCCAATCAGTGCTCTATTACTTTGCAAGCCTTTAGCGGAACGAAAGAAATATAAAAGGTTCCCCGATTGATGCTGAACAGCTTGGATGGAGGACTCTCCTCTGCTGGTGGTTAATGTGTTCAGACAGCCAGCACCTGTGATTGCTTGATTACCCGAATAATGACTGCATATGATTGGATGCAGTCACTGTTCGTTCGTTTTGTTTTCCATCCAGCTTCTTCAATTTTTTATTAAATTTTTTTCCCTTTATTAATTTGGCAGGAATTACTGAAATGCAAGCAGTGTTGGGCAAATCTAAAAGGGTTGTTAATCCCCAGGGTTTTTCACCTTAATGCATTCTATGCCTTTTTGTTTACCTGAGCCCGATAGTTCCAGCGACGGGGACGAGCACAGTAGCTCCAGCCACTGTCTCGGGTCCTAAATGGATAGCCATTGGCTCCTGCTGCTGTCAATCAAATTCAGTGACACAGGAGTCGGGGGAGTCCTGCTGTCTGTGTGTGTCAATGGATGCAGCAGCAGGATATGGGAGCGCGCCCACACGAGGGGTCACTTGAGAAGAGGTGGAGCCAGGAGCGCCGCAGGGGACCCCAGAAAAAGTCAGGGCCATTCTTTGCAAAACCCTTGCACAGAAGAGGCAAGTATAACATGTTTGTTATTTAAAAAAAAAAAAACATTACAATCGCTTTAAGTAACATAACTTCACAAGCCAATTTAACTATAGCTATGGACACCACTAGACCTGTGAGGCATGCGCACCACTAGACCTCTGAAGGTATGCTCTGGTATCTGGCATCAAGCCATCAGTAGGAAAGGAACGCCGCTCCAGGTGTGTGGTTCCAGGTGCAAATGATATAGAGCAGGGCTCAAAATTGGAGGTATAGGTATGATGGATTGGGGGGGGGGGTGGAATAGAAGGCATAGGTATGATGGATTGGGGGGAGGGAGGGAATAGGAGGCAT
>CM055122.1:198320664-198470664 GCA_029206835.1 Rana muscosa
GCAAATCTCCCTAAGGCCCCTTTCACACTTGTGCTACTTCAAAGTCATGCGATTTTGACAAGACTGTGGATCCGACTTTGCCCCACGACTTGAATGAGCAGGGACGCGACTTTGATCCCCCAATAATTAGGGGGAACTCCACGCCAATTTTTTTGAAAAAAAAAACGGCATGGGTTCCCCCTTCATGAGCATACCGGACCCGGATTTTAAGGGGAACCCCTATGCTGAAAAACGGCGTGGGGTCCCCCCGAAATCCATACCAGACCCTTATCCGAGCACGCAGCCTGGCCGGTCAGGAAAGGGGGTGGGGACAAGTGAGCGCCCCCCTCCCGATCCGTACCAGGCCGCATACCCTCAAAATGGGGGGTGGGTGCTTTGGGGCAGGGGGTCCTGCGCCCCCCACCCCAAAGCACCTTGCCCCCATGTTGATGAGGACAAGGGCCCCTTCCCGACAACCCTGGCTGTTGGTTGTCGGGGTTAGCGGGCGGGGGGCTTATCGGAATCTGGGAGCCCCCTTTAATAAGGTGGCCCCCAGATCCCGGCCCCCCACCCTATGTGAATGAGTATGGGGTACATCGTACCCCTACCCATTCACCTGGGGGAAAAAAGTGTCAATAAAAAAAAAAAACACACTAGACATGTTTTCAAAGTAATTTATTAGGCAGCTCTGGGGGTCTCTTCCGACTTCGGGGGTCTCTTCCAACTTCTCCGCTCTCTTCGGCCTCTTCTCCCGCTCTTCTGTGTCTCTTCTGCCGGGCTCCTCCGCTATCTTCTGCTCTTTTGCCGCTCTTTTGCTAGCGTTGGCCTGGTCTTCTCCGTCGCCTTCTTCCCTCTTTTCTTCTTCCGATGTTGACACAGCGCTCTCTCCCGCTGTAATGCCATGTGCGCGGTGCGTAACGACTTATAAAGGCATGGGGCGTGGTCACCGGGTGATGTCATCCAGTGATCCCGCCCCTTAAAACATCACAGTCCCGGGGCATGATGGGACTGTGACGTTATAAGGGGCGGGGTCACCGGGTGACATAACCCGGTGACTCTGCCCCATGTCCATATAAGTCATTGCACACTGTTGGAAAATTCTTCCCCTGTGATCAATCAAACTTCAAGTGTTCCAGAAGTAAGGTAATTTATTTCAAATGTACCGGTACAAATGGATGAGCCTTTCATGCTGAGAAGAAAGCAGAAGTCACACACTAACACGAGGTGTGTGACCTTTTTATAGAGTCAAAAGGAAGCATATTATTGGCTAAAGTTCACTGGTGGCTCATGACGCAAAACAGCTTTATTGCCAATCACTAGTGATGAGCCGAACACCCCCGGGTTCGGTTCGCACCAGAACCCGCGAACGGACCGAAAGTTCGAACGAACATTAGAACCCTATTAAATACAATGGATGCGAACGTTCGAATTCTAAAGTGCTAATTATAACAACTATTATGCATGTTATTGTCCTAAAAAGGGTTTGGGAACCCGGGTTCTGCACCAGGGGACATGTATCAATGCAAAAAGAAGTTTTAAAAATGGTCGTTTTTCGGGAGCAGTCATTTTAATGATGCATAAAGTGAAAAAAAAAAAGTCAAATATTCCTTTAAATATCGTACCTGGGGGGTGTCTAAAGTATGCCTGTGAAGTGCCACGTGTTTCCCGTGTTTAGAACTGTCCCTGCACAAAATGACACTTCTAAAGGAAAAAAAAGCCATTTAAAACTGCTTGCGGCTTTAATGTAATGTCTGGTCCCGGTAATATGGATGAAATTCTTTAAGAAAAATGGCATAGCTACCCCATGACCCCCCCCCTACCCCAGCCCATTACCAGCCCCTTTGGGTCTTGTATGGATATTAAGGGGAACCCCGCACATAAAATAAAAAAGGCCCTATATACTCTGAACAGCCCTATACAGGCGGTGCATACAAGACAGGGACTGTAGGTTTGTTCTTATGTAGAGTCTGTTTGTAATTTTGAACAGGTACATTGTTGACGTGTAGCTCCAGACCAAAAATCTATTTTTAAACTTTTTGGAAAACATAGGTAAGGGTTATCACCCCTGTAACATTTGTTTTGCTGTCTGTGCCCCTGTTCAGAACATTTCACCTCACTTTCCGTCCCAATGACAACTGTTTTTGAAATGTGGTGTTTTTCTTGAAACAAGGATTGCTGATAAAGCATCAGTACAGAGGAGACACCTTTCTCCCATATTTATTCTTACAGGAGAGAATTTTCCTTCCTAGTGGTAGATTTCCTCTCACTTCCTGTTGTCTTCTTGCGTTTGCAAGTAGGAGTCGTTTGTAAGTTGGATGTTTGAAAGTAGGGACCTGCCGTATATACTCTGCAGAAATAGGCCCCTTAGTTGTTGGTGTTGGCACAACACTGTAAGCACTCACAGTTACTCTTGGTTGGTGCTGGAACGCCCTGCTGTCAACTATTATATCAGGAATTTTAATTACATATAATTGTTGAACAGTGGTAGTAAAAATTGGGCCTTTGATGGTGGTGCTGGTGCCACAACACTGTAAGCCCTGACAGTTACTCTTGGTGGGTGCAGCAATGGGCCCTGCTGTGAATTATTAGATCAAGAATTGTAATTACATGCCCCTGTTGAACAGGGGCTGAAAAATTGGGCCTTAGGCACTGGTGGCACAACACTGCAACCCCTCACAGATACTGTACTTGGAGCACAGCAATGAGCCCTGTTGCAAAGTATTGCTTCAAAAATTGTAATGACACGCCCCTGTTAAACAGGGGCTGAAAAATTGGGCCTTAGGCACTGGTGGCACAACACTGCAACTCCTCACAGATACTGTACTTGGAGCACAGCAATGAGCCCTGTTGCAAAGTATTGCTTCAAAAATTGTAATGACACGCCCCTGTTAAACAGGGGCTGAAAAATTGGGCCTTAGGCACTGGTGGCACAACACTGCAACTCCTCACAGATACTGTACTTGGAGCACAGCAATGAGCCCTGTTGCAAAGTATTGCTTCAAAAATTGTAATTACACGCCCCTGTTAAACAGGGGCTGAAAAATTGGGCGTTAGGCACTGGTGGCGGCACCCATAAACAAAAATGATCTTACAAGCTATCATCATCAATCGTATCATTGAGGACTCGGAGGAGGAGGATAGCCAGTCAACATAACAGCACAGGCACTCAGCATCAGCATCAGTCTTGAAGGGATGTGACATGTTAAAATCAATTAGTCTGTTATATCAGCATCAGGTGTGTGGTAGCTGGTGGTGATCCAAGACTGGTTCATCTTGATGAAAGTCAGTCGATCAACCGAGTCGGTGGACAGGCGCACCCTGTGATCCGTGACAAATCCTCCAGCAGCACTGAATGTGCGTTCCGAAAGAACGCTGGATGCAGGACAGGCCAGTAGCTCAATTGCATACTGTGCAAGCTCTGGCCAGTGATCCATCCTCAAGACCCAGTAAGCCAGAGGATTTTCGGTGGGGAAGGTGTCCAAGTCTGACCTTGCCCCTAGATATTCCTGCACCATGTTTATCAGACGCTGGCGATGGTTGCTGGAACCGATCATACTTTGGGGCTGCGGACTAAAGAATTGTCTGAACGCATCGGTCAGACGGCCACCTTCCCCACCGCTCCTTCTTTGACTGGCCGAAGCCTCAGCAACTCGTTGTCCAGGACCAGGAGTTTGCAACCTCCCAGTCTCTGGGAACGCGTTGCACAGACCTTTCTGCAAGGCCTCCCGGAGTTGTCTCATCCTCTGCTCCCTCTGCGACGGTAACATAAGGTCCGCAACCTTACCCTTGTACCGTGGATCAAGGAGAGTGGCCAGCCAGTAATGGTCCCTCTCCTTGATCCGAAGAATACGAGGATCCTTCCGCAGACTTTGCAGGATCAGGGAGGCCATGCAGCGTAGGTTTGCTGAGGCATTCGCTCCGGAGTCCTCTGGGTCACTAAGGACGACATGATCCGCAGCCACCTCCTCCCAGCCACGTACAAGTCCACTGGTTTCTTGGGACTGTAAATCATCCCTAAAAGACTGCTGCTGATGATGCTGAGTGCCAGCCTCCACCTCCATGCTGACACAATCCTCCTCCTCCTCCTCCTCCTCTTCCTGTGCGATGGGTGGGACAGAAGGAACACTGTCTGGGTAAAGGGGGCCTTGAGAGGCAAGGAAGTCCTCCTCTTCCTGCCTCTGTTCTGCCTCAAGTGCCCTGTCCATTATTCCACGCAGCGTGTGCTCCAACAGGTGGACAAGAGGTACAGTGTCACTGATGCATGCACTGTCACTGCTCACCATCCTCGTGGCCTCCTCAAATGGTGCCAGGACAGTGCATGCATCCCTGATCATGCCCCACTGGCGTGGAGAAAAAAAACCAAGCTCCCCTGACCCTGTCCTGGTGCCGTAGTCGCACAGGTACTCATTGATGGCCCTCTGCTGCGTGTGCAGCCGCTGCAGCATGGCCAACGTTGAGTTCCACCTGGTGGGCATGTCACATATAAGGCGGTTCTTGGGCAGGTTCAACTCCTTTTGCAGCTCAGCCAGGCGAGCACTGGCATTATAAGATCTGCGGAAATGCACACAGACTTTCCTGGCCTGCCTCAGGACATCCTGTAAGCCCGGGTACCTGCCCAAGAAGCGCTGCACCACCAGGTTAAGGACGTGAGCCACACAGGGCACATGGGTCAGTTGTCCCTGTCGGAGGGCGGAGAGGAGGTTGGTGCCATTGTCGCAAACCACCATTCCTGGCTTAAGCTGGCGTGGCGTCAACCACCTCTCGGCCTGGCCCTGCAGAGCAGACAGGACCTCTGCCCCAGTGTGGCTTCTGTCCCCCAAACACACCAGCGCAAGCACGGCATGGCATCTTTTTGCCTGCGTACTTGCGTAGCCCCGTGAACGGCTACGGAGCACCGCTGGTTCATAGGACAAACCACAGGAAGAGGCCATGGAGGAAGAAGAAGAGGAGGGGGTGGAGGAGAGAGGTGTGTCACAACCAGTAGTAGCATTTTGGAGGCGTGGCGGTGGGACAACCTCCAACACTACTGCACCTTGTCCTGAATCCTTCCCAGCTGCCAAAAGAGTGACCCAATGGGCCGTGAAAGAAAGGTAACGTCCCTGTCCATGCCTGCTGGACCATGAGTCAGCGGTAATATGCACCTTACCGCTGACCGCCCTGTCCAGCGAGGCCAAGACATTGCCTTCCACATGCCGGTAGAGAGCCGGAATAGCCTTCCGTGAGAAAAAGTGGCGTTTGGGAACCTGCCACTGAGGAACCGCACATTGCACAAACTCACGGAAGGGGGCCGAGTCTACCAACTGAAAAGGCAGCAGTTGAAGCGCTAGCAATTTAGCCAAGCTAGCATTCAACCGCTGGGCATGTGGATGGCTGGGAGTGAACTTCTTTCGACGGTCCAGCAGCTGGGGCAGGGAAATTTGCCTGCTAGAATCGGACGTCGGTGTACTGCTAGCAGAGTGGCCGCAAGTACTTGGCTGTGACACACCTAATTCTACACCTTCATTCCTCTCAGTGCATGTTTCAGAGAGGACTGAAGTTATAGTGGGGTTGGAGATCCCAGCTGATGCGGTGCAAGGAGAGGTCCGCTTTGTTCTTTGGTGTGGGTCTTTGAGGTAGGCTTGCCAACGAGCTGCATGGCAGGTCAACATATGTCTGGTCAGGCATGTGGTACCCAAGCGGCTGATGTTTTGGCCACGCGATATACGCTTGAGACATATGTTGCAAACAGCAGCTGTGCGATCTGATGCACTAGCCTCAAAAAAGGCCCACACCAAAGAACTTTTTGAATGACGGGCAGAGGCAGCGCCCTGCACAGGCGGAGCTCTGCGGTGTGATTCCGTCGGTGTACTGCCCTTACGCTGGCCACCAAAGGGCATCCTGCCTCGTTGGAGATGTGCCTCCTCCTCATCCTCCTCCTCCTCCTCTCTCCTATTAGGCACCCACGTGGAGTCAGTGACCTCATCATCCCCTCCCTCCTCATCACTGGAGCCAATCTGGCAGTATGCTGCAGCTGCTGGAACATGACTGCCAGATTGGTGTCCTTCTTGAGCATCCCCTCTGTCTGCTCTCACGCTACTGCCTTCCTCTAGCTGGGTTTCATCATCAGACCCTTCGAAACGCTGGGCATCCTCCTGGAGCATGTACCCAACACTGTGCTGAAACAGTTCGGGGGACTCCTCAGGAGGAGGACATGGTGGGTCTAGGGAAGGAGTGACTGATGATTTGTCTGACATTGATACCAGGGAAGACGACGCTTTGGCAGCTGCTTTTCCAGTACCCTGAGCCTGGGTGAGAGAGGATGAGGAGGAGGAGGAGGGCTTGGTCATCCACTCTACCAAGTCTTCGGCATGATGTGGCTCAACATGTCCAGCTGCCGAAAAGAAGGACAAGCGTGTCCCATGGCCATGTGCTGATGACAATGCACCGCGTCCACGACCAGCACTGTTGCCCCCAGACACAGAGCCTGCTTACCCTCTTTTATTGCCTCCTGACTGTCTGCCTCTCCTTGTTTGCCTTCCAGACATTCTAATAGATGGCCTGCAGGGAGATGGGAAAAAAGCAATAAGGGCTACCTTCAGGTGTCCTTCTCTGTCCCTTGAAACAAGGACTTTCACAGTGAAAGAAACTGACACTCTCCCTACCTACAGTTTTCTGTCCCTAGAAAAAATATTTTTTTAAGCACAATATAGCACAAGGACAATTCACTCACTGTCCTTACAGGTCCCTGGAAACAAGGACTTGCAGAGTGAAAGAAAAAAAACACTCTCCCTACCTACAGTTTTCTGTCCCTAGAAAAAATGTTTTTTTTAATCACAATATAGCACAAGGACAATTCACTCACTGTCCTTACAGGTCCCTGGAAACAAGGACTTGCAGAGTGAAATAAACTGACACTCTCCCTACCTACAGTTTTCTGTCCCTAGAATAAATGTTTTTTTTAAGCACAATATAGCACAAGGAGAATTCACTCACTGTCCTTCCAGGTCCCTGGAAACAAGGACTTGCAGAGTGAAAGAAAAAAAACACTCTCCCTACCTACAGTTTTCTGTCCCTAGAAAAAATGTTTTTTTTAATCACAATATAGCACAAGGACAATTCACTCACTGTCCTTACAGGTCCCTGGAAACAAGGACTTGCAGAGTGAAATAAACTGACACTCTCCCTACCTACAGTTTTCTGTCCCTAGAATAAATGTTTTTTTTAAGCACAATATAGCACAAGGACAATTCACTCACTGTCCTTACAGGTCCCTGGAAACAAGGACTTGCAGAGTGAAAGAAAAAAAACACTCTCCCTACCTACAGTTTTCTGTCCCTAGAAAAAATGTTTTTTTTAATCACAATATAGCACAAGGACAATTCACTCACTGTCCTTACAGGTCCCTGGAAACAAGGACTTGCAGAGTGAAAGAAAAAAAACACTCTCCCTACCTACAGTTTTCTGTCCCTAGAAAAAATGTTTTTTTTAATCACAATATAGCACAAGGACAATTCACTCACTGTCCTTCCAGGTCCCTGGAAACAAGGACTTGCAGAGTGAAAGAAACTGACACTGTCCCTACCTACAGTTTTCTGTCCCTAGAATAAATGTTTTTTTTAAGCACACTATAGCACAAGGACAATTCACTCACTGTCCTTACAGGTCCCTGGAAACAAGGACTTGCAGAGTGAAAGAAAAAAAACACTCTCCCTACCTACAGTTTTCTGTCCCTAGAAAATTTTTTTTTTTAATCACAATATAGCACAAGGACAATTCACTCACTGTCCTTACAGGTCCCTGGAAACAAGGACTTGCAGAGTGAAAGAAAAAAAACACTCTCCCTACCTACAGTTTTCTGTCCCTAGAAAAAATGTTTTTTTTAATCACAATATAGCACAAGAACAATTCACTCACTGTCCTTACAGGTCCCTGGAAACAAGGACTTGCAGAGTGAAATAAACTGACACTCTCCCTACCTACAGTTTTCTGTCCCTAGAATAAATGTTTTTTTTAAGCACAATATAGCACAAGGACAATTCACTCACTGTCCTTACAGGTCCCTGGAAACAAGGACTTGCAGAGTGAAAGAAAAAAAACACTCTCCCTACCTACAGTTTTCTGTCCCTAGAAAAAATGTTTTTTTTAATCACAATATAGCACAAGGACAATTCACTCACTGTCCTTACAGGTCCCTGGAAACAAGGACTTGCAGAGTGAAAGAAAAAAAACACTCTCCCTACCTACAGTTTTCTGTCCCTAGAAAAAATGTTTTTTTTAATCACAATATAGCACAAGGACAATTCACTCACTGTCCTTCCAGGTCCCTGGAAACAAGGACTTGCAGAGTGAAAGAAACTGACACTGTCCCTACCTACAGTTTTCTGTCCCTAGAATAAATGTTTTTTTTTAAGCACACTATAGCACAAGGACAATTCACTCACTGTCCTTACAGGTCCCTGGAAACAAGGACTTGCAGAGTGAAAGAAAAAAAACACTCTCCCTACCTACAGTTTTCTGTCCCTAGAAAAAATGTTTTTTTTAATCACAATATAGCACAAGGACAATTCACTCACTGTCCTTACAGGTCCCTGGAAACAAGGACTTGCAGAGTGAAAGAAAAAAAACACTCTCCCTACCTACAGTTTTCTGTCCCTAGAAAAAATGTTTTTTTTAATCACAATATAGCACAAGGACAATTCACTCACTGTCCTTACAGGTCCCTGGAAACAAGGACTTGCAGAGTGAAATAAACTGACACTCTCCCTACCTACAGTTTTCTGTCCCTAGAATAAATGTTTTTTTTAAGCACAATATAGCACAAGGACAATTCACTCACTGTCCTTACAGGTCCCTGGAAACAAGGACTTGCAGAGTGAAAGAAAAAAAACACTCTCCCTACCTACAGTTTTCTGTCCCTAGAAAAAATGTTTTTTTTAATCACAATATAGCACAAGGACAATTCACTCACTGTCCTTACAGGTCCCTGGAAACAAGGACTTGCAGAGTGAAATAAACTGACACTCTCCCTACCTACAGTTTTCTGTCCCTAGAATAAATGTTTTTTTTAAGCACAATATAGCACAAGGACAATTCACTCACTGTCCTTACAGGTCCCTGGAAACAAGGACTTGCAGAGTGAAAGAAAAAAAACACTCTCCCTACCTACAGTTTTCTGTCCCTAGAAAAAATGTTTTTTTTAATCACAATATAGCACAAGGACAATTCACTCACTGTCCTTCCAGGTCCCTGGAAACAAGGACTTGCAGAGTGAAATAAACTGACACTCTCCCTACCTACAGTTTTCTGTCCCTAGAATAAATGTTTTTTTTAAGCACAATATAGCACAAGGACAATTCACTCACTGTCCTTACAGGTCCCTGGAAACAAGGACTTGCAGAGTGAAAGAAAACAAACACTCTCCCTACCTACAGTTTTCTGTCCCTAGAAAAAATGTTTTTTTTAATCACAATATAGCACAAGGACAATTCACTCACTGTCCTTACAGGTCCCTGGAAACAAGGACTTGCAGAGTGAAAGAAAAAAAACACTCTCCCTACCTACAGTTTTCTGTCCCTAGAAAAAATGTTTTTTTTAATCACAATATAGCACAAGGACAATTCACTCACTGTCCTTCCAGGTCCCTGGAAACAAGGACTTGCAGAGTGAAAGAAACTGACACTGTCCCTACCTACAGTTTTCTGTCCCTAGAATAAATGTTTTTTTTAAGCACACTATAGCACAAGGACAATTCACTCACTGTCCTTACAGGTCCCTGGAAACAAGGACTTGCAGAGTGAAAGAAAAAAAACACTCTCCCTACCTACAGTTTTCTGTCCCTAGAAAAAATGTTTTTTTTAATCACAATATAGCACAAGGAGAATTCACTCACTGTCCTTCCAGGTCCCTGGAAACAAGGACTTGCAGAGTGAAAGAAAAAAAACACTCTCCCTACCTACAGTTTTCTGTCCCTAGAAAAAATGTTTTTTTTAATCACAATATAGCACAAGGACAATTCACTCACTGTCCTTACAGGTCCCTGGAAACAAGGACTTGCAGAGTGAAATAAACGGACACTCTCCCTACCTACAGTTTTCTGTCCCTAGAATAAATGTTTTTTTTAAGCACAATATAGCACAAGGACAATTCACTCACTGTCCTTACAGGTCCCTGGAAACAAGGACTTGCAGAGTGAAAGAAAAAAAACACTCTCCCTACCTACAGTTTTCTGTCCCTAGAAAAAATGTTTTTTTTAATCACAATATAGCACAAGGACAATTCACTCACTGTCCTTACAGGTCCCTGGAAACAAGGACTTGCAGAGTGAAATAAACTGACACTCTCCCTACCTACAGTTTTCTGTCCCTAGAATAAATGTTTTTTTTAAGCACAATATAGCACAAGGACAATTCACTCACTGTCCTTACAGGTCCCTGGAAACAAGGACTTGCAGAGTGAAAGAAAAAAAACACTCTCCCTACCTACAGTTTTCTGTCCCTAGAAAAAATGTTTTTTTTAATCACAATATAGCACAAGGACAATTCACTCACTGTCCTTACAGGTCCCTGGAAACAAGGACTTGCAGAGTGAAATAAACTGACACTCTCCCTACCTACAGTTTTCTGTCCCTAGAATAAATGTTTTTTTTAAGCACAATATAGCACAAGGACAATTCACTCACTGTCCTTCCAGGTCCCTGGAAACAAGGACTTGCAGAGTGAAAGAAAAAAAACACTCTCCCTACCTACAGTTTTCTGTCCCTAGAAAAAATGTTTTTTTTAATCACAATATAGCACAAGGACAATTCACTCACTGTCCTTCCAGGTCCCTGGAAACAAGGACTTGCAGAGTGAAATAAACTGACACTCTCCCTACCTACAGTTTTCTGTCCCTAGAATAAATGTTTTTTTTAAGCACAATATAGCACAAGGACAATTCACTCACTGTCCTTAGAGGTCCCTGGAAACAAGGACTTGCAGAGTGAAAGAAAATAAACACTCTCCCTACCTACAGTTTTCTGTCCCTAGAAAAAATGTTTTTTTTAAGCACAATATAGCACAAGGACAATTCACTCACTGTCCTTCCAGGTCCCTGGAAACAAGGACTTGCAGAGTGAAAGAAAAAAAACACTCTCCCTACCTACAGTTTTCTGTCCCTAGAAAAAATGTTTTTTTTAATCACAATATAGCACAAGGACAATTCACTCACTGTCCTTACAGGTCCCTGGAAACAAGGACTTGCAGAGTGAAAGAAACTGACACTCTCCCTACCTACAGTTTTCTGTCCCTAGAATAAATGTTTTTTTAAGCACAATATAGCACAAGGACAATTCACTCACTGTCCTTCCAGGTCCCTGGAAACAAGGACTTGCAGAGTGAAAGAAACTGACACTGTCCCTACCTACAGTTTTCTGTCCCTAGAATAAATGTTTTTTTTAAGCACACTATAGCACAAGCACAAAACACACTGACACTCTCCCTACCTATCCTTCTCTTTCCCTAAACTAAAGGAATCCAGGTTAAGCAAGAAAGAAATAACAGTCACTGTCCCTGCCTATGCTGCTCTATCCCTGCTCCGGAACACACTACACTAGGCCGCCGTGCTGGCGGCCTTTTATAGTGTGGGGCGTGTACTAAACACCCTCAGCAATAATTGGCCACAGGCATCCTGCCTGTGGCCAATCATTGCTCTCCTCGCTGCCGGCGCTGTGATTGGCCAAGCATGCGGGGTCACAGTGCATGCTTGGCCAATCACAGCGCCTGGATGACACTGCGATGGCGTAGTGCATTGTGGGCCGTTCGCGTCACTCGAATTTGGCGCGAACGGCCCAAATCGTTCGATCTTCGTCGAACGATCGAACAGCCGATGTTCGAGTCGAACGTAGGTTCGACTCGAACACGAAGCTCATCCCTACCAATCACTGTGTATTTTTACAATTCGTAGCAAAACTTATGAATTTAGGAAGTAAGCTGAAACAATTGAACAATACAGGTTAGAAGCAACTTGTCTTTAGAAGCCATTTTAGAAATCGGAATCCATTTTAAATTCCTACAAATAGTCACACAATAGACATAAAAAACTTTTCCAACATTCCCACCTCTTGTGTGGCTTTTTTATCTCAACACATTTCGATGATAGTCCCTGTGTTATGCACTTTCGGACTGTATGTCATTAAGTTGAGTTTCAATGTCCACACAGGTCTCCTCAGAGGTAGGAAGAGCTTGATACATTGTTCTTGAGATTGCAGTTTCGATCAGTTTTTGTGAAAGTCCTCGAATACAGGGAATGCAGCAGCATCCGCAAGTGACCAGAACGGCCAAAGCCACAGCAATTGAGATTAAACATGATGTGATAAGTCCAGTCCATTTACCAAACCATCCTTCAAGCCAGTTTGTGAATGGATCATTAATACCTGAATTCTCTGCTAATTCATTAGATAGAGCAGTTAGTCCTTCCAGGGCTCTGGTCACAGTCCCTCCAGGAGCTGTATTGTTAGGGATAAAGGTACAACACATGCTACCAAACATTTTGCATACCCCTCCTCTTTCAGCCAGGACCATATCTAAGGCCATTCGGTTCTGTCATGCCATTAGAGAGGTAGGGCCCAGCTGTTCTGCTAGACCTTTTACAGCATCCCAGGTATAGTTTAGAAATCGTTGTTGGTTGTAGTATACATAGTTAATCCAGTCAACATTTTTATCTATAGTCAGCCACCAGAGCAGAGACTCAAACCCAGCTGTTACCTGATTCCTGGCCTTAAACTCATTCGGCACCCCTCTAGGAACTCCAATCTCATCTATATAGATCTGGGAGTCAAATGACCCTTTGGGAGAGGTGTCCCTTTGGGAGAGGTGTTCCTTCGATACCGTTAGTGACTCTTAGTCCACGGGTGTTCTGACAGGATTCTCACGGGCATAACCAGCTGGACCATCGCACAATCCCATTGGGCATTGGCGGGAATCCTAGCTTGCAGTTTCTTATCCCCACACATCCACCAGACATCAGCTCTCTGAGTGTCATGTTCAACCCAATCACCATTTTCCTTGTTAATCCTCTCCGCACAGCAGTCATCAGGTAGTGACCCAAGATCCACCGCGCTACTGTTCCCTGGGAGTGCAAAACAAGTAAAATTGCCCGGATACATAGCAACCTCAGGAGGTATCTGAGGTCTCTGCACTAGGGGAAACAACAAACTCAATGTGTGACAGGTAGAATTTGCTTCTGGTTTATAGCTCTTATTATACAACCGCAGCATACATTTTAAACCTTCTGGATCTGTATTGTAATCTAGAGGAAAAGGGACCGTTGCTAAATGTGGTCTAGCTCCAGCACAAACTAAACAGTTTTACTTTTTTAGAGTTTTAACCGTGTACCTCAACCATTCTAACCACTCATTTTTTTTCTTGGTAACCCGTCTCCAAAGCTATGACATCTTCTACTGTTAGGTTAGTAAATCTTATAGTGTTTTAGTATGGCCTTCTTCTTTCCCTTCTGTGTCTACCTTTTCCTGTTTGGTTTTATTGAGTGGTGATACCTCGAGGAAAAATTTACCTAAAGGATCTGTTCCCGAAACCCATGCTCCCATAGAACATAACCGTTGATCCTTTTTTTTTTAAGGTTCTTTTAATGTTATTAGCAATTGGTTGCTATCTCTGCTATGTGTACAGAGGGAATTGGCCGCCTTTGTTACGGTGAGTTTTTCTTTAAAACCATTTATGCCTAGAATGTTGTACCCCCAATCTTGGTGTGCTGTGGTCCACAGGGCCTGGTTCCATACTGAACAGTCAGTTCCACTTGGAAGATAACAAACATATTTATCTGCCCATTGGAGCCTTCTTGCTTCAGTTATCTCCCTACAGTCCACCATTTGGCAAAAATAAACTAAAATGGTACTAGTTACCCCTTCTATGAAGGTTAAGTTCAAAGCCTTCCCTGTACTTGCCCATTCTAGAGGTTCCTTTTCTTTCCAGTTTCTGCCTCCCCGTATAGACGTCTCACCTAGAGTCACCAGTAGACCCAAGATAATCACTGTCCCTTTCATCCTGACCAGCTACAGAGCCCCAGGGGGTAAGGGAAGGGAGTCTTCACCAGTTTGTGATAAGCCCCACCTTGTGCGGGACCTCTTTTTGTAGCCAGACTTACTAGAGCTCTGTTGCCAACTGACCCTGCTCTGCCTGTAAAACCTTTTTGCAATGGGACTGGTGAGTCCAGGTAGACCTCTCTGCAATCCTTATTGCCGTGGGAGTGGTGAGAAGAACCTGATATGGCCCCTCCCACTTAGGCAAGTGCCAATGTTTCCTTTTTATTACTTTTATCAGGACCAAGTCTCCGATATGGTTTTTCTCTTCTCCTTGGATTGGACCTTCTGGAATAGAACAGACCTCATTAATTTGTTTCTGTTTCAACAAGTTAGACATATATTCTGCTAAAGTACGTTCAGATTCTTCAACTGGTGTTTCATTTAGTAGTAAGGGTATTCTATATGGCCTTCCATGTATCATTTCAATGGACTCAAACCTTCCTAGGTGGGTGTAATATGCATGCTAGTCACAGCTAATGGTAGGCAGTACATCCAATTTTTACCTGTTTCTTCCATAGCTTTTCTCAGTTTATTTTTTAGAATCCCATCATGTCTTTCCACCAATCCAGCTGATTGGGGGTGGTAGGCACAATGTTTTTTTTACTTGGATACCCATCACTTCTGTCAAATGTTGTATAGTTTTATTTACAAAATGGGATCCATTATCGCTGTAGATCTTTTCAGGGATTCCAAACCTAGGAATTATATCTCATAGTAATGCTTTGGCTACAGTCTGTGCGTCCGCACTTCCTGTCGGGAATACCTCCACCCATTTGGTCAAAGCATCTATTATTACCAGACAATATTTTTTTCTTTTACATTTGTCCAATTTAATAAAATCCATGCAAATGTGTTAGAATGGATATTGTGGTGTGGGGAACTTCCCTTTTTGTGGCCTTATGCCACCCTGAGCATTGTGTTTTGCACATATAATGCATTGCGAACAAAAAGTTTTTGAGTAGTTTGTGAAGCCATAGGCTGTACATACCTTATTTAACATCTCAGTCATCCCCCTGTTTGACACATGAGTTACTCCATGTGTCAACACTGCTGCATACCTAAATAGGGATTTTGGCAATACCGGGTTTCCTTCAGGTGATGTGTAAATGTTATCTATCATTGTGCAACCTTTTGTTTTCCAATATTGTTTCTCCCCGGGGGGTGCATTCTGCTGCATATCAGTAAGGACTGTATGATCTATCTCTATGATTTCCAGTTCTGTCATTATTTGATGTGTTTCTTGTGCCGCTATTTTAGCCGCTTCATCTGCCCTTTTATTTCCCTTTGAGATGGGGTCTGTATGTTTTGTGTGTGCTTGACATTTGCATATTGCAAGCTCTTTTGGTAACTGTATTGCATCTAGAAGTTCTAGAATGAAATCCGTGTGTGAAATTGGCTTACCACTAGAGGTCACCATCCCCCTGTTTTTCCATTCTTGTGCAAAAACATGTACTGTTGAAAATGCATATTGACTATCAGTGTATATGGTTACGGATTTTCCTTTTGTAATTATACATGCTCTTGTCAGTGCTACAAGTTCTGCTACTTGTGCTGAATAATGTTTTGGTAATGGCCTAGCTTCCAAGATTTCATCCTGTGTCACTACTGCATATCCAGTTGCATTTGTGCCATCTGGATTTTTCTTACTGGAGCCATCAACAAAAAGTGTCATGTCAGGGTTAGATAACGGTACATCTTTCAAATCACTTTGTGGTAGTACCTTTTCAGCGATGACAGCAGTACAGTTATGTTTATGGCCATCAGTAGGAAGTGGTAGTAGTGTGGATGAATTTAATGTAGTACACCTCTGTATCGTTAAGTGAGGTTGTGTCAAGAGTATTGTCATACAGGAAAGATGTCGTGCTGGGCTCAAATGTGATATCTTTTGTTGTAAAAGAATAACAGATACTGCATGAGGTACTTTGAGTGTCAGCGGGTGATATAGCACTATAGATGCTGAGGCCTTAAAGTGGTTGTAAACCCTATATTTTTTTTTTTCCCCCATAACCACCTGTAAGAGAAAGACATAATGAGCTAATATGACTAGCATAATAGCTCATTATGCATCACTTACCATAGATCGGGGCCCCCGAAGCCGTCCTTGTCTCCCTCTTCAGCCGCATCCATCGCTGCGGCGATAGCCGGAAGGTTACTTCTGGGTATCGCCGCACCAGCCAATCACAGCGCCGCTCCGGCGCTGTGATTGGCCGGAGCGGCGGAGACGTTACTCTGCGCATGCGCGCGAGAGCCGTCACAATCGGCTACGCCCAGCTATTGCTGTGAAGTAGCCGATTTTGTGAATGGGATTAACCCCATGAATGCGCCGTTGTCTACGGCGCGCATGTGCTGTAGACAGCGGCGCCTGTCATTTTTATTAAATATCTCCTAAACCTTGTAGGTTTAGGAGATATTTCTTGCACCTACAGGTAAGCCTTGATCTAGGCTTACCTGTAGGTGCAAGTTGAAAAAGTGGGTTTACAACCACTTTAACTGCTTCAGCTGCAGTTACCACTGCCTGTACACAGGGTGGAAGTGCTCTAGTTACACTGTCTAGTTTTGTAGAATAGTAAGCAATTGGCCTCTGGCGCTCGCCATGTGACTGTGTAAGTACCGATGTCATGTGACCCTCCCTTGACTCCACTGGTTGTTCGCAAGGTTTGTCATAGTTTGGTAAGGCTAGCACTGATGAACTAGAAAGGACTTGTTTTAGGTCAGTGAAAGCTGTCTCTGTTTCCTTACTCCATTTTATAACATCCTGGGGGGCCATAGGACTCCCATGTATTGCCTGAACCAACGGGGCTGTTAGTATGGAATACCCGGGAATCCAGGCTCTACAAAAATTTGTAGAGCGCCCCCCTCCCGATCCGTACCAGGCCGCATACCCTCAAAATGGGGGGTGGGTGCTTTGGGGCAGGGGGTCCTGCGCCCCCCACCCCAAATCACCTTGCCTCCATGTTGATGAGGACAAGGGCCCCTTCCCGACAACCCTGGCTGTTGGTTGTCGGGGTTAGCGGGCGGGGGGCTTATCGGAATCTGGGAGCCCCCTTTAATAAGGTGGCCCCCAGATCCCGGCCCCCCACCCTATGTGAATGAGTATGGGGTACATCGTACCCCTACCCATTCACCTGGGGGAAAAAAGTGTCAATAAAAAAAAAAACACACTAGACATGTTTTCAAAGTAATTTATTAGGCAGCTCTGGGGGTCTCTTCCGACTTCGGGGGTCTCTTCCAACTTCTCCGCTCTCTTCGGCCTCTTCTCCCGCTCTTCTGTGTCTCTTCTGCCGGGCTCCTCCGCTATCTTCTGCTCTTTTGCCGCTCTTTTGCTAGCGTTGGCCTGGTCTTCTCCGTCGCCTTCTTCCCTCTTTTCTTCTTCCGATGTTGACACAGCGCTCTCTCCCGCTGTAATGCCATGTGCGCGGTGCGTAACGACTTATAAAGGCATGGGGCGTGGTCACCGGGTGATGTCATCCAGTGATCCCGCCCCTTAAAACATCACAGTCCCGGGGCATGATGGGACTGTGACGTTATAAGGGGCGGGGTCACCGGGTGACATAACCCGGTGACTCTGCCCCATGTCCATATAAGTCATTGCACACTGTTGGAAAATTCTTCCCCTGTGATCAATCAAACTTCAAGTGTTCCAGAAGTAAGGTAATTTATTTCAAATGTACCGGTACAAATGGATGAGCCTTTCATGCTGAGAAGAAAGCAGAAGTCACACACTAACACGAGGTGTGTGACCTTTTTATAGAGTCAAAAGGAAGCATATTATTGGCTAAAGTTCACTGGTGGCTCATGACGCAAAACAGCTTTATTGCCAATCACTGTGTATTTTTACAATTCGTAGCAAAACTTATGAATTTAGGAAGTAAGCTGAAACAATTGAACAATACAGGTTAGAAGCAACTTGTCTTTAGAAGCCATTTTAGAAATCGGAATCCATTTTAAATTCCTACAAATAGTCACACAATAGACATAAAAAACTTTTCCAACATTCCCACCTCTTGTGTGGCTTTTTTATCTCAACACATTTCGATGATAGTCCCTGTGTTATGCACTTTCGGACTGTATGTCATTAAGTTGAGTTTCAATGTCCACACAGGTCTCCTCAGAGGTAGGAAGAGCTTGATACATTGTTCTTGAGATTGCAGTTTCGATCAGTTTTTGTGAAAGTCCTCGAATACAGGGAATGCAGCAGCATCCGCAAGTGACCAGAACGGCCAAAGCCACAGCAATTGAGATTAAACATGATGTGATAAGTCCAGTCCATTTACCAAACCATCCTTCAAGCCAGTTTGTGAATGGATCATTAATACCTGAATTCTCTGCTAATTCATTAGATAGAGCAGTTAGTCCTTCCAGGGCTCTGGTCACAGTCCCTCCAGGAGCTGTATTGTTAGGGATAAAGGTACAACACATGCTACCAAACATTTTGCATACCCCTCCTCTTTCAGCCAGGACCATATCTAAGGCCATTCGGTTCTGTCATGCCATTAGAGAGGTAGGGCCCAGCTGTTCTGCTAGACCTTTTACAGCATCCCTGGTATAGTTTAAAAATCGTTGTTGGTTGTAGTATACATAGTTAATCCAGTCAACATTTTTATCTATAGTCAGCCACCAGAGCAGAGACTCAAACCCAGCTGTTACCTGATTCCTGGCCTTAAACTCATTCGGCACCCCTCTAGGAACTCCAATCTCATCTATATAGATCTGGGAGTCAAATGACCCTTTGGGAGAGGTGTCCCTTTGGGAGAGGTGTTCCTTCGATACCGTTAGTGACTCTTAGTCCACGGGTGTTCTGACAGGATTCTCAGGGGCATAACCAGCTGGACCATCGCACAATCCCATTGGGCATTGGCGGGAATCCTAGCTTGCAGTTTCTTATCCCCACACATCCACCAGACATCAGCTCTCTGAGTGTCATGTTCAACCCAATCACCATTTTCCTTGTTAATCCTCTCCGCACAGCAGTCATCAGGTAGTGACCCAAGATCCACCGCGCTACTGTTCCCTGGGAGTGCAAAACAAGTAAAATTACCCGGATACATAGCAACCTCAGGAGGTATCTGAGGTCTCTGCACTAGGGGAAACAACAAACTCAATGTGTGACAGGTAGAATTTGCTTCTGGTTTATAGCTCTTATTATACAACCGCAGCATACATTTTAAACCTTCTGGATCTGTATTGTAATCTAGAGGAAAAGGGACCGTTGCTAAATGTGGTCTAGCTCCAGCACAAACTAAACAGTTTTCCTTTTTTAGAGTTTTAACCGTGTACCTCAACCATTCTAACCACTCATTTTTTTTCTTGGTAACCCGTCTCCAAAGCTATGACATCTTCTACTGTTAGGTTAGTAAATCTTATAGTGTTTTAGTATGGCCTTCTTCTTTCCCTTCTGTGTCTACCTTTTCCTGTTTGGTTTTATTGAGTGGTGATACCTCGAGGAAAAATTTACCTAAAGGATCTGTTCCCGAAACCCATGCTCCCATAGAACATAACCGTTGATCCTTTTTTTTTTAAGGTTCTTTTAATGTTATTAGCAATTGGTTGCTATCTCTGCTATGTGTACAGAGGGAATTGGCCGCCTTTGTTACGGTGAGTTTTTCTTTAAAACCATTTATGCCTAGAATGTTGTACCCCCAATCTTGGTGTGCTGTGGTCCACAGGGCCTGGTTCCATACTGAACAGTCAGTTCCACTTGGAAGATAACAAACATATTTATCTGCCCATTGGAGCCTTCTTGCTTCAGTTATCTCCCTACAGTCCACCATTTGGCAAAAATAAACTAAAATGGTACTAGTTACCCCTTCTATGAAGGTTAAGTTCAAAGCCTTCCCTGTACTTGCCCATTCTAGAGGTTCCTTTTCTTTCCAGTTTCTGCCTCCCCGTATAGACGTCTCACCTAGAGTCACCAGTAGACCCAAGATAATCACTGTCCCTTTCATCCTGACCAGCTACAGAGCCCCAGGGGGTAAGGGAAGGGAGTCTTCACCAGTTTGTGATAAGCCCCACCTTGTGCGGGACCTCTTTTTGTAGCCAGACTTACTAGAGCTCTGTTGCCAACTGACCCTGCTCTGCCTGTAAAACCTTTTTGCAATGGGACTGGTGAGTCCAGGTAGACCTCTCTGCAATCCTTATTGCCGTGGGAGTGGTGAGAAGAACCTGATATGGCCCCTCCCACTTAGGCAAGTGCCAATGTTTCCTTTTTATTACTTTTATCAGGACCAAGTCTCCGATATGGTTTTTCTCTTCTCCTTGGATTGGACCTTCTGGAATAGAACAGACCTCATTAATTTGTTTCTGTTTCAACAAGTTAGACATATATTCTGCTAAAGTACGTTCAGATTCTTCAACTGGTGTTTCATTTAGTAGTAAGGGTATTCTATATGGCCTTCCATGTATCATTTCAATGGACTCAAACCTTCCTAGGTGGGTGTAATATGCATGCTAGTCACAGCTAATGGTAGGCAGTACATCCAATTTTTACCTGTTTCTTCCATAGCTTTTCTCAGTTTATTTTTTAGAATCCCATCATGTCTTTCCACCAATCCAGCTGATTGGGGGTGGTAGGCACAATGTTTTTTTTACTTGGATACCCATCACTTCTGTCAAATGTTGTATAGTTTTATTTACAAAATGGGATCCATTATCGCTGTAGATCTTTTCAGGGATTCCAAACCTAGGAATTATATCTCATAGTAATGCTTTGGCTACAGTCTGTGCGTCCGCACTTCCTGTCGGGAATACCTCCACCCATTTGGTCAAAGCATCTATTATTACCAGACAATATTTTTTTCTTTTACATTTGTCCAATTTAATAAAATCCATGCAAATGTGTTAGAATGGATATTGTGGTGTGGGGAACTTCCCTTTTTGTGGCCTTATGCCACCCTGAGCATTGTGTTTTGCACATATAATGCATTGCGAACAAAAAGTTTTTGAGTAGTTTGTGAAGCCATAGGCTGTACATACCTTATTTAACATCTCAGTCATCCCCCTGTTTGACACATGAGTTACTCCATGTGTCAACACTGCTGCATACCTAAATAGGGATTTTGGCAATACCGGGTTTCCTTCAGGTGATGTGTAAATGTTATCTATCATTGTGCAACCTTTTGTTTTCCAATATTGTTTCTCCCCGGGGGGTGCATTCTGCTGCATATCAGTAAGGACTGTATGATCTATCTCTATGATTTCCAGTTCTGTCATTATTTGATGTGTTTCTTGTGCCGCTATTTTAGCCGCTTCATCTGCCCTTTTATTTCCCTTTGAGATGGGGTCTGTATGTTTTGTGTGTGCTTGACATTTGCATATTGCAAGCTCTTTTGGTAACTGTATTGCATCTAGAAGTTCTAGAATGAAATCCGTGTGTGAAATTGGCTTACCACTAGAGGTCACCATCCCCCTGTTTTTCCATTCTTGTGCAAAAACATGTACTGTTGAAAATGCATATTGACTATCAGTGTATATGGTTACGGATTTTCCTTTTGTAATTATACATGCTCTTGTCAGTGCTACAAGTTCTGCTACTTGTGCTGAATAATGTTTTGGTAATGGCCTAGCTTCCAAGATTTCATCCTGTGTCACTACTGCATATCCAGTTGCATTTGTGCCATCTGGATTTTTCTTACTGGAGCCATCAACAAAAAATGTCATGTCAGGGTTAGATAACGGTACATCTTTCAAATCACTTTGTGGTAGTACCTTTTCAGCGATGACAGCAGTACAGTTATGTTTATGGCCATCAGTAGGAAGTGGTAGTAGTGTGGATGAATTTAATGTAGTACACCTCTGTATCGTTAAGTGAGGTTGTGTCAAGAGTATTGTCATACAGGAAAGATGTCGTGCTGGGCTCAAATGTGATATCTTTTGTTGTAAAAGAATAACAGATACTGCATGAGGTACTTTGAGTGTCAGCGGGTGATATAGCACTATAGATGCTGAGGCCTTAAAGTGGTTGTAAACCCTATATTTTTTTTTTTCCCCCATAACCACCTGTAAGAGAAAGACATAATGAGCTAATATGACTAGCATAATAGCTCATTATGCATCACTTACCATAGATCGGGGCC
This sequence comes from Rana muscosa, assembly GCA_029206835.1. Lineage (NCBI taxonomy): Eukaryota > Metazoa > Chordata > Amphibia > Anura > Ranidae > Rana > Rana muscosa. The sequence goes on from CM055122.1 coordinate 198,342,772, forward strand.
CCCGAAGCCGTCCTTGTCTCCCTCTTCAGCCGCATCCATCGCTGCGGCGATAGCCGGAAGGTTACTTCTGGGTATCGCCGCACCAGCCAATCACAGCGCCGCTCCGGCGCTGTGATTGGCCGGAGCGGCGGAGACGTTACTCTGCGCATGCGCGCGAGAGCCGTCACAATCGGCTACGCCCAGCTATTGCTGTGAAGTAGCCGATTTTGTGAATGGGATTAACCCCATGAATGCGCCGTTGTCTACGGCGCGCATGTGCTGTAGACAGCGGCGCCTGTCATTTTTATTGAATATCTCCTAAACCATGTAGGTTTAGGAGATATTTCTTGCACCTACAGGTAAGCCTTGATCTAGGCTTACCTGTAGGTGCAAGTTGAAAAAGTGGGTTTACAACCACTTTAACTGCTTCAGCTGCAGTTACCACTGCCTGTACACAGGGTGGAAGTGCTCTAGTTACACTGTCTAGTTTTGTAGAATAGTAAGCAATTGGCCTCTGGCGCTCGCCATGTGACTGTGTAAGTACCGATGTCATGTGACCCTCCCTTGACTCCACTGGTTGTTCGCAAGGTTTGTCATAGTTTGGTAAGGCTAGCACTGATGAACTAGAAAGGACTTGTTTTAGGTCAGTGAAAGCTGTCTCTGTTTCCTTACTCCATTTTATAACATCCTGGGGGGCCATAGGACTCCCATGTATTGCCTGAACCAACGGGGCTGTTAGTATGGAATACCCGGGAATCCAGGCTCTACAAAAATTTGCCATACCCAGGAAGGACATCATTTGTTTCTTTGTCTTTGGTTTTGGCACTTGGAGGAGGGCTCGAATTCTCTCCTCATCCAGGTGCCGACCTTCTTTTGAGATATTATACCCCAAGTATTTGACCTGCTGTTGCCACAACTGGAGTTTTCGCTTTATTTACCTTATGCCCTTGGTCATGGAGGAAATATAACAGAACCATTGTGTCAGTCCTACAAACCTCTTCTGAGGGAGACGCCACTAGGATGTCGTCTACATAGAGGAGGAGCTGGCTTCCCCCTGGGGGCACAAATTGAGCCAAGTTTGAGGACATTGCCTGTGAAAAAAAATGGTAGGGGACTCACAATAGCCCTGGGGCAACCTGGTAAAGGTATACCTTTTTCCCCGGTAGGTGAAGGCAAACCAAAATTGATGGTCGGGGTTAGGGATGAGCTTCGTGTTCGAGTCGAACATACGTTCGACTCGAACATCGGCTGTTCGATCGTTCGACGAAGATCGAACGATTTGGGCCGTTCGCGCCAAATTCGAGTGACGCGAACGGCCCACAATGCACTACGCCATCGCAGTGTCATCCAGGCGCTGTGATTGGCCAAGCATGCACTGTGACCCCGCATGCTTGGCCAATCACAGCGCCGGCAGCGAGGAGAGCAATGATTGGCCACAGGCAGGATGCCTGTGGCCAATTATTGCTGAGGGTGTTTAGTACACGCCCCACACTATAAAAGGCCGCCAGCACGGCGGCCTAGTGTAGTGTGTTCCGGAGCAGGGATAGAGCAGCATAGGCAGGGACAGTGACTGTTATTTCTTTCTTGCTTAACCTGGATTCCTTTAGTTTAGGGAAAGAGAAGCATAGGTAGGGAGAGTGTCAGTGTGTTTTGTGCTTGTGCTATAGTGTGCTTAAAAAAAACATTTATTCTAGGGACAGAAAACTGTAGGTAGGGACAGTGTCAGTTTCTTTCACTCTGCAAGTCCTTGTTTCCAGGGACCTGGAAGGACAGTGAGTCAATTGTCCTTGTGCTATATTGTGCTTAAAAAAACATTTATTCTAGGGACAGAAAACTGTAGGTAGGGAGAGTGTCAGTTTCTTTCACTCTGCAAGTCCTTGTTTCCAGGGACCTGGAAGGACAGTGACTGAATTGTCCTTGTGCTATATTGTGATTAAAAAAAACATTTATTCTAGGGACAGAAAACTGTAGGTAGGGAGAGTGTCAGTTTATTTCACTCTGCAAGTCCTTGTTTCCAGGGACCTGGAAGGACAGTGACTGAATTGTCCTTGTGCTATAGTGTGCTTAAAAAAAACATTTATTCTAGGGACAGAAAACTGTAGGTAGGGACAGTGTCAGTTTCTTTCACTCTGCAAGTCCTTGTTTCCAGGGACCTGGAAGGACAGTGAGTGAATTGTCCTTGTGCTATATTGTGCTTAAAAAAACATTTATTCTAGGGACAGAAAACTGTAGGTAGGGAGAGTGTCAGTTTCTTTCACTCTGCAAGTCCTTGTTTCCAGGGACCTGGAAGGACAGTGACTGAATTGTCCTTGTGCTATATTGTGATTAAAAAAAACATTTATTCTAGGGACAGAAAACTGTAGGTAGGGAGAGTGTCAGTTTATTTCACTCTGCAAGTCCTTGTTTCCAGGGACCTGGAAGGACAGTGACTGAATTGTCCTTGTGCTATATTGTGATTAAAAAAAACATTTATTCTAGGGACAGAAAACTGTAGGTAGGGAGAGTGTCAGTTTATTTCACTCTGCAAGTCCTTGTTTCCAGGGACCTGGAAGGACAGTGACTGAATTGTCCTTGTGCTATATTGTGATTAAAAAAAACATTTATTCTAGGGACAGAAAACTGTAGGTAGGGAGAGTGTCAGTTTATTTCACTCTGCAAGTCCTTGTTTCCAGGGACCTGGAAGGACAGTGACTGAATTGTCCTTGTGCTATATTGTGATTAAAAAAAACATTTATTCTAGGGACAGAAAACTGTAGGTAGGGACAGTGTCAGTTTCTTTCACTCTGCAAGTCCTTGTTTCCAGGGACCTGGAAGGACAGTGAGTGAATTGTCCTTGTGTTATATTGTGATTAAAAAAAACATTTTTTCTAGGGACAGAAAACTGTAGGTAGGGAGAGTGTTTTTTTTCTTTCACTCTGCAAGTCCTTGTTTCCAGGGACCTTGAAGGACAGTGACTGAATTGTCCTTGTGCTATATTGTGATTAAAAAAAACATTTATTCTAGGGACAGAAAACTGTAGGTAGGGAGAGTGTCAGTTTATTTCACTCTGCAAGTCCTTGTTTCCAGGGACCTGGAAGGACAGTGACTGAATTGTCCTTGTGCTATAGTGTGCTTAAAAAAAACATTTATTCTAGGGACAGAAAACTGTAGGTAGGGACAGTGTCAGTTTCTTTCACTCTGCAAGTCCTTGTTTCCAGGGACCTGGAAGGACAGTGAGTGAATTGTCCTTGTGCTATATTGTGCTTAAAAAAACATTTATTCTAGGGACAGAAAACTGTAGGTAGGGAGAGTGTCAGTTTCTTTCACTCTGCAAGTCCTTGTTTCCAGGGACCTGGAAGGACAGTGACTGAATTGTCCTTGTGCTATATTGTGATTAAAAAAAACATTTATTCTAGGGACAGAAAACTGTAGGTAGGGAGAGTGTCAGTTTATTTCACTCTGCAAGTCCTTGTTTCCAGGGACCTGGAAGGACAGTGACTGAATTGTCCTTGTGCTATATTGTGATTAAAAAAAACATTTATTCTAGGGACAGAAAACTGTAGGTAGGGAGAGTGTCAGTTTATTTCACTCTGCAAGTCCTTGTTTCCAGGGACCTGGAAGGACAGTGACTGAATTGTCCTTGTGCTATATTGTGATTAAAAAAAACATTTATTCTAGGGACAGAAAACTGTAGGTAGGGAGAGTGTCAGTTTATTTCACTCTGCAAGTCCTTGTTTCCAGGGACCTGGAAGGACAGTGAGTGAATTGTCCTTGTGTTATATTGTGATTAAAAAAAACATTTTTTCTAGGGACAGAAAACTGTAGGTAGGGAGAGTGTTTTTTTTCTTTCACTCTGCAAGTCCTTGTTTCCAGGGACCTGGAAGGACAGTGACTGAATTGTCCTTGTGCTATATTGTGATTAAAAAAAACATTTATTCTAGGGACAGAAAACTGTAGGTAGGGAGAGTGTCAGTTTATTTCACTCTGCAAGTCCTTGTTTCCAGGGACCTGGAAGGACAGTGACTGAATTGTCCTTGTGCTATAGTGTGCTTAAAAAAAACATTTATTCTAGGGACAGAAAACTGTAGGTAGGGACAGTGTCAGTTTCTTTCACTCTGCAAGTCCTTGTTTCCAGGGACCTGGAAGGACAGTGAGTGAATTGTCCTTGTGCTATATTGTGCTTAAAAAAACATTTATTCTAGGGACAGAAAACTGTAGGTAGGGAGAGTGTCAGTTTCTTTCACTCTGCAAGTCCTTGTTTCCAGGGACCTGGAAGGACAGTGACTGAATTGTCCTTGTGCTATATTGTGATTAAAAAAAACATTTATTCTAGGGACAGAAAACTGTAGGTAGGGAGAGTGTCAGTTTATTTCACTCTGCAAGTCCTTGTTTCCAGGGACCTGGAAGGACAGTGACTGAATTGTCCTTGTGCTATATTGTGATTAAAAAAAACATTTATTCTAGGGACAGAAAACTGTAGGTAGGGAGAGTGTCAGTTTATTTCACTCTGCAAGTCCTTGTTTCCAGGGACCTGGAAGGACAGTGACTGAATTGTCCTTGTGCTATATTGTGATTAAAAAAAACATTTATTCTAGGGACAGAAAACTGTAGGTAGGGAGAGTGTCAGTTTATTTCACTCTGCAAGTCCTTGTTTCCAGGGACCTGGAAGGACAGTGACTGAATTGTCCTTGTGCTATAGTGTGCTTAAAAAAAACATTTATTCTAGGGACAGAAAACTGTAGGTAGGGACAGTGTCAGTTTCTTTCACTCTGCAAGTCCTTGTTTCCAGGGACCTGGAAGGACAGTGAGTGAATTGTCCTTGTGCTATATTGTGCTTAAAAAAACATTTATTCTAGGGACAGAAAACTGTAGGTAGGGAGAGTGTCAGTTTCTTTCACTCTGCAAGTCCTTGTTTCCAGGGACCTGGAAGGACAGTGACTGAATTGTCCTTGTGCTATATTGTGATTAAAAAAAACATTTATTCTAGGGACAGAAAACTGTAGGTAGGGAGAGTGTCAGTTTATTTCACTCTGCAAGTCCTTGTTTCCAGGGACCTGGAAGGACAGTGACTGAATTGTCCTTGTGCTATATTGTGATTAAAAAAAACATTTATTCTAGGGACAGAAAACTGTAGGTAGGGAGAGTGTCAGTTTATTTCACTCTGCAAGTCCTTGTTTCCAGGGACCTGGAAGGACAGTGACTGAATTGTCCTTGTGCTATATTGTGATTAAAAAAAACATTTATTCTAGGGACAGAAAACTGTAGGTAGGGAGAGTGTCAGTTTATTTCACTCTGCAAGTCCTTGTTTCCAGGGACCTGGAAGGACAGTGACTGAATTGTCCTTGTGCTATATTGTGATTAAAAAAAACATTTATTCTAGGGACAGAAAACTGTAGGTAGGGACAGTGTCAGTTTCTTTCACTCTGCAAGTCCTTGTTTCCAGGGACCTGGAAGGACAGTGAGTGAATTGTCCTTGTGTTATATTGTGATTAAAAAAAACATTTTTTCTAGGGACAGAAAACTGTAGGTAGGGAGAGTGTTTTTTTTCTTTCACTCTGCAAGTCCTTGTTTCCAGGGACCTGTAAGGACAGTGAGTGAATTGTCCTTGTGCTATATTGTGCTTAAAAAAAACATTTATTCTAGGGACAGAAAACTGTAGGTAGGGAGAGTGTCAGTTTATTTCACTCTGCAAGTCCTTGTTTCCAGGGACCTGGAAGGACAGTGACTGAATTGTCCTTGTGCTATATTGTGATTAAAAAAAACATTTATTCTAGGGACAGAAAACTGTAGGTAGGGAGAGTGTCAGTTTATTTCACTCTGCAAGTCCTTGTTTCAAGGGACAGAGAAGGACACCTGAAGGTAGCCCTTATTGCTTTTTTCCCATCTCCCTGCAGGCCATCTATTAGAATGTCTGGAAGGCAAACAAGGAGAGGCAGACAGTCAGGAGGCAATAAAAGAGGGCAAGCAGGCTCTGTGTCTGGGGGCAACAGTGCTGGTCGTGGACGCGGTGCATTGTCATCAGCACATGGCCATGGGACACGCTTGTCCTTCTTTTCGGCAGCTGGACATGTTGAGCCACATCATGCCGAAGACTTGGTAGAGTGGATGACCAAGCCCTCCTCCTCCTCCTCATCCTCTCTCACCCAGGCTCAGGGTACTGGAAAAGCAGCTGCCAAAGCGTCGTCTTCCCTGGTATCAATGTCAGACAAATCATCAGTCACTCCTTCCCTAGACCCACCATGTCCTCCTCCTGAGGAGTCCCCCGAACTGTTTCAGCACAGTGTTGGGTACATGCTCCAGGAGGATGCCCAGCGTTTCGAAGGGTCTGATGATGAAACCCAGCTAGAGGAAGGCAGTAGCGTGAGAGCAGACAGAGGGGATGCTCAAGAAGGACACCAATCTGGCAGTCATGTTCCAGCAGCTGCAGCATACTGCCAGATTGGCTCCAGTGATGAGGAGGGAGGGGATGATGAGGTCACTGACTCCACGTGGGTGCCTAATAGGAGAGAGGAGGAGGAGGAGGATGAGGAGGAGGCACATCTCCAACGAGGCAGGATGCCCTTTGGTGGCCAGCGTAAGGGCAGTACACCGACGGAATCACACCGCAGAGCTCCGCCTGTGCAGGGCGCAGCCTCTGCCCGTCATTCAAAAAGTTCCTTGGTGTGGGCCTTTTTTGAGGCTAGTGCATCAGATCGCACAGCTGCTGTTTGCAACATATGTCTCAAGCGTATATCGCGTGGCCAAAACATCAGCCGCTTGGGTACCACATGCCTGACCAGACATATGTTGACCTGCCATGCAGCTCGTTGGCAAGCCTACCTCAAAGACCCACACCAAAGAACAAAGCGGACCTCTCCTTGCACCGCATCAGCTGGGATCTCCAACCCCACTATAACTTCAGTCCTCTCTGAAACATGCACTGAGAGGAATGAAGGTGTAGAATTAGGTGTGTCACAGCCAAGTACTTGCGCCCACTCTGCTAGCAGTACACCGACGTCCGATTCTAGCAGGCAAATTTCCCTGCCCCAGCTGCTGGACCGTCGAAAGAAGTTCACTCCCAGCCATCCACATGCCCAGCGGTTGAATGCTAGCTTGGCTAAATTGCTAGCGCTTCAACTGCTGCCTTTTCAGTTGGTAGACTCGGCCCCCTTCCGTGAGTTTGTGCAATGTGCAGTTCCTCAGTGGCAGGTTCCCAAACGCCACTTTTTCTCACGGAAGGCTATTCCGGCTCTCTACCGGCATGTGGAAGGCAATGTCTTGGCCTCGCTGGACAGGGCGGTCAGCGGTAAGGTGCATATTACCGCTGACTCATGGTCCAGCAGGCATGGACAGGGACGTTACCTTTCTTTCACGGCCCATTGGGTCACTCTTTTGGCAGCTGGGAAGGATTCAGGACAAGGTGCAGTAGTGTTGGAGGTTGTCCCACCGCCACGCCTCCAAAATGCTACTACTGGTTGTGACACACCTCTCTCCTCCACCCCCTCCTCTTCTTCTTCCTCCATGGCCTCTTCCTGTGGTTTGTCCTATGAACCAGCGGTGCTCCGTAGCCGTTCACGGGGCTACGCAAGTACGCAGGCAAAAAGATGCCATGCCGTGCTTGCGCTGGTGTGTTTGGGGGACAGAAGCCACACTGGGGCAGAGGTCCTGTCTGCTCTGCAGGGCCAGGCCGAGAGGTGGTTGACGCCACGCCAGCTTAAGCCAGGAATGGTGGTTTGCGACAATGGCACCAACCTCCTCTCCGCCCTCCGACAGGGACAACTGACCCATGTGCCCTGTGTGGCTCACGTCCTTAACCTGGTGGTGCAGCGCTTCTTGGGCAGGTACCCGGGCTTACAGGATGTCCTGAGGCAGGCCAGGAAAGTCTGTGTGCATTTCCGCAGATCTTATAATGCCAGTGCTCGCCTGGCTGAGCTGCAAAAGGAGTTGAACCTGCCCAAGAACCGCCTTATATGTGACATGCCCACCAGGTGGAACTCAACGTTGGCCATGCTGCAGCGGCTGCACACGCAGCAGAGGGCCATCAATGAGTACCTGTGCGACTACGGCACCAGGACAGGGTCAGGGGAGCTTGGTTTTTTTTCTCCACGCCAGTGGGGCATGATCAGGGATGCATGCACTGTCCTGGCACCATTTGAGGAGGCCACGAGGATGGTGAGCAGTGACAGTGCATGCATCAGTGACACTGTACCTCTTGTCCACCTGTTGGAGCACACGCTGCGTGGAATAATGGACAGGGCACTTGAGGCAGAACAGAGGCAGGAAGAGGAGGACTTCCTTGCCTCTCAAGGCCCCCTTTACCCAGACAGTGTTCCTTCTGTCCCACCCATCGCACAGGAAGAGGAGGAGGAGGAGGAGGAGGAGGAGGAGGAGGAGGATTGTGTCAGCATGGAGGTGGAGGCTGGCACTCAGCATCATCAGCAGCAGTCTTTTAGGGATGATTTACAGTCCCAAGAAACCAGTGGACTTGTACGTGGCTGGGAGGAGGTGGCTGCGGATCATGTCGTCCTTAGTGACCCAGAGGACTCCGGAGCGAATGCCTCAGCAAACCTACGCTGCATGGCCTCCCTGATCCTGCAAAGTCTGCGGAAGGATCCTCGTATTCTTCGGATCAAGGAGAGGGACCATTACTGGCTGGCCACTCTCCTTGATCCACGGTACAAGGGTAAGGTTGCGGACCTTATGTTACCGTCGCAGAGGGAGCAGAGGATGAGACAACTCCGGGAGGCCTTGCAGAAAGGTCTGTGCAACGCGTTCCCAGAGACTGGGAGGTTGCAAACTCCTGGTCCTGGACAACGAGTTGCTGAGGCTTCGGCCAGTCAAAGAAGGAGCGGTGGGGAAGGTGGCCGTCTGACCGATGCGTTCAGACAATTCTTTAGTCCGCAGCCCCAAAGTATGATCGGTTCCAGCAACCATCGCCAGCGTCTGATAAACATGGTGCAGGAATATCTAGGGGCAAGGTCAGACTTGGACACCTTCCCCACCGAAAATCCTCTGGCTTACTGGGTCTTGAGGATGGATCACTGGCCAGAGCTTGCACAGTATGCAATTGAGCTACTGGCCTGTCCTGCATCCAGCGTTCTTTCGGAACGCACATTCAGTGCTGCTGGAGGATTTGTCACGGATCACAGGGTGCGCCTGTCCACCGACTCGGTTGATCGACTGACTTTCATCAAGATGAACCAGTCTTGGATCACCACCAGCTACCACACACCTGATGCTGATATAACAGACTAATTGATTTTAACATGTCACATCCCTTCAAGACTGATGCTGATGCTGAGTGCCTGTGCTGTTATGTTGACTGGCTATCCTCCTCCTCCGAGTCCTCAATGATACGATTGATGATGATAGCTTGTAAGATCATTTTTGTTTATGGGTGCCGCCACCAGTGCCTAACGCCCAATTTTTCAGCCCCTGTTTAACAGGGGCGTGTAATTACAATTTTTGAAGCAATACTTTGCAACAGGGCTCATTGCTGTGCTCCAAGTACAGTATCTGTGAGGGGTTGCAGTGTTGTGCCACCAGTGCCTAAGGCCCAATTTTTCAGCCCCTGTTCAACAGGGGCATGTAATTACAATTCTTGATCTAATAATTCACAGCAGGGCCCATTGCTGCACCCACCAAGAGTAACTGTCAGGGCTTACAGTGTTGTGGCACCAGCACCACCATCAAAGGCCCAATTTTTACTACCACTGTTCAACAATTATATGTAATTAAAATTCCTGATATAATAGTTGACAGCAGGGCGTTCCAGCACCAACCAAGAGTAACTGTGAGTGCTTACAGTGTTGTGCCAACACCAACAACTAAGGGGCCTATTTCTGCAGAGTATATACGGCAGGTCCCTACTTTCAAACATCCAACTTACAAACGACTCCTACTTGCAAACGCAAGAAGACAACAGGAAGTGAGAGGAAATCTACCACTAGGAAGGAAAATTCTCTCCTGTAAGAATAAATATGGGAGAAAGGTGTCTCCTCTGTACTGATGCTTTATCAGCAATCCTTGTTTCAAGAAAAACACCACATTTCAAAAACAGTTGTCATTGGGACGGAAAGTGAGGTGAAATGTTCTGAACAGGGGCACAGACAGCAAAACAAATGTTACAGGGGTGATAACCCTTACCTATGTTTTCCAAAAAGTTTAAAAATAGATTTTTGGTCTGGAGCTACACTTCAACAATGTACCTGTTCAAAATTACAAACAGACTCTACATAAGAACAAACCTACAGTCCCTGTCTTGTATGCACCGCCTGTATAGGGCTGTTCAGAGTATATAGGGCCTTTTTTATTTTATGTGCGGGGTTCCCCTTAATATCCATACAAGACCCAAAGGGGCTGGTAATGGGCTGGGGTAGGGGGGGGGTCATGGGGTAGCTATGCCATTTTTCTTAAAGAATTTCATCCATATTACCGGGACCAGACATTACATTAAAGCCGCAAGCAGTTTTAAATGGCTTTTTTTTCCTTTAGAAGTGTCATTTTGTGCAGGGACAGTTCTAAACACGGGAAACACGTGGCACTTCACAGGCATACTTTAGACACCCCCCAGGTACGATATTTAAAGGAATATTTGACTTTTTTTTTTTCACTTTATGCATCATTAAAATGACTGCTCCCGAAAAACGACCGTTTTTAAAACTTCTTTTTGCATTGATACATGTCCCCTGGTGCAGAACCCGGGTTCCCAAACCCTTTTTAGGACAATAACATGCATAATAGTTGTTATAATTAGCACTTTAGAATTCGAACGTTCGCATCCATTGTATTTAATAGGGTTCTAATGTTCGTTCGAACTTTCGGTCCGTTCGCGGGTTCTGGTGCGAACCGAACCCGGGGGTGTTCGGCTCATCACTAGTCGGGGTGTGCCTGAATGCTAAAAAAAGCGTTACTGATATCAATCACAGAGAAGAATTCATTCCCTGGATCCAGATCATTCAATAGTGTGTGTGGATCTGGTACCACAGGAGCTCTTGGTATAACTGCCTGGTTAACAGCTTGTAAATCCTGTACCATTCTCCAGCCTGTGGAAGGCGGAGCCTTCTTAACAGGGAAAAGAGGGGTGTTACAGGGGCTGTCAGGACACGGAATAATCACCCCTGTTGTAAAAATGTATCTATTACTCTATTACAGAGGCTATACCCTCCTCTGCTACCTTCTATGAGACTCCTCTGTTTTCGCCCCGGCGGTGTACTCCTCTACATCCTCATCTCCTTCAACACTTTGCACAAAAACCTTTACTTTCACATTTTTTTTCCATCGTTTTCAAATACCTCTCTGAATGTTTAGCATATTGTAAAACATCTAAACTGATGCAGTTCGGTAAGTAACCATGTTTTTAACAATGTAATCCTTATGATCCTGTTTTAATCCATTTACAAAAGCTATTTTTAGCTGTTGCTGATATGCACTATTCACATCCTCAGCTTCGGGGAGCCCGGAGAACACTTTAAAACCCTCTCGTAGTTTATTTAGGTAGTCACTGACACTCTCCTTGTCTTCTTGTACTGTCATATTTATTTTCTGCCAATCAGTCCGTTGTACCCATCTAAGCTGGCATCTATTCAGTAAGGCAGTCAACCTGTTTCCTAAGTCTGGGCTATCTGGAGGTAATGGATCCCTTCGCCCCTGTCCGTCTGCTAGGCCGCAAGAGTCCCAATCCCCCTTTACCGAAGCCCAATCTGATCCCAGTACTCTCCTCAGGGCTCTCTCTACCTCCACCCAATTCAACTTCTAACTGTTCCGTAATCCCTCTATGTTTTCAATAAATTCCCCTGGACCTAATTTTGGATGTTTTATGTGTTCTGTAGCCTTTTGTACGTCCTTCTCAGTCCATGGCCTGAAAACAGTCATTGTCAGGGGATGCTGTCCTCCCACCCCGTCTGCCTGTCCTCCCCTGGGGTTCGGGACTTCTATCAAGGGGTATTCCTCACCATCATCTACACCATACCTAATAGGAGGTTTACTTGATCTCTTGGCTCCTGCTGGGGCACCTAGTGCATAGGTTATGGCATCAGTTAAAGTTTCAAGGATCGATCTGTTCATCTCCAAGACTATGCTGCTATCTGGAGAAATTGAGGAAGTAGGATTGGGGTCTTGTTCAAAGGCGGTTCCTTTGACAGGGGTGGATGTTACAGGGAGGGTGTTACTCTGGGCAGTGGCTTGTACCTGAGGGGGAGGACCATTATAAGGAGGTAGTCTCTGGGTGTTACAAATGAAATCATCCTCTTTGTCCACTAGGGGAAGTTGGGCTTGGCATTTCTCTTTTGTTCTTCTTCTAGCATGCTCAAGCCAGCATTCCGCCATTGCTAACCCACACCTTCTTTTGATCTTTGGGTCCTAACAATTTAAGCTTATCTACCAAATCCTGACAACCTTTTACAGTTAATTTATTATTAAATCCAAATTTTTTACCCATTTGGCACAACATTTCACCAATTTAGGGTCTTTGCTATGCACAAATTTCTTATCTCCTTCTAATGGCGCATTAGGAACACAACAGCAACACACACAATACATTCCTTTACATAAATTATTCCCCATGGTGCTCTGTTCTTTTGCGTCAGTATTGAGTTTAGAATACAAGGCGGGTAATTCTACTCTCAAACCCTACCAAAATCTATATAAAATAACAAAGTCCAAATTCCCCAAACAGGAAACATATGCACATATATATATCTATATCTATATATATATATATATATATATATATATATACATATATCTATATCTTCACCCCCCCTGTTTTTTTAATTTTTTTTTTATTTAGAAGTACAGTTGGTTGAAAACAGACAAAAAAACAAACAACAAACAAACAAACAAAAAAAATAAAAATAAATAAATTCACGCGTGCACACACAAAAGAGGAAGTGCACTTAGCTTAGATGGGCGGACAAGTCCTGAACAATACAAATGTCTGTGAAGGGGGGGGGGGGGGGAGGATTGAGTCTAGTGTCAAACCACAAGATTGCAGACACACAACATATAAACTGCCTTAACAGACAAGTTCCCCGCCGTTAGCATTAATCGGGCTGTCTATAAACTTGTAAAACACCGGGGTAGCAACTCTGGGGTGACGAAAACAATAAGAATACAGGAAAATCAAAAATATCAAAACACCACACACTATGGGGAGAATCAAAAAATTGTTAAAACCTGTCTCTGCAGTACTGTCGTTCAATGAACTTGTAAAGTTAGCAGTAAGGATAATCATTAGAAAGAGAGAGAAAAAGAAGTGATCACCAAGAAGAAAGTAGGCCTTGCAATCTGTTTAGATCACTCAGCTACTTTTAGCGCTTAAATCGTCGGGTCCGCAACCTTCGACATTCGGTATACCCTTCAACAAATCTTTTTTACTCTTTCGTCCATGGACCGACACAGCTTCTCTATTGACAAAGTGGGTATTATCTGTTAATTAGGAGTGACTAGGCAGAAAAACTTGTAAGAAGTGTTGCATCTCACCTTCTACAGTACCGCCCAGGGGGCGGACCCCCTCTGGGTATAACCTCTCAGTCTGCATCTCGCAGATCAGTTTTTTTCTGTCTAGCAAGGAGTAGGACATGGCTCCCTTTGGGCCCATTGGTCCGGGGGAAAAAGATATATATTTTTTTTGCTACATTTTTGTTTCCTGCGATCTTCGATCAACTGTCGACTGGGTGACAGGCTGGATCCTCGATCCTTGTAGTCTCCCCAGTTTCGGCCATCGAGCGTATGCCGACCCTAGCTACGCGCTTGGTTTTCCACGACATGCCCGTCCCTCCACGGGTGGCCGGTGAGCCTACGCTCCAGGGCCTGCATCAGACCGCTCAGCTTCGGCTGACCTTACGGCCGAGTCGCAGCAGCCTGGCTGGTGAGCTTACGCTCCAAGGCTTGCATCGGACCGCTCAGCTTCGGCTGACCTTACGGCCGAGTCGCAGCAGCCTGTCCAGTGAGCGTCACGCTCCAGGGCATACATATGATCGTCCCTTTTGGGTCCAATCACAGCATGCCTGGCCAACAGTCACCTTCCGTGCGCGGACGATGATCTGTTTGGAATGTCTTCCAGCATAATACATGCAGGATAGGTAAGTAAAACTCCCCTGCCTCGGCTGGGTGATTTAGCTGGACATTCCTGGAGAGATCAAGTAAGTGGTTGTGGCCCCTTTCTTCCCTCTCTCCCTGCCTTTCCCTCCTCCCTGGGCTTCTAGCTAAAGGTTGCTGGGTGCTGGGGGTAACCTAAGGGGTTCCACTGGAGCGGGGCTGGCTGTAACTAACATTTAAAAGAAATGTCATTTCTGCTTACCTGTGTGTGTGTGCTTCCTCCTCCATGCTGTCGGCGGCCATTTTGAGATGGTCCATGCCGAGTTCGGCCTCTTGTGACTGCCCGGCGACCATCTTCCTGTGGTTCGGCCACACCCACTGACCCCTATCAGCTGATCGGCGGCCATGTTTGTCCACCCTGTATGTATGTATGTATTGCCATTCGGCGGCCATCTTTTTGTGGGCTACGGCTGCTTGACCTCTATCTTCAGCTCGGCGGCCATTTTCTTAGAGCCCACATTATCTTCCATACAGACGTTTTTGGCAGCCATTTTGCGAGAGCCTCCGGCCTCTAGGGTGCATTACACTCAGGGCCGGCGCTACCACTAGGCAAATTAGGCAGCCGCCTAGGGCGCACTGCCGCCTAGGGCGCAGCCACGGCTGCTAGGGGTGTTGAAAATAACCGGCTGAAACACAACGGCGCGCCCTGTCTCTCCTGACATCCTCCTTCAGTCATGGTCACCCCCTCCCTCTCCCCCTCGTCGTTCGCGCCGCGGATCACTCAGTTACTCCTCAGAAGGCAGTCTGCATGGGGCGGAGTTTTGTTCCGTCCAGATTAGTGGGGGAAGACGAATGATGAACTCTCAAGGGCGGAGTTGTATGACGTCGCGGAGGAGGCGGGGTTGGACGGTCCGGGGTCAGAAAGAGGGCGGATTGTTTGGTTGGTAATGGAGGTGGAGAAGAGCGGAGTTGGTGTCCGGTGATGTGAGGAGCCAGGACGGGGCTCCATGCTGATCATACTCTGCCTGATGGTGAGTCACCTCTCCACACAGCCTGACTGCCTCGTGTGTGTGTGAGAGGACCTATGGCCAGGGGGACACCGACCTCAGCTGTCTGCATACTGACTGTGCCCAGTGTGGTGTACTGTACTGTAACCCCTCCCCACCTGTATACTGTACACCCCCTCCCCACCTATATACTGTAACCCCTCCCCACCTGTATACTGTAACCCCTCCCCACCTGTATACTGTAACCCCTCCCCACCTATATACTGTACACCCCCTCCCCACCTGTATACTGTACACCCCCCTCCCCACCTGTATACTGTAACCCCTCCCCACCTGTATACTGTACACCCCCCTCCCCCCCACACACCTGTATACTGTACACCCCCCCACACACACCTGTATACTGTACACCCCCCCACACACACCTGTATACTGTAACCCCTCCCCACCTGTATACTGTAACCCCTTCCCACCTGTATACTGTACACCCCCCTCCCCCCCCACACACAGACACCTGTATACTGTACACCCCCACACACACCTGTATACTGTACATCCCACACACACACCTGTATACTGTACACCCCCCACACACACACCTGTATACTGTACACCCCCCCACACACACCTGTATACTGTAACCCATCCTCACCTGTATACTGTACACCCCCCTCCCCCCCCACACACAGACACCTGTATACTGTACACCCCCCACACACACCTGTATACTGTACATCCCACACATACACCTGTATACTGTACACCCCCCCACACACACCTGTATACTGTACACCCCCCCACACACACACCTGTATACTGTACACCCCCCCACACACACCTGTATACTGTACACCCCACACACACACACCTGTATACTGTACACCCCCCACACACACACACCTGTATACTGTACACCCCCCCACACACACCTGTATACTGTACACACCCCCCCCACACACACACCTGTACACCCCCCCACACACCTGTATACTGTATACCCCCCACACACACCTGTATACTGTACACCCCACACACACACACCTTTATACTGTACACCCCATACACACACACACACACACCTGTATACTGTACACCCCCCCACACACCCCTGTATACTGTACACCCCCCACACACACCTGTATACTGTACACCCCCCCCACACACACACACCTGTACACCCCCCCACACACACCTGTATACTGTAACCCCTCCCCACCTGTATACTGTAACCCCTCCCCACCTGTATACTGTACACCCCCCTCCCCTCCCACACACAGACACCTGTATACTGTACACCCCCCCACACACACACCTGTATACTGTACACCCCCCCCACACACACACACACACCTGTATACTGTACACCCCTCCCCCCCACACACGCCTGTATACTGTACACTTCCCCCCACCTGTATACTGTACACCTCCTGCCCCCCACCTGTATACTGTACACCCCTCCCCCCACACACACCTGTATACTGTACACCCCCCACACACACACCTGTATACTGTACACCCCCCCACACACCTGTATACTGTACACCCCTCCCCCCCCCCCACACACACCTGTATACTGTACACCACTTCCCCACCTGTATACTTCCCCCCTCACCTGTATACTGTACACCTCCTGCCTCCCACCTGTATACTGTACACCCCTCCCCCCCACACACCTGTATACTGCCTCTCACCTGTATACTGTACACCACCCCCCCCCCACACACACCTGTATACTGTACACCACACACACACACACACACACACACATACACATACACATACTGTACATACATACATACATATATATATATATATATATATATATATATATATATATACATATACATACACATACAAAAATGCATGCGCTTTGGTACCTATGATTGCCCTACAAATGTTATGCATCAGCGCACACACTGGAGTTAGAGCAATAATTCTAGCATCAGACGCAAAGTCCCTACAGGTCATCAGAGTAGTGTTACACAGGAGTTCTGATGCTCAAATTATTGAATTAATCCATGACCCCAGCCACCTCCACCATATACATGGGCAGGGCAAAGGGGTGGAGTCAGGGGCGGAGCTAAGTGGGGCGGCAAAACGAGGTTTCGCCTAGGGTGTCATAAATCCTTGCACCAGCCCTGATTACACTGGCGCGAAAATTCACACAGGAAGTGCTAATAAAGGAAGCAGACTGACACAGCAGCAGTGGGACAGCATCACAGGCGCAGCACACGGCAGCATAGCAGTACCGGTCCAGGGTGGTGAGTCCTCTGGGTAACCCAGCATCTCGGCAGCGCAGGAGGGTGGCCTATTGATATCTTGCCTGGAGCCCTGTGGGTGTCAGCGTGTGGTCAGCATGGCATCTGAGCCAGATGTCTTCTCCCCTGAAACACCATATTTAGCAGCTGGTGCCCCTGAGGTGTCTATGAACGCTATGACGGCAATCCTAGAGGCGTTTTCTGCCAGGATGGAAGCAGCACACGGGAATACAGGGGGTAGTAAACGCCCCGTCCCCTGCAAGCTTCTGGGGATAATTCTGATGCAGAACCAGGTCCAGCTACGGCTCCGGGCCCAGATTCTGACGCATCAGAGACTGCAGACCGTGACCGGACAGTGAGGATGACTCCAAGTCCAGGTCAGTACACGAGACGGCTTGGTATCTGACCTTATTACTGCAGTGCGGGATACGCTAAAGTTGGAAAATACTGCAGAAGCAGCAGAGACTCCGGTCCACTTGGGTTTCATAGACCTGCCCGCACTGCTAAGGTGTTCCCTTTTGTGTCTTTTGATAAACTCTTATACAAGGAATGGGAGAACCCACTGAGGGTCTTTACAGCCCCAAAGAGGTTTGCGGTACGGTACCCCTTTGAGGAGAGTTTTCTGAAGTGATGGACCTCTCCCCCTATAGTGGACCCTCCGGTGTCCAGACTTAATAGAGCCACCACAATTCCTGTAGAAGGGGCTCCTGTTTTCAAGGACCCTGTGGATAAGAAGGCTGAAGCACTCGCTTGCTACCTATACTCAGTGGTAGGCTCGGCAGTACGCCCGCCATTGGCGGGGGCCCTAGTGTCTCAGACACTTACTGAATGGGCAAGATTGCTACTCCAGGGGTTAAGGAGCGAGATGCTCCTCCTGATGAGATAACATTGGCCGACCAGTTGGTCCAGGGCCCTAGGTTTGTCTGCGAGTCAGACATGGATACTATTCCCCTGCTGTCTAAAGCTTCGGTTTATGCAGTAGCAATACGCCGCCTGATCTGGCTAAAGGGCTGGTCTGCGGACCAGACCTCCAAGAAAGCCCTGTTGGATCTGCCTTTTAAGGGCAACAGACTTTTTGGGGCCTCTATGGATGACATCATCAAGGATGCCACAGGAGGTAAAAGCACTTTGCTTCCTCAAACTAGCAAGGGTAGGGGCCACGCCAAGGGCAAGGGCCCTCCTTTACTGCACGCAAGCGTTTTTTTCGTCCCCCTAGGGCGACAGGGAAAAGACCCCAGACCAATAAGGCGCCTGCCCAAGGACAAAAGCGTCCTTGGTCCCGCAGACCCAACAAGCCTGCGGACTAATCTGCATCTGCATGAAGGTCCGCCCCCACCCAGCTCTCGGGTGGGGGGACGTCTTCGCAAATTCGCGACTCAGTGGACAGCTCTAGTCTCCGACAGTTGGGTTTGCGAAGTAATCTCCTCAGGCTACAAGATAAAATTTCTCTCTTGTCCACCAGACAGATTCATCACCTCCAATCTCCAGCTACTACCGACCCGTCGGGAGGCCCTGTATGGGGCGGTCCATGGTCTACTGGAACGCGAGGTAGTTATTCCAGTTCCAGAACAGGAACGGGGTCAGGGTTTTTACTCAAATCTGTTCATTGTGCCGAAGAAGGATGGGGTTCATCCAATCTTGGATCTCAGAGCCCTCAATTGCTTTGTGAAGGTACAAAGATTTCGGATGGAGTCGGTTCGATCTGTAGTCACGGCTCTCCATCTGGGGGACTTTCTGGCCTCCTTGGACATCAAGGACGCATACCTGCATGTCCCCATATACTCCAGACACCAGAAGTCTCTGTGATTTGCTGTCGGGAAGAACCACTACCAGTTTGTGGCCCTCCCGTTTGGCCTTGCCTCAGCACCCAGGACGTTCACCAAGGTGCTCGCTCCGATTCTGGCACTTCTAAGACAGCGGGGTATCGCTATCATGGGCTACTTGGACGACCTTCTACTGAAGGCACCTTCAAGCTCAGAATTTAGAGGTAAGCGTGTCCATTACCTGTCAGACTCTTCGAGACTGTGGTTAGATACTAAACATGCAAAGGTCAGTATGGTGCCCATTCAACGCCTAGTGTACCTGGGGTTGATTCTGGATTCCTCAGAGGCAAAGGTATTCCTCCCTGTGGAGAAGTTGCAGAACCTTCGGGGCTGCAGTACGGCACCTGACTTCCAGGAATTGGTCGTCACTCCGTTTTGACATGCGAGTGTTGGGCCTCATGGTAGCCTCCTTCGAGGCGGTCCCATATGCTCAATACCACACTCGAGTGTTACAGAAGGAAGTTCTGTCCAGATGGAACAGATGCCCTTCATCTCTGGATTATCAAATCCGAGTGAGCCACCTAGTCAGGAGATCCCTGGTATGGTGGCTGACAGCACCGGCTCTAATGGCCGGGAAGTAATTTCTTCCGGATTACTGGATAGTGATCACGACGGACGCCAGCCTTACAGGTATGGGGGGAGTCTGGGGTGTTCAGTCGGCGCAAGGTCGCTGGACCCCAGAGGAAGCCCTCCTGCCGATCAATGTCCTGGAAATCCGGGCGATCAGGCTGTGCCTCTTCAAATGGTCTCAGAGGCTGCAAGGGCGTCCAGTCAGGATCCAGTCAGACAACGCCACAGCAGTGGCATATGTCAATCATCAAGGAGGAACAAGAAGCTCAGCTGCAGCATCGGAGGTCGCTCGCATCCTGAAGTGGGCAGAGAAGAGCGTACTGGCACTGTCGGCCGTGTACATTCCGGGTGTGGAAAACTGGCAGGCGGACTACCTGAGCCGCCAGATGCTGGACCAGGGAGAATGGTCCTTACACCCAGAGGTGTTCCAACTCCTCTGCCAAAGATGGGGCACACCAGACGTAGATCTTCTGGCTTCCCGACTCAATCGGAAGGTATTGAGGTTTGTGGCCCGGTCAAGAGACCCATAAGCAGACGCAACGGACGCGTTGGTGGCATCGTGGGGTCAGTATCGGCTAATTTATGCCTTCCCTCCCTTAAGGCTTCTTCCTCTTCTGCTCCGCAGAGTGGAGGCAGAGGGAGTTCCAATGATCCTAATCGCTCCAGATTGGCCTCAGCGTCCTTGGTACGCCGATCTAGTACGTCTGGTAGCAGACGTCCCCTGGCGCCTACCACTACGGAAGGACCTGCTATCGCAAGGTCCCATACTCCATCCTGCTTTACGGTCACTGGCTTTAATGGCATGGCTGTTGAGAGCCAGGTACTGAGAGACCGGGGCCTGTCAGATTCAGTAATCTCTACTATGAGAAGTGCTCGGAAACCGTCCTCTAGGAAGGTTTATCACCGCACTTGGAAGGCCTACATCTCCATGTGTGAGGAAATGAAATGGCAGCCACGAACTTATTTGGTTTCCAGAATCCTGCTGTTTTTACAGCATGGGGTGGACCAAAGGCTTGCCTTAAGTACGTATAGGGGACAGATATCTGCCCTGGCTGTCTTTTTTTCAGCGACCCCTGGCGGCTCACTCTCTCGTGAGTACATTTGTGCAGGGAGTTCAACATATGGCCCCTCCGGTCCGTCCCCCGCTACCTTAGTGGAACTTGAACCTGGTCCTCTCAGTGCTTCAGAAGGCACCGTTTGAGAATATTAGAGATATTCCCCTGTTGACACTTTCTCAGAAGGTGGTCTTTTTGGTGGCTGTTACGTCAGTTAGACAAGTCTCTGAGCTGGCAGCCTTGTCTTGCAAGGCTCCCTATTTGGTTTTCCACAAGGATAAGGTGGTGCTGCGGTCGCAGCCTTCCTTTCTTCCGAAGGTCGTTTCGGCTTTTCATCTCAATGAAGACATTGTACTTCCATCCTTGTGTCCTCATCCGTCGAATCCTAAGGAGTCGGCGTTGCATTCCTTGGACGTTGTCCGAGCTTTGAGAGTATACCTATCTGCTACTTCCCTGTTCCGGAAGTCAGACTCACTGTTTGTTTCGGTGGCTGGTCCCAAGAAGGGCCAAGCAGTCTCATCGGCCACCATCTCTAGGTGGATCCGACAGATAGTAATCCAGGCTTACGCCTTAAAGGGTCAAGCGCCCCCCTTTCCGGTCACGGCGCATTCGACCTGGGCAAGAGGTGGCTCTTGGGCTTTCTGACATCAAGCGTCTGTTTCCCAATTATGTAAAGCGGCGACTTGGTCGTCCGCTCACACTTTCACAAAATTCTACAAAGTTGATGTAGGTGCATCTTCGGATGCCTCTTTCGGCCGCAAGGTTTTGCAAGCGGCTGTTTAGAGTTGCAGCTCCTCCGTTGGAGGAGTGCTGTTTTGTGTTTGGGGTGAAGTTTATTTTTATGCTGTTACCACCCCTCGTTTTTTCTCTGACACTGCTTTGGGACGTCCCACTTTGTCAATAGAGAAGCTGTGTCAGTCCATGGACGAAAGAGTAAATAGGATTTTTTACTCACCGTAAAATCCTTTTCTCTGAGTCCATGGACCGACACAGCACCCACCCCTCCTTTTAAGTTTGTACTGCTTTTTGACGAACTGATCTGCGAGATGCAGACTGAGAGGTTATACCCAGAGGGGGTCCGCCCCCTGGGCGGTACTGTAGAAGGTGTGATGCAACACTTTTTACAAGTTTTTCTGCCTAGTCACTCCTAATTACCGGATAATACCCACTTTGTCAATAGAGAAGCTGTGTCGGTCCATGGACTCAGAGAAAAGGATTTTACGGTGAGTAAAAAATCCTATTTTTTATCTGTCCTGGACAGCAGGCGACACCCATTTTACTGTAGGCAACGCCCCAAATGCCTCTGTCTTCGAGCATCGGATTATACAATCAATTCCAATGTCAGATTACAACTCATAACCAGAATCAAGTAGAAAGAGAAAAAAAAGAGACTTAGAAAATAATTAAAAGTAATTTAAAGTATCTTACCTCCCAAACACACTAGAAGGACTGGATCACGGCAGGTTCGGAACACGGCATTAGAGTGGGAGATAGCGTTGTGTCAACATCGGAAGAAGACCGGAGGGAAGAAGACGACGGAGAAGACCGGGCACCCGCAAGTAAAAGAGCAGGCAAAAGAGCAGAAGATAGCGGAGGAGCCCGGCAGAAGTCACCGGAGAGCGGGGGAAGAACCGAAGAGCAGGAGAAGAGGTCAGAGAGAGCGGAGAAGTCGGAAGAGACCCCCAAAGTCAGAAGAGACCCCGGAGCTGCCTAATAAATTACTTTAAAAACCTATGTAGTGTGTTTTTTATTGACACTTTTTTCCCCAGGTGAATGGGTAGGGGTATGATGTACCCCATACTCATTCACATAGGGTGGGGGGCCGGGATCTGGGGGCCACCTTATTAAAGGGAGCTCCCAGATTCCGATAAGCCCCCCGCCCGCAGACCCCGACAACCAACGGCCAGGGTTGTTGGGAAGAGGCCCTTGTCCTCATCAACATGGGGACAAGGTGCTTTGGGGTGGGGGGGGCAGTGTGCCCCAAAGCACCAACCCCCCATGTTGAGGGCATGTGACTTGGAATGGTATAGGAGAAGGGGCGCTCGCTTGCCCGGAGGGGGGGGCGCTCGCTTGCCCCTCTTTCCTTACCTGCTGGGCTGCGTGCTTGGATAAGGGTCTGATATGGATCTTAGGGGAACCCCCATGCCATTTTTTTTGGTGTGGGGGTTCCCCTTAAGATCCATACCAGACCGAAGGGTCTTGGGGGGAGCCTCAATATTTTTTTTTTCAAATTTCGCGGGGTTCCCCTTCAAGATTCTCAATACACAAGTCGCACCGCAAGTCGGATCATCTTGATCCGACTTCTGGTGCGACCTCTATTCAAATCAATGGGCTCCCATAGGGAACCATTGATTTTGAATAGAGAAAGAAAAATGCGTCTGAAAGCCAGCGTGGTCGAAACATGCATTGAATTCAATGCAAAACGCAGAAAAAAACGCGTTAAAAATGCTTTTTTCCTGGTGTCTGTACTAGACGTGATTTTTCTTGTTTCCTCTCAAGCCTGTCTTGCATACACACGTTCATTAAAAAACGCTCGAGCAAAGCGCAGTGACGTACAACACGTACGACGGCACTATAAAGGGGAAGTTCCATTCGGATGGCGCCACCCTTTATGTTAGTAAAGTTTGTTGAGCGACGATTTGCGCTTTTCAGCCTCGTGCTTTTCAGTCCGTTACAGCGTAACGAATGTGCTATCTCCATTACGAATGCTAGTTTTACCAGAACGAGCGCTCCCGTCTCATACTTGATTCTGAGCATGCGCGTTTTTTTTCCCCTCGTAAAAGCATACACACTATCGTTTTTCACGTCGTTAAAAAAAGCGACGTGAAAAACGACGTGAAAAAATAGAGCAGGTTCTCATTTTTTTTAGGCCATTTTTCACGTAGTTAAAAATGCTCTGGAGCCTACACACAATCGTTTTTAATGCCCAATTTAAAAAAGTGGCATTTTTAACGACGTGAAAAACGATCGTGTGTACGCTGCATTAGAGTTAGGACTACAGAAAATACTGGGTTGCCTTGGTGGGGCTCTGTAACTTACGCATGTATTTGCAAATGTGTGCAAACCAAACCCCTGTTTTTAAATCATACTGTTAGACAGGATAATTCGGTTGGTTGCAAGCTGGTCGGTAAGATGAGCTTGGAATTTCTTTGGTTTGTTTTACATAGCCATGTTTGTCAGGAATGAAGGGAGGCATGGCATGAATGGACAGACTCTGTGTCGGGGGCTGTGCACCTATCCTATGGGTGAATCTGTTCAGACAATATGTCTGTACATACCTCCCAACTTTTTGAGATGGGAATGAGGGACACCTACTAGCAAAAGCATGTAGGCATAGGACATGCCCCTTGCCACGCCCTAATAAAGGAGAATTAACATAAAAAAAAGATTAGTTAAACCCACAGGGGCTTTTTTTTACCACTTTCCTTTATATTGACTTTTGAGATTTACAAATGTAGCAATTTAGATTTTGGATGAAATGTTTAGCACTGGTAAACACTTTTTGAAAGATAAAAAGTGCATTTTATATACAACTATATAGAGCAGACCAAAATGAGGGACAAATGAGGAGGAAAGAGGGACATTGCTCCAAATCAGGGACAGTCCCTGCAAATCAGGGACAGTTGGGAGCATTGAATATGTATCCATTCACTGCCTGCACGCATCTCCATGCTAGCACAAAAAAGATGAACAGACAGCTCTTCATGCTGTGCAGGGCTGAGCACATTTGTGAATGAATCCTTATTCTACATATATCCCACTTCTAAAGAAGCAAGACCCTGAGACTGGCAATCCGGAAACTGATCCTCTGTATTTTCGATCAATGCTGTTGCTAGGGAACTATAACATAAGCTCTGCAGCCAAAATTAACGATTGTAGAATGGTAAAAAGGGAGTGTTGGCAGGTGAACCGTGGATTGATATAGTAACACTACATAGCCAAACTTATCTGTAATTATTGGCTTCTAACCACCTATTTTCCTGTTCTCACAGACTGTCAAACCTTCATATTATTTATTTTTATTCATACACATGGTTCACTTATTCATAACTGATATTTCCTGCTCTATGAGTCATTGAATCATTTCCATATAATTAGTAGACCGTTGAAATTCTGTTTGTTCATGTAGGATCTTTTTTTGTGAATGAGTGTTCTAACAATCGTGCCATTGGATACGGTTCGATACTTTGTTGTACAGATTGATTTTAATATTATATTACCTTGGGAAGGCCTATTCTATTGAGCTGCTTTGTATTTTAATTAACATCAATTTGTACAGCTAGTAATACCGTTTCCTTGGAGCTTTTGGAAGTCATCTGTCACAGCGCAGAGTGACGCAGTTGGGAAATGTGCACATTTGGCGTTGTTTTAAAATGTGAAGAATAAATTTCCAATAAAAAATAGAGTGAATACAGTAACAAGATCAGCACCTTAATTTTACACCAAAGCCTTGCCTTGTACACAAGAGATGCCCAAAGTTTCCCAAACACACCCCATGCACTGAAGATCAGAAGTGTGCACAACCCCAGACTAGGTACGCCCATTATAAGCTTGATTTAAAATTTTAGCAAGCATGCAGAAGATGATATGTAGCACCCTCTAGTGTGTGCAACTAGCGTTGAGAGTAGGTAAAAGTATATTCTGGCCAGGAATAAACTGAGTCATTGAATTGGGTCAGGGTTACTAGAGGCCAGGGTTGGATGACTCATCCTGGCAGCTCTTTGGTGCCCCCCCACCCCTGGTGTCTGGAAGGTTGGAGAATCTTCTAGAACAGTGGTCTCCAAACTGCAGCCCGGGGGCCGGATACGGCCCTTTCCTTGCCTTTATCCGGCCCTTGGGGCACTTATCCTCCCACTGATATGAGACACTATTCTGACATCTAACACCAACAATGGGGCACCATTTCTTCTACTGACTCCAATAATGGAGCACAATTACTCCCTATGATACCAAAGATGGGGCACTATTTCTCCTAATTTAATACCAAATGTGGTGATGTTTACTCCTACTGATGCCAGAAAAATTTCCACACCCACTGGCCACGATTCGGCCCTCCTAAAGTCTCAAGGACAGTAAACAGGCCCTTTGTTTAGAAAGTTTGGAGACCCCTGTTCTAGAACAAGAGGGTGGGGGTTAGGAGGAGCTGCCATTAATATTTATGGGGCCTCAGCCAATCCCCAAATGTGGGCTGGCAGGGGGCTGAGGAGACAACCCCATAAGAAGACATGGGCCATTCCAGAAGGGGAGTCTTGTGGAGGATGGAGAAGCAGTGCTGAGAAGAGGGTGTTGCTGGCCTTTGAGGAGCCCCTTACTGGTGAGGGGGGGGTTCTACCTCTGGCCCGGTGCTCAAGAAAGCTGGCCTGGAAGGATCCTAAACACGGAAGGCAGTGGAAGGATTCATGCTGGAGAGGCAGCGGGAAGAAGCAAGGAGAGACAGTGAGTAGATCAGCATGGTGCAGGGACAGACAAGAGGGAAGACTGCCATCTGCAGCAGGCCTCTCTTGAAGACCCCGTAGCGCCAAGTATTCATCTAACCTTAAACTGGGAGGTCTCCATGTGTGTAAGCCAGTCAGGCAGGACTGGGCAGAAAGGCAATCAGGAGGACTTGGAGAAAGATCAGCCAGGCATTGCTGGTGGCAGCGAGGTGGACTAGAATTTTCTGCAAGCAAGTGGAGCTGGGTTCATTAGCTACAGGAAAGCAGAAGGAGGAATCTGCTATTCACCCACGTTGCACTACATTGTCAAGGGACTGAGAGTTCCTGCCTTTAATGGGCCTTTGCTGAACTAGTAACATTCTGCTGGCTCCTACAGGAGTGAGCAGCAGGTGCTGTGCTGTGAAAACCAAGTTTATGCAGGAGGAAGGAAGAAGAGGACTTTTTGTAAATAGGGAGGAAGTTGTCCTTTTGTTCCTAGTTCTGGACATTTTCAAGCTGGGCATCCCATAATTCTCTACCCCATTCAAGTTATCAACCCCTAGTAAAACATCAAAAACAAGCCAAGGACCTGGGACATCAGCGACTCCTACGGGGGGTAGTGCTACAGATATAAGTTATTATGTGTCATAATGTGCTCAAATTGTGCTTGCAACTCCTTTGTATTGCCTTTACCAACCTCCTGCTTTCCAGTGCACCTTAGTATATGTAACATCCAAGAGTCACATAAGAGCTTTTTAGTTCTTTAACACTGTCAGGAACCTCATGTTAGCTGTTGAGAAGTCATGCTTATTTTCATGCATGTTCACAGAAAATTGCACCATGGCGTGCCTCCGCCACACATCCTGGTGCCTGATGCTCTATTTACACATGAAGCCTGCATGGGACTGTTGCTGGATGGTCTTTAAGCTTATTCCCTTTTTATCTGTGTTCCTGAAGCCTGCTCCAGACCCAGCTACATCTGATTCTTATCTTGATTAACCTTGAC
Source organism: Rana muscosa (assembly GCA_029206835.1). Lineage (NCBI taxonomy): Eukaryota > Metazoa > Chordata > Amphibia > Anura > Ranidae > Rana > Rana muscosa. Next base: position 198,369,882 of record CM055122.1, read on the forward strand.
TGTTCATGTGTGCTGCTCATCTGTGCTGTTGACCTCAACCTGGACTTTTCTGCCTTCAGATTCTGTACTTTACTGTCAGCACGCTGCCAACCCTTGCCTGTCTCTGATCTACAGTCTGTTTATGATTTTGTACCTATCCACCTGGCTGTTACCAAAATTGGCTTGCGACCTGACCTCCACGCTTCTGCTCATCTGACATTAGTACTTTCCAGTTCAAGTTCACCGGTCTGACTTCCTTGCACCTGCGCACTTCGGCTGCCCTAGAAGTTCCTGTCTCCACTTCCAGGGGTGCTTGGATGGGAGTTGCGCAAGAGGTCAAACACAATTGCTCTGGTTAGTGAAACTATGGAAGCAAGGGGAGGTATTTTAGTATAAACTATATTTGTACTCGGAGTCTCTGCGTGAGATATGAGTAACGAACGTGGAGAATGACATATGAACAAGACCTGGAGTGTGCCAAAGGTCACGTGGTCGGTATGCCTAAAAGGGGGCATACCCAAACAAGACATGATGAAAGAGAAATAAAAAGGGGCCGGGAGGGTGGGAAACAAGAAAGGTCCGGCCGTGGGAGTAAGGAGGAGGAGGGAGGGTTTAAATACCCCCCGACTCCTCCTACAAACTCAGGCCAGCCTACTGCCGGCCTTCCCATTTGTACTCAGAGTCTCTGCGTGAGATATGAGTAACGAACGTGGAGAATGACATATGAACAAGACCTGGAGTGTGCCAAAGGTCACATGGTCGGTATGCCTAAAAGGGGCCAAAAAAGAGGACACTAGAGTAAGTAGTAACAGATTTTATTAGTAGTAACAAAACATCAATCAGTCAGATGCATGAACGCACGAGCCATCTCAACCTGAGGATCCGGTATGTATCTGGTGAAATAAGTTGAATTCCATCTCCCCAACTTCCTGATGACATGAGCCGGGATCCCCTGGCGTGAAGCCGCAGAGGCCGCCCCAATCCTAAATGAGTGACCCGACAGACTAGCCGGGTTCAAACCCAGGTTGGACCACAATGTGCGGCAGTGTTTGGAGAACTGCGACACTGTGAGGGGAGCCACCGGGAAAGGAAGCAAGGGACTGTCCCTGGGTTTGTCGCCGATCAGCGCCATGAGCTGATCCAACACCATCACCGGGCACCACGCACCGCCGGTCTTGAAGTACGAAACATCCGTGCCAGCCCCGAACTGTTGAGTCTTGCAAGCTGACAGATGTAAATTGTAACGGTTCGGATGCCTGACCAGCTGGCCTATCGTGAGTATCCAGGAACCAAGCCCGGAATGGGAAAACTCACCTGGTCTGAGGAACTCAAAGAACCCAAAGAAAGACAGGTAAATGGCAGCCTTGAGCACTATGCTGAGAAGCCGCCCAAATGGCAGCGCATCCAGCAAACCAGACATACCCCGGAAAATATGTCCTGTAACTGGGAGTCTACAGATGGTAGCCGGAGGACAACTCCTTCGGATGCCCCTCAAAACAGCCTTGATGGCATGGGCAGAGAAAATGGAAAGCCGATTCGGATCCTGCAAGGACAGATGGTGCTGAACCCCGGCAAGATATGTTTTGATGGTGCCATGAGACAACCTGAGTTTGGTATGGCAGTATGCAGCAAAAGCCAACAAGTAATGGACATCAGGGCTGTTGACACACGGGTGCTGCGCCTGGAAAACCTGAAAGGACTTCCAAGCTGAGGTATAAGCCTTCTTGGTGTTGACCGACGACGCCCCGACTAAGGCTGCCGCCTCCAGCCAATGGGAATTTAATCCAGCATCAGAAGGGAAGCCTGCGGGGATGGTGTGCCGGTAAAATTACGGAAAGTTAAGCCGGGATAGCGCATCAGCCGCCACATTGTCCACCCCACTGATGAACTTGCACTGGATATGAAAATGATATTGCAGGGATAACCAAATTAACCTATGAATGAAAGACATGATGACCAAGGACCGTGATCTGCCCTTGGTGATAATCTCCACGGCCGCCTGATTGTCCGTGGAGAAAACACCCTCTGCCCCGACCACAAACTACCCCAAACCCAAGCCGCAGCCACTATGGGGAAAATCTCAAATAAGGCAGATGAATCCGTGAACCCTGGGATGGCCAACATGTCCTCCGGCCAAGCCAGTGGGTGCCAAAAATGGCAACATAGCCCACAGTGGCTGCCGCGTCAGTTCCAACCTGAGGGGAGGAACTGGACTCTGCACGAATGAACATGGTGACCCCATTCCAACACCGGAGGTACTCGTCCCACATACGAAGGTCAGCCAACGCCGCAGCGTCCAGCTTGACTGCCGAGTCTGAATCCGGGGCTGATGGCAACAACGGTAACAACCTGGAAATGAAGGATCTCCCCTGCGGAATGATCCGCATGGCGAAATTCAACATGCCCAAGAGAGACAACAACTCCACCCTGGTACAGACCTGAGAGACTGAAAAGGCATGGATACACTCTCTGATCCTGGTGAGTTTGTCCGCCGGAAGCCTGGCCAGCATGGTTTCAGTGTCCAGAATAATCCCCAAAAAAGTAAGTGCTGATGTCGGGCCCTCCAACTTCTTGGTTGCCAGAGGCACATTGAGTGCCGAAAAAAACACCAGCAAATCAATGGGGACTTGCTGAGGACTTTCAATGAGGAGGAAGTCATCCAGATAATGAATGACCTTGTGACAATGCTCTACATGGATGAGAATCCATTCAAGAGCTTGGGCAAAAACATTGAATAACCATAGACTACTCTTGGACCCGAAAGTGAGTGGCAAAATAGTACAAATCTCTCCACTTTACCTCATGCCACTGCCAGAGTGACGGCATGATCGGGAGGAGTTTGAAAGCGTTGGCTATGTCTGCTTTGGACAGCCAAGCCCCCCGCCCTACCTTGATAATCTGTTGGAAGGCCTGGTCTACGGATGCATATTTCAAGGAAAATTCTTCGGACGGGATTAACGAATTTAGGCTAGGCTCAGCGGAGCAATGAGGGGCGGACAAGTCATAAATCAATCTTAATTTATTGGAAAACTTTCCCTTGACCAACCCCAGCAGATTGACCCTCCAGAACTGAAATGGAGACATGGAAAAAGGACCGATGACAAACCCCTTGTCGAGTTCGGACTGGAGTAACATGTCCACCGCCCCCACATCCACTTCACAAGACCTAAGGTTGGGACTCTCGAATGTGACCAACGGCAAGGTGATGAACCCGGTGTGGAAGCCCTGTGTGAAAAATTCTACCAAAAAGGGGCATAACTCCGTGGAAGGGTGAGAGGACAAGCAGTCCTTCAAAAACCCAACGTTGATGCGGCTCAGTCAGCTGTGCTTGCCTTGCCTAAGTGAACAGGATGATTTAGGATGGGCCCTGAAACAGCTTAAGCAGATGTCCAACAACCGGCACTGACTGTAGTTGCACACACCGTGGTTAAAATTATTGAAAATAGGTGACCTCCCCAGATTCTGGATGGGCCGACCCAATTTGTCCACGGTAGCCGCCTGAGTAGGTGCTGGTAGTGAAGCGGGGAAGGCTCTGGAAGTGCCTGGAAGAACCGGAGGTTCCGCGTTGGGGCACCAGTAAGCCGTATGTGACGATGATTGGCAGGTGGCGCAGACCGGTGACCTCAACTCCGCAAAATGACAGCAGAACAGCTCCGTATCTACGCTGCCCCAGGCTGCAACTACCTGATTCTGGGCCAACAAGGCGGTGGCTTTGGCGGAGAATGATCGGTGGTAATCATAAAACGCCGTACCCCCAAACTTGTGACCCAACTCCACCATCGCGTAGAGATAGTGATCCAGCTCCTCTCTCCTATGGGGACTCGCAGAGCAGATGATGTCTCTGAACATGCTGAACGCCAACACAAACTCGGGGATAGAGAGCTTGCAGTTCAACCTGTGGTCCCTGGACTTGATGATGACAGAAACGTCCCCACAGGCATACGACCTTTTGTCAGCCACATCGTGAGTGGCTATTAATAAGGACGCCAGGTTGACATCCTTCCCATCAAGAATGTCTTTCCGGATGTTCCCTGGAATGAAATGGGCTGGGGTAATGGAAGGGACATTGGTACTGGTACCTGACAGCGAAGGCCCAGGAACCACGGGGACCTCGGGCCCTGCCGCAACCCCAGGAACAGCCAGATCCACCACAGCAGGAATAGGACCGGCCTCCAGAACCTCCACCCTGGCCCTTAAATCCTGAAAAGAGCCCGCTAGAGAGCTGAGGGTGGAGTGGATCTGAGTCAGGGATACGGCCATGGCATGTAGGGTGACCTGTTCCGCATCAGAACTCGCAGAGGAGGGGAACAAAAGTCTAAAAAGTTCTGCTTTGCGAGCTGAAGCCGAGTGAGAGATGCCCCTGCGCCGCAACTCCGCAATCAACCTCGGAACCGTCCAGGACCTCAAGGAAGGCGTGCCGCCCTGCACTGACCCCCTCGCTGGAGAAGGGGAAATGGAGGCAAAATCCTCTATGTCCGCTGACTGAGACATGACCTAAAACAATCAAAACAAATGAAAACACCATAACAGAACTCACTACAGACCAACAACTAGCACCGACTCCCAACACCCCCAACATCCTCTTTAACCCTAAAACAAAACCTAATCTGGCCCAGAACGATCACCCCCTCCCCCTCCTGACTAAGAGGGCCGAGCCACCTGCCGTCGCAGATAAATTAAAAACGAACACTCAGGCCCCCCCCAGAACCTGAAACGTGACAGGTCTAACGATTGAATGAAATAATCTGATACCAACGATTTGAAAACGAAAGATTGAGCCAACGGGTGAGGAGACTTGCCACCGCCCAAGTCAATTAAAAACAAACAACTCAACCCGCAAAGACCTACAACGAAATAGGTTACTCACAGTGGCAATCAGCCCCTTAAGTAACGAGAAATGGAGAGCACGGTGCCCAGTACCCAGACTTACCTGTACCGGGAATCCTCAATCTAAACGAGAAACCTTGTGTCTGGCGCCTGAAATAAATGGACGAATGGGACTGAAAGCGAGTCAGAACCCTGTACTAGAACCAAAGGGGCAACAGATGACGCCCAGCAAACCCCCCTACGAGACCTGAATGTGTGTCAGGCCATGACTGAGTGTGCCACGTGAAGCATGAAGGAATTGAAACGTGAATCCCAAATGGTTGAGGAGACCTGCCACTGACCAAGTCAATTAAAAACGAAACATCTCAAACCGCTGACACCCACAAGTGTGGTGGGTGACCCCGCAGTGGAAACTACTACCCCCCCCTCTAACAACCCACGAGTCCTAAGACATAATGCATGAGCAACTCGACCTAACCCTGAGAACCACCCCCCCCCACCCTTTGTGCATCCGTCACCTGCGTGAATCAAAGAGCAAAACTTGTGTGTAACCAGCACCCTAACGTGGATGAACAATACATGACACTTACTGAAACAACCTGGAAAAAAAAAAAAAGGAACAGATTCTGACGCAAATGTAAATACTTGCAAACGTCCTGAAAAGGAAAAGAAAATGACAGACACATGCATCAAATAATAGCAGAGAGAAAAGACAATCCTGCTGGAAATGAGAAAGTGACAAGATAACTGCACATGTGGGCTTCCCTCATGTGCCCCAAATGCTGACCTGCACCCCAAGTGCGAACGCAGTGAGGTGCCACGTGACGCTGCACAAAGCAGAAATTGTAACGTGTGTGGCCAGCAGCTGCCGACCAGTTGGTGACCTAAAACGGAACTTGCCAGCATACAAAACACCCCCCCCCCCACCTGCGAAACACAATGCTACAGCAACAACCCACCCCTGTAGATGCCATGATGCAGCAGCCAACACCCCCCCCCTGCAAAATGACATGCCGCAGCGGTGACAGCCCCCCCTAAAAATGACATGATACCGCAGTGACAACACCCCCCCTGTAAAATGACATGATGCAGCAGGAACCCCCCCCCCTGCAAAGAAGACATGACGTGCGGCAGCAGCAGCCCCCCCCCTTAACGAAATGAGCTGCAGCACAAACATCACCGCCGCCCCCCCCCCCCACTACGATACCTGTACCGATATACCACGAGGTGAACCGAGAGGCCTGACACGATCCGCCTGGCGGAGCCGAGCGAGGAGGCGATTCCTACTGCTGTAAGCCGAGCAGAGGGTGAACGAAGCGCCGAGTCCTTGGAGCCTCGTGGAGCACGAAGCCGGCGCCTGAAGATGACGTCACACACGGCGTCGACGCATAAACAAACAAGAAAGGTTTGGCCGTGGGAGTTACTTCTGCTATTGTTGGTTGATTTTAACATTATTTGTTTTGTCCATCGGACAAAAGTCCGATGGTTTTCTGTACACGCGGTCGGACTTTGCTCCATCAGACTTTTGTTGGCCAAAAGTTTGTCCGTTTGCAGACCGAACTTTTGTCCAATGAAAACCAAAAAAGTTTGTCCGATGGAGCATACACACAGATTTTTGGTCAAACCTGCTCAAAATGAAGTTTGTTGGCAAAAAGTCCGACCGTGTGTATGGGGCTTTAGACACCTCCTCCTGAGAAACATCTAAAAGAAGAGAAATATATATTTTTAATTTTTATAGACACGCTGTGGGAATGTGAATACATAGCAAAGATATAGTGGGGTTTTCTCAAATTTGACTGCAAAAGTAGATATGCTTTAGGTTTTGTCAAGTACTGTTAGGCTTATATAGTGTTCAGATAGAATTAAAATGTAAAACAAGGATAGTAATTCGAGAAACAGAGATAAAACACGATGCAAGAATTAATTATGTTGTTTTTTAGTGCAATCCTGCAAGATGCTTTTGTAATAAAGTAGGTTTGTTCATAGAAAAGCTGTTCACTCTAAAATATATTGTATATTGATGATCTAAAGAGATACAGTGGGGCAAAAAAGTATTTACTCACCACCAATTGTGAAAGTTCTCCCACTTAAAAAGATAAGAGAGGCCTGTAATTGTCATCATATACCTCAACTATGAGAGACAAAATGTGGAAACAAATCCAGACAATCACATTGTCTGATTTTTGAAAGAATTTATTTGCAAATTATGGTGGAAAATAAGTATTTGGTCACCTACAAACAAGCAAGATTTCTGTCTCTCACAGACCTGTATCTTCTTCTTTAAGAGGCTTCTCTGTCCTCCACTCATTACCCGTATTAATGGCACCTGTTTGAACTTGTTATCAGTATAAAAGACACCTGTCCACAACCTCAACCAGTCACACTCCAAACTCCACTATGGTGAAGACCAAAGAGCTGTCGAAGGACACCCGAAACAAAATTGTAGACCTGCACCAGGCTGGGAAGCCTGAATCTGCAATAGGCAAGCAGCTTGGTGTGAAGAAATCAACTGTGGGAGCAATAATTAGAAAATGGAAGACATACAAGACCCCTGATAATCTCCCTTGATCTGGGGCTCCATGCAAGATCTCACCCCGTGGGGTCAAAATGATCACAAGAACGGTGAGTAAAAGTCCCAGAACCACACTGGGGGACCTAGTGAATGACCTGCAGAGAGCTGGGACCAACGTAACAAAGGCTACCATCAGTAACACACTATGCCGCCAGGGACTCAGATCCTGCAGTGCCAGATGTGTCCCCCTGCTTAAGCCAGTACATGTCCTGGCACATCTGAGGTTTGCTAGAGAGCATTTGGATGATCCAGAAGAGGATTGGGAGAATGTCATATGGTCAGATGAAACCAAAGTAGAACTGTTTGGTAGAAACACAACTCATCATGTTTGGAGGAGAGAGAATGCTGAGTTGCAACCAAAGAACACCATACCTACTGTGAAGCATGGGGGTGGCAACATCATGCTTTGGGGCTGTTTCTCTGCAAAGGGAACAGGACGACTGATCCGTGTACATGAAAGAATGAATGGGGCCATGTATCGTGAGATTTTGAGTGCAAACCTCCTCCCATCAGCAAGGGCATTGAAGATGCAACGTGGCTGGGTCTTTTAGCATGACAATGATCCCAAACACACCGCCCGGGCAACGAAGGAGTGGCTTCGTAAGAAGCATTTCAAGGTCCTGGAGTGGCCTAGCCAGTCTCCAGATCTCAACCCCATAGAAAACCTTTGGAGGGAGTTGAAAGTCCGTGTTGCCCAGTGACAGTCCCAAAACATCACTGCTCTAGAGGAGATCTGCATGGAGGAATGGGCCAACATACCAGCAACAGTGTGTGACAACCTTGTGAAGACTTACAGAAAACGTTTGACCTCTGTCATTGCCAACAAAGGAAATATAACAAAGTATTGAGATGAACTTTTGATATTGACCAAATACTTATTTTCCACCATAATTTGCAAATAAATTCTTTCAAAAATCAGACAATGTGATTGTCTGGATTTGTTTCCACATTTTGTCTCTCAGGCCGCGTACACACGACCGGTTTTCTTGTCAAAAAAGCTCTCCCAACAGTTTTCTTGTCTTTTTTTGCCGAGAAAAACATTTGTGTGTATGCTTTCTCGTCGAGAAAACTGTCCAAAATCTCGACGAGAAAAAAGACAACCTGCGGTCTTTTTTCTCGTCGGAGTCTTATTTTTTATCGGCGTGATTCTCGTCAGACTGTGTTTGGACGAGAAAACCGTTCGTGTGTATGCTTTTCCGAGTCTTCAAAAACCGCGCATGGTCAGACTCAATATGAGACGGGAGCGCACCTTCTTGTAACACGAGCGTTTTGAATGGAGATAGCACATTCGTTACGCGTTACTAATTTTAGCCACGTTTAAATGCTGCACATTTAAATCTTCTTTAGAATGGTACAATGATGCGCAATTATGAACTTTTTTGGCTGCAGATATTCACGCATATTTATGACTAATTTTTACCAACATTTCTGAATGCAGATCTCATGAATATGTTATTTTAGTTGATCGAGCAAGATTTTTATTTATTTTTTTGTAATTTGTATGATTTTTTTCAGATATGCATTTTAAAATCTTCTTTCATTTCTAGTGTTCTCCTTTTTTTTTATCCGGTGTAAATTTGACATAAATAGTATAAAATTATCCTCTTTTTTTTGTCCTTCAAGGCGTTTTTTTTGGTGTTATCTGTTGCATTTAAACTCTAGCTTTGGAGTTTTAGTAAATTACCTGCCTACTCACCAGCTAAATATGTAGCTTTAACAAAAACACATAGGCAAGTATTAACTGTAACACAAAAAAACATTTATTCTGGTATACAAAATAATAATAACCAAACTAGAAGGCAGCGCTGGAGAGCCTGCTGCAATTTGTGCGACTGTGTGGACACCAAAATTGGGACCTTGAGAAGCACATATACATTACTGAGCACAATCTGGTCTTGGACTCCCAGAGGTCAGGAACAGCAGCAGGTTAGATACATGTCCCAAGTCTGTGGAACTACAACAGGCTGCCTTCTGTCTGACCACATTGCAGCAAGGGAATCACTTCCTGGTCTTCTTGCTCCGCTTCCCTGCAGCCTTCTGGGTAGGCTTCCCTGCAGCCTTCTCTGCAGCCTTCCTTGTCCGCCTGGCTGGAGGCTGTGCCTCAGGAGGTGTACTCATGTCAGGAGGAGGAGGTGGAGGTGGAGAAGAAGAAGGTGGAGCTGGAGAAGAAGGAGTTGGAGGAGAAGAAGAAGAAGGAGGTGGAGGAGAAGAGGAAGGAGGAGGTGGAGGAGAAGAGGAAGGAGGAGGTGGAGGAGAAGAAGAAGAAGGAGGTGGAGGAGAAGAGGAAGGAGGAGGTTGTGAAATTGGAGGTGGAGGTGGAGAAGAAGGAGGTGGAGGAGAATAGGAAGGTGCAGGAGGATGGCCGTGGTCACAGATAACAGTGCTCTCTGTGAGTCTGCCCCTCAACCCCTTATTTAAAAGGGTCATGAGCAGGGACTCACAAAGTAGCCTCTGTTCAGTTTGCATCTGGGCCATTTTCATGCCCACCAATGCCGCATAGCCCTCATCAGGGGTTGGGGGCTGCTGGAGGGTGGCATGGGCCTCTTTAATGAGGGCCAGTGCTTCCACACTCACAGCCCTATCCCTCCTGCCCCTTCTTGGTGGCATGCGGATTGGTGGCACCTGACACCTTGTCCTACTACTTGGACCAGCCACCTCCTCTCTGCCACTTGGACCAGGCACCTCCTCTCTGCCACTAACCCCAGCCTCCTCCTGCCTGACATTTTCCGCCCTCTCATCTTGGCTGACCTCCTCCTGTGTAAAAAAAGGGACATATTTTAGATTTTGTTTTCATCAATCACACGCAGGGGATTAGTTTGTAAAGGCAAATCCACTTTGCAATACAAGTGCAAACTATAAGTGCACTTGTAATTGCTTGGAAAGCGGACTTGGAAGTGCAGTTGCTGGAGATCTGAGGGGGACATGCAAGGCAAAGCAAAAGCATAAATTTAGCTTGCACATGATTGGAGATTAAAATCAGCAGAGCTTCCCCTCATTTCCGCTCTCCCCCTCTGATTTAGATATATTGATTTGGAAAGATGAAGCTATTAACCAGCAAGCATAGGGCAAGTTACCATTCTTTCCAATCACATCCCGGTAAATTTTGAAAAATTGAACGAGGGATGCCCCTGGGATAGTGTGGATTGGAATAAATTATGGATTGCCACCAAGTATATATAGAAAAATATAAAGAATTTTATTTGTACATATTTGACATATAGATCAAAATTGTTTAAAAACAACGAGAGAAAAGACATACACAATCATTGAAACCAATTTGCATGAGGGCACCTACAAGTCATATAACTAGTGGTGACAAAACCGACATGTTTCGGATACTAGAGCTATATCAGTGATAGCTTCCATTATTTCCTTCTTCAAGGTTCATACAATGGTTAAAAAGCAGATTGGTCTCTATAGAAGAGAGAAAAACAACATCATGTATAATGGTTATATAGTACAATATCGAGCATTAACATAGTTCCAATATTTTGAATTTCTCCCATATGTGGGCAGCTAAAGGATAAATAGTGCTGCAGAGAGAAAAAAAAAAAAGAGGGGAGAACAAAGAAAAAATAAGAGAAAAATGTATATGAGGGTTCATTAGAGATGCATAGATGCGCATATACAGTGCATAATTATGTATTTATAGGATACATTACATTTATATCAAATTTATCCATAGTATTGCATACATACATCTCAAATGGTAACGCAAACATCAGCCGCTTGGAGGGATTGTCCCGATGATGTAGAGCCCAAGTGGATATAGTGCAACTTTAGTGGTCGCATAGAAGAAATGCAGCGACCATAATAGCACAGCAACCGTGGTAACAGAGCCAGGGATATATAGCAGGGCCAGCCCAAAAAAAGCCCCTCAAAGCTCACAAGGAAGCCCCAAATTGTAGCGGGGACTCGCCACAGGCCTCTCTGCAAAGACATACATATGTGAGTTATAATTTGAGGATCCCATACTAACCCTGTAGACAGTTATCCCACAACTATAATCTAGTATCTGAGCGGGCTTCATACCTGTAAGAGTGATGCGAGAGCATCCACACTCTGGCTGTGCAGAAACTAACAAAGCCCGGTGGGATTTTATATAGGGCTGTGGCTTGTGTTACAGCCAATCAGCTCAAGTGGCGCCAACAGGAGGGACGGAAGGAGCTCAGCCAATGAGATAGAGGGTGGGAGGCCACAACAGGGCTAAAAAGTACGTCCAAATAAAAGAAACAAATTAATCATGTATTGCAGAGAGGCTCTTACATGACGAGACGCCGCGCGCAAGGGCCGCCCTCGGTCCAGGCGGCGTCCGGCGTCACCACGCACCCACGTCAGCGTACAGAAAACGTCAGAACGTCGGCGCGGTGACGTCAGACGTCGACCCGACCGCCAGCACAATAGGAAGGGCGGAAGTGACTCAGAATAGATTACTGCGGTGTCCGCATCAGGCCAAAAAGGAGGCCAGCGCGGAGGCAACAACATATGCGCCACGCCAAATGGCGCCACCGGGAGGACAGGAAACACAATTGATCGGTCCAAAGCCCCATAAGTAGTAACAATGTAACAACAATGCCCTCCATCCCATAAGTCCATAATTGTTAGGACAGGGAGAGGGAACATATGCACATAACCGTCCATTTGCTCAAACGCGAGCAAGGCAGCCCCCAATAATCAAAATAACTGAGGGCTGTTTTTGTGCTGGGGAGCGTCAGTGGGCCAGATGAGCGGCCCCAAATATTGCCACAGACTCTGATGTATCGGAGTACAAGGTGCCAGTGTTATTTAATTGATTTCTAGATAGACAATATAATGAATAAACACTGATCTCCAGTGGGCAAATCATCGGGCAAATTCCATCGATTAAATCAAATTTGCTCTATCTGTATACAGTGTGTAAAGATTTATTTTAATTTTTAACATCACTGCATGACGGGCATGCATCAAAAATATTAATACATATTTTGTACAGCTGGCATAGTTCATACATATTTTACCTCAAAAAAAAAAAAAAAAAAAAATTTGAAAATATATTGAAGAAAAAGAAAGAAAGAAACATATAGGTAGGTATACCCAGCTTGTTTGACTCAGTTTAACAGATCCCTGTCAAACCTTCCAGACGTAAATCCAGGTAAAAAGGGTTTGAAGTTTATAGCCTGGTTCAAGCCAGGCGGTGAAGTGGCGTTGAGGGTCGAGATCCACCTCAGCTCCCTTTGAAGTAGGTGCTTATTAAAGTCGCCACCCCGGGGGCTGCGGTGGACCCTGTCCAAAACTAGCACCTCAAAACTTGGTACACTATCTCCATGAACTTGGGCAGCGTGTCTGCCGAGAGGGAGATCAGGATCTTTATCCCTCATCCCTTTCAGATGTCGGTAGACTCTCTGCCATAGTTTTTGTATGGTTTTTCCCACATAAAAACAATTACAACTGCAAATAATGAGATATACTACATCCGTAGTTTGACAATTCGCATAATGTTTTGGTCTTAATTTTTGGCCATTCGGTAAACGAATATTCCTTCTAGTATTCATATACTTGCAGTATGTGCAATTGCCACATTGAAAAGTTCCCAGGTCCCTACATGGATCTCCCCTAGTGGTATTCTGAAATTCACTCTGTACGAGCATGTCCTTTAGGGACGTTGCTCGTCTATAGGTGATAGTTGGTCTGGGGGGTACTAGTGGTCCTATCACAGGGTCTGCTGTAAGTAGGTGCCAGTGTTTTTGGTAAATTTTAAAGAGTTGGGCATGATCATCAGAGTAAGTGTTAATGATACGATGATCATTCTCACTTTTTTTAGGTTTGAACATTAATGATTCATGTCGATTTAAATTTAGGGTGCATTTAAAGGCCTTTTGAGGCATTTATGGCTGTACCCCCTTGCCAAAAGTCTTTGCCTTAAGTTGTTTGCTTCTCTTTTATAATCAACTTCATTAGAACAGTTTCTTTTTATTCTTAAGTATTGTCCGTAAGGGATAGATTTGACTAGAGGCTTAGGGTAAAAGCTAGAGGAATGTAAGATTGTGTTGCCTGCACTCGGTTTACGAAACAGCTTACATGATAACATGTTTTGCTTATCTCTAAAGATCTCTACGTCAAGAAAGGTTATGGTATTTGGATCTGATGTCATTGTGAATTTCAGATTGAAAACATTTGAATTTAGGGCAATGAGACACTCATCCAGGCATTGCTGGGAGCCCGTCCAAACAATAAAGATGTCATCAATGTACCTGTGCCATAGAGCCACATGGCACAGGTACATTGAGAGAACCTTGCTGGAGAAAATATCACGTTCCCATTCCCCCAGGTACAAGTTGGCGTAGCCAGGGGCACAACTGGTGCCCATGGCTACGCCCTGTACCTGGAGGAAGCATTGACCATCAAAAGTGAAAACATTATGTCTTAATACAAAATCCAAAGACTGGATTATAAATTCATTGAATAAATGTTCATGATGGCTGATTTGTGATAGAATGTGTCTAATGCAAGCAATGCCGAGAGAGTGAGGGATCGAGCTGTAGAGTGCCTCTACATCAATGCTGACGAGAATCGAGTCTATAGGGATCTGTACTCCTTCGATAATGCGTAGTAAGTGGGGTGTGTCTTTCACATAGGAGGGAATGCTTTGGACAAAGGGTCTTAGATGCTCATCAATGAGCCGTGAAAGGTTTTCAGTGATGGCTCCGTTTCCGGATATGATGGGGCGTCCTGGGGGATTTAGGGGATCCTTATGGATTTTGGGGAGTGAGTAAAAAGTTGGTGTGCGGGGAAAGGAGGTACGAATGAATTCCCAGGTTTGTTTAGAAATGACATTATTTTGGAAGGCTCCATCTACCAAGGTGTAAAATTTCTTATTGAAGGCATCTACAACACCACTACTTACTGGGCGATACCATTCATGATTTCTTAAGATGTTGAGACACATTTCAAGATATTGAGGGTTGTCCATGATGACAATGTTCCCTCCTTTGTCTGATAACTTAATAGTAATTTCATGATTTTTTGATAGATTTTTTAAGGCTATCTTTTCAGTAGAAATAAGGTTTGTGTGTCTAGGTATTAACGGTACTAGATTATTTATTTCTTGACTAGTATTTTTGAGAAAATTAGATACACCTGGGTCTGAGCTAGGCATTGGGTAAAAAGATGATGTTTTTTGAGTGAGGTTTTAGGGGCACTGGAAATCTCAGTATCAGTTGTGCTAGTGTTGGCTAGAAGTAGGTCAAGGTCCAAGGTGTCGATGAGGTCTTTAGATTCATTTTCCTCAAGTAAGGATTTAAGATTGCCCAAAGCCTGGAGTTCACTATAGGTGTGAAATTCCCGTGTATCTGGGTCACTCTTTTCAAAAATGCTTTTGAGAAGTAATTTGCGAGCGTATAAATGGAGATCTTTAATAGTCTCAAATTTGTCAATAGGTTTGTTAGGGCAAAAAGTTAGTCCCTTTGAGAGAACTGAGATCTCATCGACACTCAGGACATGTGATGACAAGTTTATAATATTGAAAGCCGAGGCTATGTCGTGATCGGGTTGTGGGGAGTGGGTGAGTTTCCCGAGTTCTTGGTGAACATCAGGGGAACTTTAGGTGTGACAAAAGTACCCGTGTTTTCAAGTAATTCCTGTGCATTCGCAGTGGCATCCATGGCCATCGATGTGGAGGTGTTAGGGACTGATGGAAACGGAGTGCGAGGGTGCTGTTTAGGGGGACGTTTTTTTGTAGTATTGCTATTAGAGGAGTTTTCAAAGTCACGGTTTCTTTTAGATGGTCTTGTGCGTTTTCCCTTCATTGGTGCGTATGACATGTTGGACGAGGTTGAAGAGGTATCAGATATGTCCAACTGCGTAGAACGATGGTTATTGTTTTTATATTGGAAACTAGGTTTAGTTGAAAATGCCCATCTATATGCTCTACCTTCCTCAAAGGCCTGTTTATCCCGCATATATTTAAACTCTTTTTTTGCTAGAATAGATTTATTGAATAATTCAATGTGGGTTTTGAGTTTCTCATTTAGGTCCTTGTATGAGGAGTGGGCCTGTAGGGGTTTGATCCTAGAGTAAATTTTTTCAATGTTCGTGTTGATACAAACGAGACGTCTCTGATATTCGTCAGAGAGAAGTCTCATCATACCAGCCAAACATAATTTTAAATTCGCTTCCCATGCTTGCTTGAACGTCGGGTCCAGATCCTCAAAAGTTGGGAAGATCTGGACTCAAAGTCCAAGTGGGTTTAAATCGTCCCTTATGTACTCATTAAAAGTTTTTATATGCCAGTGCATTGAAGATTTTTTCTCCAACCATTTGGTTAGATTGGAGAAAAGAAAGATCAGCTCAGATTCCAATGATTCATTTTTACCGTAGTTCGATTGTAATTGTTCAGTGAAGACCTCCCATGATTCGCTGTAAAGTTCATCCATGATGATGGTATCACTAGGTACTATACAATTGGATTTACCGAAAATTAGAAAAAGAGGAGAAAAAGAAAAACATAAAGTATAACACAGTAAAACAAAACAACCAAAATTATTGCAACAGTACGTTTTCCCCCTCTGATTTACAGCGACTTTACTTCCAAGTTCTTTTTGTGGGAAATTTTAAGTGCTCTTTGCACTTGCAGTTTGCACTTGTAGTGCAAAGTGGATTAGCTATTCTTAAAGCACCCCCACAATGTTCAGATCATTGACTGTTGCAAATCCTTCAAAATGTGTGTGTATAATACTCTCATTATGCCCCCATCACAGTGGCGGAACTACCGCCATAGCGACACACGCGGCCGCTATGGGGCCCGCAACCGAGAGGGGCCCGTGGGGAGGAGGAGGAATGCATACTGCCGGCGGGTGCCCTGTAATTGGCTGAACGGGCCATGTGCGGGGCGGGCCGAGCGGCAGACATAGGGGTCTGTGAATAGCCCTGCGGAGCTGGTGCTGGTCACGTGTGGAGGCGGGGGCGGGGCTGGACTGTGGATTTGATAATCGCGCCTGCTTGCTCCCGGAGACAGAGTCCTGCTTCACAATGTGTTTATCCTGAGGTCTCATCTGCTCTGTCAGCTTACCCCCATCCTCTGTGTCACCCCCCCTCCTCCTCTGTGTCACCCCCCTCCTCCTCCGTGTCCCCCCTCCTCCTCCGTGTCCCCCCCTCCTCCTCCGTGTCCCCCCCTCCTCCTCTGTGTCCCCCCATCCTCTGTGTCACCCCCCTCCTCCTCTGTGTCCCCCATCCTCTGTGTCACCCCCCCTCCTCCTCTGTGTCACCCCCTCCTCCTCCGTGTTCCCCCCTCCTCCTCCATGTCCCCCCTCCTCCTCCGTGTCCCCCCCTCCTCCGTGTCCCCCCTCCTCCTCTGTGTCCCCCCATCCTCTGTGTCACCCCCCCTCCTCCTCTGTGTCACCCCCCTCCTCCTCTGTGTCCCCCCCTCCTCCGTGTCCCCCCCTCCTCCTCTGTGTCCCCCCATCCTCTGTGTCACCCCCCCTCCTCCTCTGTGTCCCCCCATCCTCTGTGTCACCCCCCCTCCTCCTCTGTGTCCCCCCCTCCTCCTCTGTGTCCCCCCATCCTCTGTGTCACCCCCCTCCTCCTCTGTGTCACCCCCCTCCTCCTCCGTGTCCCCCCCTCCTCCTCTGTGTCCCCCTATCCTCTGTGTCACCCCCCCTCCTCCTCTGTGTCACCCCCCTCCTACTCTGTGTCCCCCATCCTCTGTCACCCCCCCTCCTCCTCTGTGTCCCCCCCTCCTCCTCTGTGTCCCCCCATCCTCTGTCACCCCCCCTCCTCCTCTGTGTCACCCCCCCATCCTCTGTCACCCCCCCTCCTCCTCTGTGTCACCCCCCATCCTCTGTCACCCCCCCCTCCTCCTCTGTGTCACCCCCCTCCTCCTCCGTGTCCCCCCCTCCTCCTCTGTGTCACCCCCCCTCCTCCTCTGTGTCACCCCCCTCCTCCTCCGTGTCACCCCCCTCCTCCTCTGTGTCCCCCCATCCTCTGTGTCACCCCCCTCCTCCTCTGTGTCACCCCCTCCTCCTCTGTGTCCCCCCATCCTCTGTCACCCCCCCTCCTCCTCTGTGTCCCCCCCTCCTCCTCTGTGTCCCCCCATCCTCTGTCACCCCCCTCCTCCTCTGTGTCACCCCCCCATCCTCTGTCACCCCCCCTCCTCCTCTGTGTCACCCCCCCATCCTCTGTCGACCCCCCCCTTCCTCTGTGTCACCCCCCTCCTCCTCTGTGTCACCCCCCCTCCTCCTCTGTGTCACCCCCCCTCCTCCTCTGTGTCACCCCCATCCTCTGTCACCCCCTCCTCCTCTGTGTCCCCCCATCCTCTGTCACCCCCCCTCCTCCTCTGTGTCACCCCCCATCCTCTGTGTCACCCCCCATCCTTTGTCACCACCCTCTTCCTCTGTGTCCCCCCCCATCCTCTGTCACCCCCCCTCCTCCTCTGTGTCACCCCCCCATCCTCTGTCACCCCCTCCTCCTCTGTGTCACCCCCCCATCCTCTGTGTCACCCCCTCCTCCTCTGTGTCACCCCCCCATCCTCTGTGTCACCCCCCCATCCTCTGTGTCACCCCCCATCCTCTGTGTCACCCCCCCATCCTCTGTCACCCCCCCTCCTCCTCTGTGTCACCCCCCTCCTCCTCTGTGTCACCCCCCCATCCTTTGTCACCCCCCTCCTCCTCTGTGTCACCCCCCCATTCTTTGTCACCCCCCATCCTCCTCTGTGTCACCCCCCATCCTCTGTCACCCCCCTCCTCCACTGTGTCACCCCCCATCCTCTGTGTCACCCCCCATCCTCTGTGTCACCCCCCCATCCTCTGTCACCCCCCCATCCTCTGTCACCCCCCTCCTCCTCTGTGTCACCCCCCCCATCCTCTGTGTCACCCCCCTCCTCCTCTGTGTCACCCCCCTCCTCCTCTGTGTCCCCCCCATCCTCTGTGTCACCCCCCCATCCTCTGTGTCACCCCCCTCCTCCTCTGTGTCACCCCCCCCCCCATCCTCTGTGTCACCCCTCATCCTCTGTCACCCCCCTCCTCCTCTGTGTCACCCCCCCATCCTCTGTCACCCCCCTCCTCCTCTGTGTCACCCCCCATCCTCTGTGTCACCCCCCCCATCCTCTGTGTCACTCCCCCTCCTCCTCTGTGTCACCCCCCATCCTCTGTGTTACCCCCATCCTCTGTGTCACCCCCCATCCTCTGTGTCACCTCCCATCCTCTGTGTCACCCCCCATCCTCTGTGTTACCCCCCATCCTCTGTGTCACCCCCCCTCCTCCTCTGTGTCACCCCCCTCCTCCTCTGTGTCACCCCCCTCCTCCTCTGTGTCACCCCCCTCCTCCTCTGTGTCACCCCCCTCCTCTGTGTCACCCCCCCTCCTCTGTGTCACCCCCCCCTCCTCTGTGTCACCCCCCCTCCTCTATGTCAGTTCCCCCTCCTCTGTGTAAGCCCCCCTTTCCCTCTGTCTCTCTCTCTCACTCTCTTTCTCTCAGCCTCTCGCTCACCCCCTCTCTCGCACCCACCACTCTTTCTCTAATCCCCCCTCTCTCACCCCCACTCTCTCATCCCCACCTCGCTCACCCCACCCCCACTCTCTCTCATCCCCACCCCTCTCACCCCCACCATCTCACCCACCCTCTCTCTCTCTCACCCCCTCACCGCCGCCTCTCTCTCCTGCCTCCTTCCCCCTTTCTTTCACCCCCTCACCTCCTCCTCTCTCACCTCCTCCTCTTACCTTCCCCTTTTTCACCTCCCTCCCCCACCTCTTTTACTCCTCAGGGGGTGGGGGCCCAATGAGAATGGCTGTATGGGGCCCCAATAATTGCAAACAGCAGCCCTTTGAGTGAGCGCATGTCCCGGATCCTGTGTCTTGCCGACACTTCTCCCCAAGGCTCCCCACCAATGGAAGGAAGGAAAACAGCACTACAGTAGAGGAGCTCCACCCCCAAACTCCAGCTCCCACACTTCCTGGCTTGAAGCGGCTCTCAGTAAGGCAGTCTAATGGGGGTCTTTCGGGGCAGGGGACACTGATGGGGGGTTCCCTCCTGATCTAATCGAGGGGGGACCGATATAAGGGAGGGGAGTCTGTGGGGAGGGAGGTGGACAGTGTCAGTAGGGCAGTGGATGGTACCAGTAGTTACCATCCACGCTAACCTTGACACATTATTGCTCTCCTCCAGGTCTTTAAAATCCTTTAGTGTATACCACAAAAAATTAGCCATGCACCGCTTAAGTGTTCGGGTTTGGCTTGAGGAAAAGGTGGCAACCCTACCTGCGTTCCCGGGGCTCACCGTCACATAGCCCTACCTCTTGGCCCGGCGCCTTTGATAGACAGAACGCCGGTCCAATGCGGGACATGTGACGTCATCAAAGGCGTCGGGCCAAGAGGTTGGGCTATGTGACGGTGAGCCCCGAGAACGCAGGACATTCAAATGAAAGCTATTACAGCTCTCTGCTTGTACGCACAGTGCGCCTCTTCCTCTCCTCACTTCCCCTGGCTGGGGGACCGTGCGGGCGGTGCTCGCCCCCCCATTCTGAGGCAGCCCCATGCTCGCCAATAGCCATTTGAGGGCTGCAGTATGCATTCCTCATCCTCCCCGGTAGTTCCGCCACTGGCTCGCCTCTTCCACTGCACAGGTGAGGCTACATTGTGCACAGATCATGCTGCATTGTGCACATGTGAGGCTGTATTGGGCACGGGTCACGCTGCATTGGGCACGGGTCATGCTGCATTGGGCACGGGTCATGCTGCATTGGGCACGGGTCATGCTGCATTGGGCACGGGTCATGCTGCATTGGGCACGGGTCATGCTGCATTGGGCACGGGTGAGGCTGTATTGGGCACGGGTCATGCTGTATTGGGCACGGGTCATGCTGCATTGGGCACGGGTCATGCTGCATTGGGCACGGGTCATGCTGCATTGGGCACGGGTCACGCTGCATTGGGCATGGGTCACGCTATATTGGGCATGGGTGAGGCTGCATTGGGCACGGGTGAGGCTGCATTGGGCATGGGTGAGGCTGCATTGGGCACGGGTGAGGCTGCATTGGGCACAGGTGAGGCTGCATTGGGCACAAGTGAGGCTGTATTGGGCATGGGCAGGCCACGCTGCGTTGGGCACAGGCCACGCTGCGTTGGGCACAGGCCACACTGCATTGGGCACAGGTGAGGCTGCATTGGGCACTGGACACGCTGCATTGGGCACAGGCCACACTGCATTGGGCACAGGTGACGCTGCATTGGGCACTGGACACGCTGCATTGGGCACAGGCCACACTGCATTGGGCACAGGTGAGGCAGTATTGGGAACGGGCAGACCACGCTGCATTGGGCACAGGTGAGGATTATTGAAGCGCTAACACCAGGTGTTTGGAGTATCTTTATCTGTTGATTAAACTTTCTGGAATACATATATTGCTATTGTGGTGTAGGATCTGGGTTCTTTCTTTCTTTCTTTCACGCCCTTTAAACCACGACCACTATTTAATTTAAGTCCGACATTTTTTTGTGGGGGGGGGGGGCATACAACATTTTGCTATGGGGCCCTGTGATTTCTAGTTACGCCCCTGCCCCATCATTTTCCTATCTCCTCCCCAACTTTTTTGCCCACTACTGTCTATTGCTATGTCAATCCCTTTTTCTTGATTGCCTACATTTTTACCCATCTTAACATCTATTTTACATCATTAATTTTTGACAAAGAAATGTGATAAAAATACTATACCTGGCTCCAGACGGACAGATCTGGGTCCTCAACCAAGATGGAAGGCTCCTCCTGATCCTGGGAAGGAACATCTTGGCTGGAGGGAAGGCTGGAGGGAAGGCTGGACAGTGATTCCCTTGCTGTAATGTGGTCATTCAGAAAGGCCAACCTGTCGTAGTACCACAAATGTGGGACATATACCTCCCCTGCTGCTGCTCCTGACCTCTGAGATGCCAGGACCCGATTGCGTGCAGTCCTATATGTGCCTCTCAAGGTCCCAATTTTGGTGTCAAGCTGCTCAATGGTTGCAGGGGGCACCCTGGTCTGCACAAATGGGAGCAGGCTCTCCAGCGCTGCTCTCCGAACCCCCTTTTTTTATGCTGTGGATTTTTGGTCTCCCACAGAGCGGGCAGCTCCCCTAACCTGTCAATGAATTCTGACAGAAATTATTTTTCCCCAAACACATTCATTGTTTCTGCAAGACAAAACACCAGACATAATTAAAAATGTCAATCACGCTCTAAACTCGTGAAATCTTTATGCCCATATATGCCTCTACAATCTCTATGCAGTATAGGCCACTGATGTACCAATTAGGAAATGATACCTTTGGGCCTAACGTTCGGCGCTCTAAACTCCTTCTGCCACACCCAGAACGTAGGTACGTCACATGTGTGTGTTAGCTTTATATACACTACGCATGCGTGACACACGTCGCCCGTCCATGACGGTCTTTTCTCAATGTTTCCCCACCCCTTCTCTTTCGGCGCGCAGGCGACATGGCGGAGTCACAGCAGGTGTCTGTGAATTCAGAGAATTCCAATGAGGAGACAAGCCCAGAGCGGGAAACGTCATGAACAAGGAGGAGCTACAAGGCATCTAATATGTCCTTTGAGGAGATGGCGGAAATGGTGGCCATATTGAACAATTGTGATTATGATGCCAAGCATGGGCCGTATTCCCACCCTAATCTTCGGAAGGACAAAATTATGAAGAAAGTATTGAAAAGTCTGAATAAAAATTTTGGGGTGAAAAGATCCAAGGAGCAGCTCAGAAAGAGGTGGTCTGACCTCAAACTGAGGGAGCCGGAGCAGTTAAGGAGCATTAACAGAATGCTTAAAAAAAGTAAGTACTTCTCCTGTGTCCCTATTGTTGTATTTCCTAACTTGCATGTTGCTCCCTGTTGTGTTTTTTTATTAATTAACATTCTTAAATGACATCTTCTACAATTTAGTGGGCACAGTAATCGGTTGATATAGACACATCGTTTGCACACTACATACGATGATTTGGCAATATCCGTTCTTTTTTAATTTCAACAAAAAATGTATGTTTAAAATCACTAAATGTTATGACATTGTTGTCTAGAAGATGTGTTTGAAACTAGAATGAAATGCAAACTTGAATCAATATAAAGGAGAGGACACTCAGCAGTTGTTTACACATCTGCACTCACAGGAGCACTATAGTGTGGGCCACCATAAGAACCTTTTTAGGGTGTCCACCACAGGTGCTACAGTGGGTACTGGGGGCATGTGATAAAATTGTCACCAAAAGGTCTGTTTTTTAGCTTTGTATAGTTCTCGAATCTGGTCTTCATCTTGGAACTGGGCCTAAACAGACAAGTGTAACCCACCTGCAAACAATGATTCATATTCCTAGTTCTGACTTCATATATGTGTGTGTTAAGTGTACCATTTGTTTGAATCTCATAGGGGAGAGAAGACTGGGAGGACACCACTCCTCGGAGCCCAGGAACCCCACACCTTCTAAAGAACCCCACCCTCCCCAACAAGCCCAACCTGAGGATGTGGAGGATGTCGAATTAGATAAAGGAGAGGTGGAGGAAGGAGAAGTCGAGGAAGGAGAGGTGGATGAGGTGGTGGAACTTGTCACTACAACAGGTCAGTATCTGTCACCACAGCTTCAGGTAAAAGAGATGTAGGCCTGGAGATTGTTATATTTTTATTTTTATTTTAGGGGATAAATATGTTGATGAAAGTCCAAGATTCTCCAGGGATAGTGCACAAAGACTCATACAACAAGTAATGGATTGTAGTACTCATCTGGACTTCATTAAAAAAAGGATTCAGGATATGGAGAATACATTTAAGGACATCATAGATGTGTTGGGGAGAATAGACTAAAAAAAACCTTTTTTTCTCAAGTTTGTGTTCACTTTTGTAGCACTTTGTTGCACAAACAAATTTAGAAGATGCACACAGTGGGTCAACATGTGCTATCTGCCATCGCAGGATCTCCATGTACGTGTTTGGGGGGTGCAACCTCTTCCTCACAACTCAAGTAGGAGAAAGGAAGAAGGGGTTGCCCCCCCAAAACATGTTGAATGATCCCCCATGATGGCGGGTAGCACATGTTGACAATAGGGATGAGGAAGTAACTAACCTAGTTCCCCCCCCCTAAAAATGTGTGCATCTTCTAAATTTGTCAGGTTCAGGGGTGACAACACTCCATTTTTGAGGAAGGGCAGATAGACATTTGTTTTTTCAAAATTGGTCTGATATGTTGCCTTATACGTTTAACATTGTTGTATTTGGAAGAATGTTGAGGAGATTTTTTGTCAGTTCATTAACAGCAAAATTTGCCATGTTAGGTGAAAAGGCGAAAATGGGTTTCTAAAATGTTCAGACACCAAAAATGTATACCTAATCATATGTGTGATTGAGTAAAATACAAGAAAATACAAAAAATGTCGTTGTTTTTTTTTTTAACCACTCTAACCTTTTTGGGATTTAGTTTTGTTGTTAGCAGTGAAATGTTTGTTGTTTACTAAGGAAAACACACTTGGCACTACAAGTACACTTTGAAAAAGTAGCACACACCTCTAATATAAACAAAGCAAAACTACTAATTGAAAGTTGATATTTTTGATTTTTGTTTTTTTTACGGCAAAATTATAATTCGAACAGATTCTCTGGCATTGGAATGGCCCCCCTACCCATGAAATAATCCACATATTTCTGCCTGATTGGACGGGCACTTTGGGGGGGCAAGCCAGCACGGACAGGTTCCAGGCCCGGCAGGGCATTGTCCGCAGCAAGTCCTGGCTCGGGCCCAACTGTGTCCATATATGTAGGAGATTTCTTCCTCAAAAAATTGTGCAGTAGACAACAACAAAAAACAATATAGTTCAATTTGTACTCCGCAAGATTAATAGGAGTCAGAAAAAGACGGAACCGGCTGGCCATTATCCCAAAGGCATTCTCCACAACTCTTCGGGCTCTGGCCAGCCGGTAGTTGAAGACCCTCCTCTCCGGGGTGAGGGTCCTCTGGGGGAAAGGCCTCATGAGATGCCGACCCAGGCCAAAGGCTTCATCAGCCAAAAAGACAAAGGGGAGTCCTTCCACATTCCCTGCATCCGGTGGCAATGCAAGGTCATCACTCTGTAGACGAAGGGAAAACTCCGTCTGGGCGAGGGCTCCCCCATCCGACATCCGGCCATTCTTCCCCACATCCACATAGAAGAATTCATACTGTGCTGACACCACCGCCATCAGCACGATACTATGAAACCCCTTGTAGTTGTAAAAAAAGGAGCCAGAACGGGGTGGTGGCACGATGCTGATGTGCTTTCCGTCAATGGCTCCTCCGCAGTTGGGGAAGTCCCACCGCCTGGCAAACTCCAATGCCACAGTCTGCCATTCCTGTGGCGTGGAAGGAAGCTGGGGAATCAAACAAGATAAACATTTTTTAGTACTTTTGCAAATAACTTTGCAAGCAGATTAGACAAAAACATTCGTGGCCAACATAAGTATAATATTTTGGTTAAGGATTATTAAAAAAAAGAAACAAATTCACAATTCGCACATTGCTCACCCCCCTCTGATGGCCCATTTATTTTCTTTGGGGGGGGGCTAGATGTGTTTGGGACCCCCCAAATTTCACAATCAGGAAAATTAATTAACAATTTGAGGGGGGGGGGGGACTGCAATGGATATGAAAAAATACATTGTTAACAGACTAGGCCAGATGTGTTTGGGCCTAGGAGAGCATGCTGGAGAGGTAAGTAAAGGTAAAAATGCATGTAGGCCTAAAAATTACAGCATGCATGGGGACAAAGGGGACATTCTCAGCATATTACAATCATGCTAATTAGGGAAGGATGAAAGAAATACAATACATTATCATGCATTAAATACATAGAATGTTACATAGTTACATAGTTAGTCAGGTTGAAAAAAGACACAAGTCCATCCAGTTCAACCATAAAAAAAAAAAAAAAAAAAAAAAAAATATTTATATATCGTACAATCCCATATACCCAATTCTATACCCACAGTTGATCCAGAGGAAGGCAAAAAACCCCAGCAGAGCACGATCCAATTTGCTACAGCAGGGGAAAAAATTCCTTCCTGATCCCCCGAGAGGCAATCGGATATTCCCCGGATCAACTTTACCTATAAATGTCAGTACCCAGTTATATTATGTACATTTAAGAAAGAATCCAGGCCCTTCTTAAAGCAATCTACTGAGCTGGCCAGAACCACCTCTGCAGGGAGTCTATTCCACATTTTCACAGCTCTTACTGTGAAAAAACCTTTCCGTATTTGGAGGTGAAATCTCTTTTCCTCTAGACGCAAAGAGTGCCCCCTTGTCCTTTGTGTTGACCGTAAAGTGAATAACTGAACACCAAGTTCACTATATGGACCCCTTATATATTTGTACATGTTGATCATATCCCCCCTTAATCTCCTCTTCTCAAGAGAGAATAAATTCAGTTCCTCTAATCTCTCCTCATAGCTGAGCTCCTCCATGCCTCTTATCAGTTTGGTTGCCCTTCTCTGCAATTTCTCCAGTTCCCCAATATCCTTTTTGAGAACTGGGGCCCAAAACTGAACTGCATATTCCAGATGAGGTCTTACTAATGATTTGAACAGGGGCAAAATGATATCTCTCTCTCTGGAGACCATAACTCTCTTAATACAAGAAAGGACTTTGCTCGCTTTGGAAACCGCAGCTTGGCATTGCATGCCATTATTGAGCTTATGATCTACCAAAACCCCCAGATCCTTCTCCACTACGTATCCCCCCAGTTGTACTCCCCCTAGTATGTATGATGCATTCATATTATTAGCCCCCAAGTGCATAACTTTACATTTATCAACATTAAACCTCATCTGCCACATAGTCGCCCAATTAGACAGAGCATTGAGGTCGGCTTGTAAATTGGCGACATCCTGTAAGGACGTTATTCCACTGCATAGCTTGGTGTCATCTGCAAAGACAGAAATGTTACTTTTGATCTCAGACCCAATATCATTTATAAACATATTAAAAAGTGAGGGTCCCAGCACTGAACCTTGGGGTACACCACTGATAACCTTGGACCATTCAGAGTAAGAATCATTAACCACTACTCTCTGAATTCTGTCTTTTAGCCAGTTTTCTATCCATTTACAAACTGATATTTCCAATCCTGTAGACTTTACCTTACACATGAGCCGTGTGTGGGGAACTGTATCGAACGCTTTTGCAAAATCCAAGTATACCACGTCCACAGCCACCCCTTTGCCCAAGGTCTTACTTACCTCTTCATAAAAAGAAATCAGGTTTGTTTGACAACTTCTGTCTTTCATGAATCCATGCTGTCTGTTGCTTAAATAGTTTTTTTCCAGCAAGAACTCATCTATGTGGTCTTTTATTAATCTCTCCAGTATCTTCCCAACTATGGAAGTTAAACTAACAGGTCTATAGTTACTTGGTAAAGACTTAATTCCCTTTTTAAATATAGGCACCACATTGGCCCTGCGCCAATCCAGTGGTACTATTCCTGTCATTAATGAGTCCCTAAAAATTAAATACAATGGCTTTGAAATGACAGAGCTCAATTCTTTTAGGATCCGTGGGTGTATGCCATCTGGTCCAGGTGCTTTATCCACCTTTATTCCATCTAAATATTTCTGGACCATATCACTTTTGAGCCATTGTGGATTTGGGGCTGTGTCACTACCACCCCCATTTTGGACATGAGCTCCCCCATGCTCCTTTGTATACACAGAACTGAAGAAAGTATTTAATAAATTAGCCTTCTCTTTGTCCCCAGTCACCCACTCTAGATTATTTTGTAAAGGGCCTACATGCTCAGACTTGACCTTTTTACTATTAATATATTTGAAGAATTTTTGGGGGTTTGTCCTACTATCTTTTGCAATCTGTCGTTCATTTTGAATTTTTGCATCCTTGATTTCCTTTTTACATATCCTGTTATATTCTTTGTAACATTTAAATGACACTAGTGTTCCCTCATTTTTATATTTTTTAAAAGCTCTTTTCTTATAGTTTATAGCTTTTTTAACTTTGGCAGTGAGCCACATAGGTTTTATTTTTAGCCTTTTAAACTTATTGCCCATGGGAATATACTTTGCAGTGAGTTCACAAACAGTCATTTTGAAGAATTCCCATTTCTGTTCTGTGCCTATTGATGCCAATATTCCTTCCCAGTCTAAGTCCTGGAGAGCAGCGCTCATCCTTGGAAAATTTGCTCTCTTGAAATTAAGTGTTTTTATCTTTCCTGTATGTGATTTTTGCTTACAACTAACATCAAATGAAATCATGTTATGGTCACTGCTACCCAGGTGTTCCTTTATCTGAACATTAGTAATACGCTCTGCATGGTTTGAGATTACCAGGTCCAACAGAGCATCAATCCTAGTTGGGGCCTCAATAAACTGGACCATAAAATTGTCCTGCAATAGGTTTATAAATTTTTGCCCTTTAACTGTCCCAGCAGTTCCATTACTCCAGTCAATTTCTGGGTAGTTAAAATCCCCCATTATTATCACCGTCCCAGCCCTTGCAGCCCTTTCCATCTGTGCAAGGAGCTGAGTCTCTAACTCCTCATTAACATTGGGTGGTCTATAACAAACTCCAATGATTAGCTTTGAACTACGCACATCTGTATGCAGTTCCACCCATAATGCTTCAGACTCATCACACTCTCCATCCACCAGGTCCTCTTTCACACTCGCTTTGAGATCACTTCTCACATAGAGACAGACCCCTCCACCCTTCCTTTTTACCCTGTCTTTCCGAAAGAGTGCATAGCCAGGAATATCAATAGCCCAGTCATGTGAGGAATGAAGCCAAGTTTCAGCAATACCGATTACATCATAGCTCTCCTCATGCACCAGAGCTTCCAACTCACCTATTTTGCTTGGCAGACTTCTGGCGTTGGTGAACAGACACTTTAATGCATTAATATATTTTGACCGGTCACATACTATCCTCTTGGGTGTTCCCAGATTGCAACTAGGACTTGCTACTATACTTACCTTGGGTTTATGTTCTTTGGTTACCCTACCACTAATGCCCCTAATACTACCCTTTAGAATATGTTCCCCGCTGACTCTCACTATCTCTGGACCCTCCCCCCCGTCACCTAGTTTAAAAACCCCTCTAACTTTTTGGCCATCCTTATTCCCAGCTGATCTGCACCCTCCTCATTTAGGTGCAGTCCGTCCCTTCTATAGTACTGGTAATCGACTGAGAAGTCGGCCCAGTCCTCCAGGAACCCAAACCCCTCCTTACTACACCAGCTCTTCAGCCACTTGTTCACTTCCCTAATCTCCCTCTGCCTTTCTGGTGTGGCTCGATGTACCGGTAGTATTCCCGAGAATACTACCTTGGAGGTCCTTTTCCTCAATTTAGCTCCCAAGTCCCTAAAATCGTTCTTTAGGACACTCCATCTGCCTCTGACTTTGTCATTGGTGCCAACGTGCACCATGACAGCTGGGTCTTCCCCAGCCCCTCCCAGTAATCTGTCCACCAGATCCGTGATGTGCCGAACCCGAGCGCCCGGTAGACAACATACAGTTCGGCGCTTCAGGTCTTTGTTACAGATTGCCCTCTCTGTCCTTCTAAGAATTGAGTCCCCTACCACCAGAATCTGTCTTTCCTTTCCCTTCGCTTCCCCCCCACTCTCACTGGAGGAGTTCTTCCCCTGGCAGCTAGGAGAGTCCCTCAGCTTCAGCAGTGCTGGTCCCGGACTGGTTTCACCAATGTCACTCAATGGAGCATACTTATTGGGATGCTCCAGCCCTGGATCGGCCTCCCTGGCACTTCGTCCTCTACCCTTCCTGACTGTCACCCATCTACTATTTTCTAGTGCCTGCACCTCTTTGTCTCCACCGACCTCTGTGCTGGCCCCTGCCATCACCTGCCGGGTACGTATCCAGCTCTCCTTTAGTGTGGAGGGACTTCCCAGTGCTGACAGTTGCTTCCCTAGATTCAGAACCTGGGCTTCCAGGGAAACAATGTGCTTACATTTTGCACAGCAGTAATCGCCCTCGATCAGATGATCAAGGAACGCATACATGCTGCAAGATGTACACCGAGTCGCCTCGCCACACCCGCTGGGCATCGTACCTATTAATTTAATGAGGATTCGAGATTATACCCTGTCCAAATTACCTAACACTAGCTTCCTGACCCAACTATTCAACAAGACAATACACAGGTACTCAACAAGACAATACACAGGTACTCAACAAGACAATACACAGGTACCACGCAGACCTACGTGCACCCGCAGACCAACGGACCCGCGTGAACTCGCAGACCAGCGTGCACTCGCAGACCAATGGACCCGCGTGAACTCGCAGACCAGCGTGCACTCGCAGACCAACGGACCCGCGTGCACTCGCAGACCAGCGTGCACTCGCAGACCAACGGACCCGCGTGCACTCGCAGACCAGCGTGCACTCGCAGACCAACGGACCCGCGTGCAAACGCAGACCAGCGTGCACTCGCAGACCAACGGACCCGCGTGCACTCGCAGACCAGCGTGCACTCGCAGACCAGCGTGCACTCGCAGACCAACGGACCCGCGTGCACTCGCAGACCAGCGTGCACTCGCAGACCAATGGACCCGCGAGCACTCGCAGACCAGCGTGCACTCGCAGACCAATGGACCCGCGGGTACTCGCAGACCAGCGTGCACTCGCAGACCAACGGACCCGTATTATATATGAAAAATTACCCTCATATAGTCATACTGCAGGACTTGGATGATAGCAGAACAGGTCTCTGGGATTATGATGCCCAGAGCCTGGGGGGAGATGCCTGTGGTGAACTTTAGGTCCTGCAGACTTCTCCCTGTCGCCAGGTAGCGCAACGTGACGAAGAGCCTCTGCTCAGCACTGATGGCTTCCCGCATAACGGTGTCCTGCCTGGTAATATAGGGGGACACCAAAGCCAACAGATGCTGAAATACGGGGTCAGACATCCGCAAAAAATTCCTGTAGTCCTCAGGATTATTCTCGACGATCTCCCGCAGCAGAGGCATGTGAGAGAATTGGTCACGCTGGAGCAACCAATTCTTGGTCCATGAACTCCTCCTCACCCTGTTCATAGACTCGTCTTGGTCCAATACAAGAAGACCAACAGACACACAAAGTCGGTGCACAACACGATCTGTACGATGAGAACGTATCCGCAACATGGCTAAGAAACGGTCGTCTGAACAGAACGAACTAAACAGAACGCTGAAGAACAGCAAGGCCTATGAAGAACGACCTGAAAAACAGAAACGAGTGGACAAGAACGCACTGAAAAACAGATACGACCTGACTACTCCCCCGAAAGACAAGATACGAACCCACAAGCACCTACTGAACCGCAGAAAACGAACTGAAAGCACGAAGTCTGAAAAGCGCGAATCGTTTCTTCCCAAACTTTAACTAACACGCGGCAACACGAGATTAGC
This sequence comes from Rana muscosa, assembly GCA_029206835.1. Classification (NCBI taxonomy): domain Eukaryota; kingdom Metazoa; phylum Chordata; class Amphibia; order Anura; family Ranidae; genus Rana; species Rana muscosa. The sequence continues at coordinate 198,400,642 of CM055122.1, forward strand.
AAAAGCAGCCCAAGGGAGGATGCCATGAAAATGGAACTTCCCCTTTATACTGCCGTCGTACGTGTTGTATGTCACCGCGTTTTTAGACCGACGAGATTTTGGAATGACAGTGTGTATGCAAGCAAAGCTTCACAAGAATCTCGTCAAACTTGACAAGAAAACCGACGAGAAAAACGTCGTTTGTTTTACGACGAGAAACTCGGCCGTGTGTACAAGGCTTCATAGTTGAGGTATACCTATGATGACAATTACAGGCCTCTCTCATCTTTTTAAGTGGGAGAACTTGCACTTGGTGGCTGACTAAATACTTTTTTGCCCCACTGTATTTACTTTTATAAGGGTTAAAGTTTTAGTGCTGTTAGGCTTACTTAGTATCCAGTCAAGGCTATACAGTGGAACCTTGGATTACGAGCATAATCCGTTCCAGGAGAATGCTCGTAATCCAAAGCACTCGCATATCAAAGCGAGTTTCCCCATAGAAGTCAATGGAAACGAAAATAATTTGTTCCGCATTGACTTCTATGGCATGCAATACCGCATGTGGCCAGAGGTGGGGAGGCGCCGGAGAGCCTCGGACGTACTCGGAAAGGCTCAGGGACAGCTCTGCTGAACGCGGAAAACCTCGGAAAGGCTCGGGAACAGAGTATTTCCGAGTTTTTCAGAGTATTTCCGAACGGCTCCCATCGGTTCCGATCGGCTCCGGCGCCCCTGCACCTCTGGCCAAATGCGGTATTGAGACAACACTCGCAAACTGAGTCAGGATTTAAAAAACAAATGCTCGTATTGCGAAACGCTCTTTAACTGTGTTACTCGCAATCCGAGGTTTCACTGTAATTTTAAAGAAGAGTAAAAAAAAAAAAGAAATTAGAGAAAGAGGGATAAAACATAATGCAATTAGAATTATGCAATTTTAAAGGCAATCTAATAATTTTCCCTGCTCTCCTAGAAAACTGTCTCCAACCAGGTGCTACTATAATTGCATGTGTAACAAAATATTCAAGATATATTAACCACTTAAGCCCCGGACCATTTGGTAGCTAAAGGACCAGAGCTGTTTTCAGAATTTTGCACTGCGCTGCTTTAACTGTAAATTGTGCGGACATGCAATGTTGTACCCAAACGAAATTTGCGTCCTTTTCTTCCCACAAATAGAGCTTTCTTTTAATGGTATTTGATTGCCTCTGCGATTTTTATTTTTTGCGATATAAACGGAAAAAAAAACGAAAATTTTGAAAAAATATGATATTTTCTAATTTTTGTTATAAGAAAAATCAAATAAACTCAATTTTAGTCATACATTTAGGCCAAAATGTATTCAGCCACATGTCTTTAGTAAAAAAAATGTCAATAAGCGTATATTTATTGGTTTGCGCAAAAGTTATAGCGTCTACAAACTAGGGTACATTTTCTGGAATTTACATTCTCATTTCTTGAGGTGCTAAAATGGCAGGGCAGTACAAAACCCCCCCAAATGACCCCATTTTGGAAAGTAGACATCCCAAGGAAATTGCTGAGAGGCATGTTGAGCCCATTGAATATTTTTTTTTTTGTCTCAAGTGATTGAATAATGACTAAAAAAAAAAAAAAAATTACAAAAAGTTGTCACTAAATGATATATTGCTCACACATGCCATGGTTATATGTGGAATTGCACCCCAAAATACATTTTGCTGCTTCTCCTGAGTACGGGGATACCACATGTGTGGGACTTTTTGGGAGCCTAGCCGCGTACGGGCCCCCGAAAACCAAGCACCGCCATCAGGATTTCTAAGGGTGCAAATTTTTGATTTCACTCCTCACTACCTATCACAGTTTCGAAGGCCATAAAATGCCAAAATAGCACAAAACCCCCCCCAAATGACCCCATTTTAGAAAGTAGACACCCCAAGGAAATTGCTGAGAGGCCTGTTGAGCTCATTGAATATTTTTTTTTTGTCCCAAGTGATTGAATAATGACAAAAAAAAAATTACAAAAAGTTGTCACTAAATGATATATTGCTCACACATGCCATGGTTATATGTGGAATTACACCCCAAAATACATTTTGCTGCTTCTCCTGAGTACGGGGATACCACATGTGTGGGACTTTTTAGGAGCCTAGCCACGTACGGGACCCCGAAAACCAAGCACCGCCTTCAGGATTTCTAGGCACAAATTTTTGATTTCACTCCTCACTACCTATCACAGTTTCGAAGGCCATAAAATGCCAAAATAGCACAAAACCCCCCAAATGACCCCATTTTGGAAAGTAGACACCCCAAGCTATTTGCTGAGAGGCATGGTGAGTATTTTATAGCTCTCATTTGTTTTTGAAAATGAAGAAAGAAAATATATATATATATTTTTTTCAATTTTCAAAACTTTGTGACAAAAAGCGAGATCTGCAAAATACTCACCATACCTCTCAGCAAATAGCTTGGGGTGTCTACTTTCCAAAATGGGGTCATTTGGGGGGGTTTTGTGCCATCTGGGCATTCCATGGCCTCCGAAACTGTGATAGGCAGTGAGAAGTGAAATCAAAAATTTACACCCTTAGAAAGCCTGAAGGCGGTGCTTGGTTTTGGGGTCCCGTACGCGGCTAGGCTCCCAAAAAGTCTCACACATGTGGTATCCCCGTACTCAGGAGAAGCAACAGAATGTATTTTGGGGTGTAATTCCACATATGCCCATGGCATGTTTGAGCAATATATCATTTAGAGACAACTTTGTGCAAAAAAATAAAAAATAAAAAATAAATTGTCTTTTTTCCGCAACTTGTGTCAACATATAAAATATTCCATGGACTCGACATGCCTCTCAGTATATAGCTTGGGGTGTCTACTTTCCAAAATGGGGTCACTTGGGGGGGGGGGGTTTGAACTGTTCTGGCATTTTATACACAACATTAGGAAGCTTACATCCACTCTTCTAACCACTTGAAGACAAAGCCCTTTTTGACACTTTTTGTTTACATGAAAACATTTTTTTTTTTGCAAGAAAATTATATTGAACCCCCAAACATTATATATATTTTAAAGCAAAGGCCCTACAGATTAAAATGGTGGGTGTTGCATTTTTTTTTTTACACAGTATTTTTTTTCAAACGCATTTTTTGGGGAAAAAATACACTTTTTTTAATTTTAATGCACTAAAACACACTATATTGCCCAAATGTTTGATGAAATAAAAAAGATGATCTTAGGCCGAGTACATAGATACCAAACACGACATGCTTTAAAATTTCGCACAAACGCGCATTGGCGACAAACTACATACATTTTTAAGAGCCTTTCAAAGCCTTTACAGGTTACGCCGTTAGATTTACAGAGGAGGTCTACTGCTAAAATTACTGCCCTCGATCTGACCTTCGCGGTGATACCTCACATGCATGGTGCAATTGCTGTTTACATATGACGCCAGACCGACGCTTGCGTTCTCTATTGGGCAAGAGCAGGGCAGGATAGGGGTGCTTTTTTTTTTTTTTTTTTTTTTTATTATTAATTTTGCTTTTTTATTTTTTTTTTAAACTGTTGCTTCCATATTTATTTATTTTTTATAATTTTTATTGTTATCTCAGGGAATGTAAATATCCCCTATGATAGCAATAGGTAGTGACAGGTACTCTTTTTTTTTTAAAACTTTGGTCTTCTAGACCCTAGATCTTTCCTCTGCCCTCAAAGCATCTGACCACATCAAGATCGGTGTGATAAAATGCTTTCCCATTTTCCCAATGGCGCTTTTTATATCCGGGGGGGGGGACATTCCCTCCCACTGCTTGTAAAAGCAGTCCAGAGGCTAATTAGCCACTAGGATTGCTTTTACATGAAAGCTGGCCGCTGGATGAAAAGAATGATACCAGGATGATACCTAAACCCACAGGCATCATTCTGGTATAAACATTCAAATTCCAGCAACATACCAGTACGTTGCTGGTCCTTGTTGGACATGTATTGTAATCTTTTTTTTTCATGCAGCCTGTTGGCTGAATGAAAAAAGAGATTGATCGGTGGGTATGCCCACCATTAGAATACCGCCCTTCATCCACCCACTTCTAATGATGGGCATACATGCACCATTTATATATGCCGAAGCATGGGGGCATCCTCCCGCAAAAAAGTTATGCCGCACACACATGGTCGGACTTTACCACGGGCAAGCCTCCGTCGGAATTTCGACCGTATGTACGCGGCATTAGGCGCAAAATCGCTCCTCCGCTCCTGCTGCCCCAATGCTTCGGCATATTTGCTTTTTTTTTTTTAACTGTGGTGGTGAAATCACCTCCTACAGCACTGGAGTCGCAGGGATCAGGCCTGTCTCTGCGAACGCTGCAGTTATGTGTGTTATGTTTTTTAAGTGACAGTGATCGATCGATACTGCACTTGGGTGGCCTGGGCTGGACGGAGGGGCAAAACGCAGGTGCTAGCAGGTATCTGGGCTGATCCCAATAACACTGCGTTTTTGGGAACCCTAAACTGCTGGGGACGCTAGTATAGATCTGATCAGATCAGATTTTGATCTGTTCAGATACTATACCACTAAGGGAGGTGTATGCTTCACGCGTGGGTGTTAGCGCTACTGGCACTAACCTGACGCTGCCTGGGGTGTGACGCAGACCCTCTCTGACGCTAAAACCTAATTGATATCACCCGCCGGGCGATCAAGGGGTTAAACCTTTATTGGGTTATATACACGGCGGGTGCCCTGACACTATAAAAAGCAAACTAACTAACCAGCGTCACCCGTAACACTTATATGGTGATTACTGGTGAAAGGGTTAACTAGGGGCAATTAGGGGGTTAAAACCTTTATTAGGTAATATATGGGGGTACCTGACGCTATAAAAACCTGCGGCGAACCTAAAAAAAATTACTGGCTACCGATCGGCATCACCGACGCTAAGACAGCGATCAGAAAAATGATCGCTTAGCGACAGTGGTGATAGGGGGTGAAAGGGTTACCTGGGGGGCGATCAAGGGGGTTAAACCTTTATTAGGTAATATATGGGGGTACCTGACGCTATAAAAACCTGCGGCGAACCTAAAAAAAATAACTGGCTACCGATCTGCATCACCGACGCTAAGACAGCGATCAGAAAAATGATCGCTTAGCGACAGTGGTGATAGGGGGTGAAAGGGTTATCTGGGGGGCGATTAGGGGGTAAACCTTTATTAGGGGGGGTTAGGGGGCTACACTAGACCTAAAACTAACTTTATTGACACTTTTACAGTCACAAATGTCACTGATTGCAGTGATCAGTAAATAAATGGTCACTGCAATCAGTGACACTGTGACTGGGGGCTGATCTGGAATGTCTGGGGGGGCCTGGGGGGGCGATTTATGTTCCTATGTGTCCTGGTGTCAGTGTAGTGTTTTGTGCACTAACCTGGCATCTTCTCTTGTGCGGCGCTCGGTATATGTGAGCGCCGCAGGAGAGATGACATCACTTCCTCTGCCTGTGTAAACATTACACAGGCAGGGAAGCTTTCTCATTCGCCGGGAGCGATTGCGAGGGGGTGGCCAGAATCGAACGGCCGTCCCCTCATCCCGGATCGCTCCCGAACACTTAAACACTGCTCACTGTAAAGAAGGGGGTCCGATCGGACCCCCCAACTATACAAAGGCGATCACGTAGATATACGTGATTCTGCCTGTCGGTGCCATTTTGCCAACGTATATTTACAGTGGGCGGTTTTTAAGTGGTTAAACAAAATAAATTAAACAAGTGCACCCAAAGGCCCCTTTCACACTGGGGCAGGGAGGTGCGCTGATGGTATAGCGGCGCTATTTTTAGCGCCGCTATACTGTCGTTTTTACCGCGATATCGGCCGATAGCGGGGTGATTTTAACCGAAAAAGGGTTAACACCGCCCGCAATGCGCCTCTGCAGAGGCGCATTGCCCGCGGTATTACTGCGGTTTCCCATTGCTTTCAATGGGCAGCAGCGGTAAAGGAGCGGTAAACACACCACTCCTTCACCGCTGCAAAGACGCGGCTAGCAGGACTTTTGGAGCGGTCCTGCACATTGAAGACTGCAGGGCACGATTTTTTCAGGCGGTATAGCAGCGCTATTTTTACCGCTAAACCGCCTGAAAAACGTGTCAGTGTGAAAGGGGCCAAACACTTGAACAAATTATATTATATCAACATTGAAACATTAATGTGTTAACAAAAATGTCCCGACAGTGTAATCTGTAAACATAAAAATATCTTCTGTACTTCAAAAAAATCCCTATGTTAAAAATGTTTGTATAAGTGTGACACCACGTGTAGAAATATGGAAAAAAACAACAAACACCCATAGTTTAATTATTCCACCACCTCTGAGGCCCCATTCAGACCTCAGACCCCTTTTTTTAGCTTGAAACTCAAAAATGCTGGAGGAGGAAAAGGCAATGATTTTCTATGGAAATGGTTCACAACTCTGCTCCAAATCGCCTGAAGCTCCAAAAAGTTCTGGAGCTTCTTTTGTAGCTCGAATCGGGCAGATTTGTACATTTTTGGCACGTTTTTACTCCCATAGATATGAATGGAAACGCGCCATTCACGCGATTTTGCGCGCATTTGCGCATTTTGTCGTGTGTATTTGCGCGATTTCTGCTCAAATTAAAAAAAGAATTGTAATAATATATGAATAAATAAATGTTAAATAAATACAGAAATAACAAAAATCATCATATATAATAAATAAATGAATAATATGTAATAATACATAAATAATAATTAACCCCAACCCTTATTTTTTTTATAAATAACTAATAATAATAATTATTATTATTAATAATAATAAAAAATAATAATACATAAACACCCAACCCCCAAAAAAGAAAAAAATACTAAAATAATAATAATAATAATAATATTAATAATATATTTATTTATTTTGTGTTAAGCCCTGTACACACAATCGGATATCCTATGGATTTTAATCCAATGGGTTTTTCCATCGGTCAAAAAACCGTCCGTTTCAAACGCGGTGACGTAAAACACTCCGATGAGCCGAGAAAAATTAAGTTCAATGCTTCTGAGCATGCGTCGACTTGATTCTGAGCATGCATGGGTTTTTTATCCGATGGATTTCCACACAGACGATCGGATTTTGCTATCGTTTTTTTTCCCATCGGATAAATTTAAAACATGTTCTATTTTTTCAGACTGATGGGGCCCGATCGGTTCATCCGATGAAAACAGTCCATCGGACTGTTTTCATCGGTAAAACCGATCGTGTGTACACGGCATAAGGGTTAGGGTGTTTAGCTATTTATTATTATTATTTTACTCTCTTTTTTTAAGGGTTAGAAGTTTAAGTTAGGGATTAATTATGTATTTCTTTATTATTACTTAGTATTAATTTATTGAATGTATTTATTATTAATTATTTATGATTATATTTATTCATTTGTGTATTTATTTTGCATTTATTTATTCATTTATTATTATTATTGTTGTTGTTATTATTATTATTATTAGTAGTAGTAAAAGTAGTATTATTAACACCTTAACAGAAATAATATATAACCTTAACCCCCAACTCCTAATGCTAACCCTAACCTAACCTTAATTCTAACCCCTTACCCTAACAAAAAGAACAAATTATAAATGAATAATAATAATAAAAAAAGAAATAAAAGCTAATGGAAAAGCTAAAAAAGCTGAAATGCCTGTAACAGATGATCGTTTTCTCTATTGGCTAAAAAAAAACAACCTGCGAAAGCTCAAAAACGCTGTATAAAAATGCACAAGGCGTGCATAAAAACGCGCCAAAAACGTGCATTAAAACACGCAGAAAAACTCTCAAAGACGCTACGCTCAGGTGTGAATGCAGCCTGAGAGTACAGAAAACTCACCAGAGTACATAGACCCTTAGGGCTCATGCATAGTGCAGCTCAGAGAAGCTGATCCTACAGGCTTTTGAGCTTTTATGAGCTCTCATTTTTTTCTGTCTGGAAACGCCCCTCTATGTTAGCCAATGTGTGCATGCACACTGGCTTTTTCAGGAGTTTACAGGCATATACTCTTACAGGCAGAAAACCTCCCACCAAAATCGCGTTTTTGAGAGGAACTTTCGAGCAGAAAAGATGCCTAAGTGCCCAAAAACGCATGAAAAAGCACAAAAGAGCTTGAAAAGGCTCAAAGAAGCTCAAAATGCAGAAAAAAAGATAAAATGAGCTTTGTGAAAAAAAACAAAGAAACTCAAAGAAGCTTGAAGAAGCTTGAAGAAACTCAATAAAAACACGCAAAAGAGCACAAAAAAGAAGCTTAAATGCCTCTAAAAGCAGCTTTTTTTTTTTTGAGCTGCATTGTGAATGACCCCTTATATTTCAGAGAGGTCAATGTAAGCCTGAAAAGCCATACACTCTCTGATCCTTTCCTTCAATCCTTTCCTCCATTCGTCCAATCTCCTCAAAAGGTAGTGATTGATGACCACTATAAGCAAGGAATGGCCTCACAGCATGTAGTAATAACCTGGCTCTATATAATATCTTTTCAAAATTTCCTCACCCATATGACACCCATATGACAAATGTAAAGTACTCCATGGTATTTATCAACAAAAGACGTGACATTTTTCCCATTAAAAAAAAATCCAAATTGTACTTGTAAAATTACATTGATCTGTAATGGAGAAAAATGGTCTTCTTAAATTTACCTAGAGCGTTTTTCTGTTTTAAATTGGCAAGGAGTCTTTTGGTTCCATAAATATTTGTATGTCACTAAAAATGAAATGTAACCCATGGGCTTTTCATAAATTTTTTATTTGGAAATTGGTTTATGTATGTTCAGAATTGTTTTTTAAAGGAAAAAAATCATTGGATTTCAGGAAGTGAATCCATAATCTCCCGCTAGTTCCTAATACAGCAGTATTTTACTTTTTTTTTTTTTTTTTAAGAAAAAAGCAAAACACAGCCCTGAACCTTGAATCATATGTAGCTAAATGAAGTACTGCCTATAGTTCATGAAGGGCCCCCCATCACTCATCATGATGTAGCACCCTCCTCAGTAGGACAACGTGTTGGCAGCCAGCCTCAGCGGGCGTGATGATGTCACAGGTTTTGGCCCCTCCAAACGTGTTTCGGGTCAGAGCACGTCATTTAAAGGGGTTATAAAGGTTTGTTTTTTATTTTCTAAATAGGTTCCTTTAACCCCTTGCTTACTGGGCACATAAACCCCATTCCTGCCCAGGCGAAATTTCAGCTTTCGGCACTGCGTCGCTTTGAATGACAATTATGCGGTCGTGCGACGTGGCTCGCAAACAAAATTGACGTCCTTTTTTTCCCACAAATAGAGCTTTCTTTTGGTGGTATTTGATCACCTCTGCGGTTTTTATTTTTTGCGCTATAAACCAAAAAAGAGCGACAATTTAAAAAAAAAACACAATATTTTTGGATTTTTGCTATAATAAATATCCCAATTTTAAAAAAAAACAAACTATTTTTTCCTCAGTTTAGGCCGATACATATTCTTCTACATATTTTTGGTTAAAAAAAATCAGAATAAGCGTATAGTGATTGGTTTGCGCAAAAGTTATAGCGCCTACAAAATAGGGGATAGAATTCTGACATTTTTTTTATAATTTTTTTTTTACTAGTACTGGCGGCGATCTGCGATTTTTGTCAGGACTGCGATATTGCGTCGGACACATCGGACACTTTTGACACATTTTTGGGACCATTCACATTTATACAGTGATTAGTGCTATAAAACTGCACTGATTACTGTATAAATGTGACTGGCAGGGAAGGGGTTAACACTAGGGGGCGAGGAAGGGGTTAAATGTGTTCCCTATGAGTGATTGCTACTGTGGGGGGAGGGGACTGACTGGGGGAGGAGACCGATCTGTGTCCTATGTACAAGGGACACAGCATCGGTCTCCTCTCTCCCTGACAGGACATGGATCTGTGTGTTTACACACACAGATCCATGTCCTTGTCTGTGTACCGGCCGATCGTGGGTACCTGGCGGACATCGTGGCCGCCAGGCACGCGCATCGGCATCTCAGTGATGCGCCGGGCACGCGCGCGCGCCGCCGGCGGCGCTTGCGCACCCCCCAGTGGCCGGAGGAGCAGAGGCCGTATAATGACGGCCTCCCGGCATTATAGAACCACTTTACGGCCGTCATTAGTCGTATGACGGGCACGAAGTGGTTAAGCTAGTGCATTATTGGTTCACTTACCTTTTCCTTTGATTTACCTTCTAAATGTTTTTTTTCTTTGTCTGAATTTCTCACTTCCTGTTTCCCCTCACTAAACTTCACACCATCATCCGAGTGGTGTGGAGTCAGCCAGAACAGCTTACTGAACAGCTTACTGAGGAGGAACAGGAAGTGAGAAATTCAGACAAAGAAAACAAAGAAAACAAATATTTAGAAGGGAAATCTAAGGAAAAGGTAAGTGAACCAACAATGCACTAGCTTAAAGGAACCTATTTAGAAAATAAAAAACGAACCTTTACAACCCCTTTAAGTTTAAACAAGCTCCTATTTCCCCTGACGATGCTCTCTGATGCGAAACACGTCCTCTGCCACACTGCACATGGGCGGCCCATGGACGGTGCCCGAGCACGCAAAGACCCAATCAGGAGTGCACAAGTCAGGGTGTCTTCAGGAATAGCCTCCAAGTCAGTGGAACCACCCTGGAAGTGGAGGTTATGAGCACCAAACTTTGCAGGACCACTTTTTCAGCAAAGAATGGCTTCACACAAACAGGGGACAAGAAAGACAAAATATAAGGTATACTAGTAAATGAATGCTTTTATAGGGAAGATTTAAAGCTATAGTTTAGTTTTTGGGGGTTCTTTTAGGATACAGCACCAAACATATTAGTTATATGTAATGGTGAGTATCCCGTTACCTGGAGGAGGCTGCTTCTGATTTAAACATCTTCCCTGCTATGCCTCCTTCACAGCTGCCCGGAAACTGTCCTGAACAGCTGTCTTCTAGCCAGTGTCGGATGCACCATTAGGGGCGCAGGGGCGCTGCCCCCTAATCCATGTGCCCACCCCCTAATATACCTACAGGGTGCCGGACTCATGGATTTTTATGTTGTTTTTGTTTTTTGTGAAGCACATGATTAGAGCCTGAGGCTCTAATTGGCTTCAAAAAAGAGTGGGCTTGGGGCGTAGAGCATTGCGCCCTGAGCCCATCCAGTTGTGTGACAATAGCAAATTAATAACCGATCGACCGAACGGAGGGTGGCGTGTGGTTTGTTTGCCGCCCCCACCCCAAAAAAATAAAATAAAAATGGAACGCCAACTGCAACTGCTTCCAGCACTGTATAGGTTAACAGCAGCCGCTGCTACAGAGAAAAGTTGTTCTGCTTGCCCGCCCCCTTCTGCCCTCTCCACCATTCACAGAACTCCTAACATTATTGTCACACAATAAATTGCATTCTGTGAATGGGTGATGGAGCAGCTGACTGAGAAGATCTCCCCTGCCCATTCAGAGAAGGCAATAGTAGAATTTCTATTAATGGTGGAGAAGGCCGGGGAGTGGCACAACCTTTCTCTGTAGCAGCCGCTGCTGTTAACATTTTCAGTGCTGGAAGCAGGGGCAGATCCAGAGTCTTTTCTCGGGAGGGGCACTGCCAAAAAATATGGGTTTTTTTGTGGGAAATTTATCGGGGAAATGGCTGGTGTCGGCACTTCAATCATCCCGGCACCATGGTTGTTATGGTGTCAGGATGATTGAAGCGCATTATTTCTATTATTACATTGTAATATAAAATTAAATAGTTCAATGCAGAATCAGTGGGAGCCCCGAGTGTGTCACTTGCCACCGTCACCTGCAATTAGTGGGAGCCCTGAACGTGTCACTTGCCACACGTTCCGGATTGTCACTTGCCACGTCACCTGCCACATCTTGTGGATTGTCACTTGCCACACCTTGTGGATTGTCACTTGCCACATCACCTGCCACACTTTGCTGATTGTCACTTGCCTGCCACCAGATGCAGATTGTCATTTGCCACGTCGCCTGCCACACCTTGCGGATTGTCACTAACTTGCCTGCTAAGGTGTAGTTTTGGTTGTCTCTTGCTGTGTCCCAGACTCCCAGAGTCAGGCAGCAGAGAGATAAATTAATCTCTCTGCTGCCTGCACAGTGAGGGCGGAAGTCACTGCAGGAATGCAGGGCAGGCACGGGCGGTGAGAGATGATCTCATCTCTCTGCTCCCCGCTCCCGGCTAGCTGATTGGCCAGCTGACACACTGAGCCTGCTCTCTCAATCTCACCTGCGCTGCCAACACACTGAGCAGCGCGGTCTGCCCACGAACCGCGTCACCCGCCCACAAACCGCGCCGCAAGTGGAGCCGCCCGCTTTCTTACCCGTCTGTGGAGCCGCACGCTATCACACCTGCCCGCAGAGCGGCCTGACGTGACTCACTGACGTCACTCGTTGCTAGACGCCAAGCGGCCCAGGCGTTAGCAACAAGTGGAGGAAAGAGGCTCCACCCACCTCCTCCTCGGCTCCTGGTATCGTGTCAGTGTGCCGCATAACTACATTAGATGAGTCTCTCTCTCGGAGCCGCTGATCGACTGATGTGAGAAACTGAGAGAGAGACTCAAAGAGGCAGCGGCAGCCGCAGAACAAGTACTGTATATACTTGAGTATAAGCCGACCCGAATATAAGCTGGGGCACCTAAATTTACCTCCAAAAACTGGGAAAACTTATTGACTCGAGTATAAGCCTAGGGTGTCCATCTGCATGCCTCACTGTGCCTCACTTTGCCTCACTGTGCCCATGCCTCACTGTGCCCATGGTTCACTGTGCCCATGACTAGACTGATGTTTAACATGGGAGTCTATGGAAGGAGTGCCTGGCTTTGAAAAATCGTTTCTCCCCGACCGTAGGTCTCCCAGACACTAAACTTTGCACACTTGTAGAGGAGACATGGCGCTACATGTGTGCCAAGTTTGGGGTCCAGGGGACCTATGACCGGCCGGTACCGGGTCCGCAAATTCACCGGAGAAATGACCGTTTAACATTGGAGTCTATGGAAGGGGTGCCAGGCTTTAAAAAATCGGTGCTCCCCGGCCGTAGGTCCCCCAGAGACCAAACTTTGCACACTTGTAGAGGAGACATGGGGCTACATGTGTGCCATGTTTGGGGTCCAGGGGACCTATGGCCGGCCGGTACCGGGTCCCCAAATTTCGGGAGATCAGGCGCAAAAAAAAAAAAAACAGAGCAAGCGAGTGTGACAGATGGTCTGGGGGGGGGGGGCAATTGCCCTGTTGCCCCCCCCCTGGATCCGCCCCTGGCTGGAAGACAGTCACTCAGGACAATATCCCGTAGCTCTGAGAAGGCATAGCAGTGAAGATTTGTAGCATATTCAGCCACCTGCAGGTAATGGAATATACACCATTGCACATAGCTAATGTATTTAGTGCTGTATTAAAAAAAATACAAAATTTCAGCTTTAATAAAACTGTAAAAGCTTACATAAAATTGTAGTGGTTGGGTTTCAGTCTACTTGGATGCAACATAATAAAACACATATGAATAAATGTAACCCAGCTATTTTACATAAGAGTATTTCCCCTGTTAAAGCAATGTTGTAAATGCTGCTGATAGGTTAATTGGCTCTTGTATAAACTGACTCTTGTATGTGTATTTATGCAAATGAAATAGGGACTTTATGGTGGCTATGCATGCTTTAACTGAATTATCCTTTTGATGTGTGATTCTATCAAAGTAATCAAATCAGCAAATTACTGAGTAGCCATAACTTCCCTTCTGATTTGTTTAGACCTAATGAGCATCGGATTCAATCACACTGAATGGAAACTGGAAGTACTGAAATATCGAATTCATGAATTTCAAGCGATCATATTATTGTGAAGCATGGTAGAAGCAGAGATGCCTTTTTTTTTTTATTTGTTAATTAAAGGATATGTAAACGTTCTGTAGCGGGGGTTAACATTTAGGGGGAGTATCTGGGTGGTAGTATGATTCAGATACACTAATTGTTAGGAATCTATGGCCAATTTGATTCGTGGAGGATATAATGGTGTTCAGTTCCCTGCGGTCCCTGGGTGGCGCTGTCGCCTTGGGCTGGGGTTGAACCATCATTGTAGGGCCGTGCCCTTTGTGTCCTCTCGCGGCAGTATTACAGCGGGGCGGGGAACCCGCTGTGCCTGCTGGGAGAGGGTAGAAAAGGGGCGGACATCTTTCGCACGAGGTCCGAGCCCCAGGCACCTTCAGCCTGGGGGCTGCTGTTCTGTTCGTCCACGCCCAGGTGCCCTCGGCCTGGGTGTGAGGGAGTTCGAGTTCCATCCCAGGCACCTTAAGCCTGGGGTGAGGTACTAGCCGAGGCCTGGGGCCCAGTACCTTCGACTGGGTCCCGCATGGGAGAAGATACATAGGGGCCCACCGAGTGAGGGGACCTGAGTCTCGGGCGAGGAGAACCAGGGAGGTGACCTTGCCTGAAGATCCAGCGCAGCATTGGCTGGTTTCAGTGTAGGCCTCTGGGGACCGTCCGGGATGGATCATCTCCCTAACATGGGTCGCCATTAGAAGGTAGTTCATGTTCTATTGTCTTTGCAGAGACCCAGCTACATCAGGTCGGTGGTAGAGGCCTATTCTAAGGTCTGTGGCAGAGACCTCATCGTTCACCCGGTCTGTGGCAGGGACCAACCTCATGGTCGGTGGCAGCGACCGTGCGCCAAAAGTTGTTGTGAACTCCTAACAGCTTCTCTGATCCGAAAGGATTGTGCCTGAACCCTCTCCCCACCAAGTTTGTGTTTGTATCAACCTGTCTGCTTGCAAAGAGGCATATTTATCTCTGCGGAAATAAATATAGATGTTGTACTGTCACCTGGTGTGGGCTTACTTTTCTGGGAGCAAAGTGTTCTACGTTCGCCTATCTATCGGTCATATTTGAAGTGGAATCTCTGGACCGGATACAGACCCGAAGGTAAAGATCTTAGCTCAAACCTCTACACACATAAGAGGGGCGAGCTGGTGGCAGCACCTCACCCCTCCCCCTGGTCCACCTAGACGAGTAAACCAGCTTAGAAGAAGAAGGGAGAGAGCGGGTGAGACCGCTACAGTTCCTTTTAAAAAAAAAAAACAAACATGTCATACTTACCTCCTCTGTGCTGATGGTTTTGCACAGAGTGGCCCCGATCCTCCTCTTCTGGGGTCCCTCAGCAGCACTCCTAGCTCCTCCTCCTCTCGAGTGCCCTGTCAGAGAAGCTTTCTCCCTCAGGGCACCCGTTCGGGCGTGCTCCCGTGTCCTGCTCCTGCATCTATTGACACAGACAGCAGGACTCGGCTCCGCCCGGGCACCCGCGTCATTAGATTTGATTGACAGCAGCGGTAGCCAATGGCTGCGCTGCTATCAATCTATCTAATCAGGACCCAAGACACCAGCTGGAGCTGGTGTGCTCATCTCCAGCGCATGAACGATCGGGCTCAAGTAAGTAAAGAATGCATTAAGGGTGAAATACCGCAAGGGTTTACAACCCCTTTTAAGGTTTTTCTCACATACATCAAAACTATAAAACAACAAAACCAAAACAAAACGTAATATGACATTGAAGTGCTTCCCACGCAGGGGTGCAAATGAAGTAATGTATAGTAAATACACATTTTAAGCACAGATAACACTTCAATCATTAAGGTGTAGCTTAACACATAGGGTAAATCAAGCAGTTATATAAGGTTTGCTATAACTCTATGACTAATTGCACTGAAAAACCCAGCGGTGATTCAATACCACCAAAGAAACTTCTATCTGTTTAAAAAAAGGGACAAAAAATTAATTTAGGTACAGTGTTGCATGACCACGCAATTGTCATTCAAAGTGCGACAGCGCTGAAATCTGAAAACTGGCCTAGGCAGGAAGGAGGTGAAAGTGCCCAGTAATGGTTAAAGGGGTTGTAAATCCTCAGGGTTTTTCACCTTAATGCACTCTAGGCATTAAGGTGAAAAACCTTTGGTGCTTCAGTACCCCCCCCCCCCCCCTTACCTGAGCCAATCGTTCCAGCGACGGAGACAAGCACAGCAGCTCAAGCCGCTATCTCGGGTCCTCATTGATCGATAGCAGCAGGAGCCATTGGCCAGTGACACGGGAGCTGGGGGGCGGGGCTGCTGTCTGTGTCAATGGACACAGCAGCAGAACTCGGGAGCGCACCCGCACAAGTGCCCCCATGGAAAGTGGCTCTCTGTGGGGGCACTTGAGAAGAGGAGGAGCCAGAAGTACTGCGGGGGGACCCCGGAAAAGGAGGATCGGGGCTGCTCTGTGCAAAATCCTTGAACAGAGCAGGTAAGTATGACATGTTTGTTATTTTAAAAAACAAACCTTTACAATCACTTTAAGAACTGATTACTGAAGTCTATTCCTCCCTTTATTCCATTCCTTTATTCACTTGCATCTGTACCATACAAATAAATAGTATCATCTCTCATTATATGTGTTAATCTCCTCTATTTCAACTTCCCAATTTATAACTACTGTATCTCTTACAATGAATGCAAGCTGTGGTTTACACACCTGATATACTGTAATAGTATCTATATCCCCCTCCCCGCTGACCTTCTGCAATTTTTAATATGATATGGCCCTGTCCCGGCTTTCTTTCATTTTTTGGCATTGTACATTTGCTTACTTCTGAAAATGCATTCAATCCTTTCCTGGGTTTCCTTTGATCCAGCAATGTTCACAATAGCCTCAGCTGTCCCGGGACTCTCTCACTTCATTGGCTGAGACAGCAATCGGAGCCCATTTGCCCTCATTGCTGTCAATCACAGCCAGTGAGCCAAAGAGGAGAGAGCGGGGGTGGGAAGAGGTTGCGAGCCATGGCTCTATGTGTCTTATAGATGCATAGAGCACTGGCTCAGGAGCGAGCACATAGCGGTGCCCCCCAGGGCAAGTGGCTTTCTCTGGGGGCACTGCTTGAGGGAGAGGAGCCAGGAGAACCAGCGGGGACCCGAAAAGAACAGGATCAAGGCTGCTCTGTGCAAAATGACTGCACAGAGCAGGTAAGTATAACATGTTTGTTAAGTAAGGAAAATTCTTGCGCTCAGCCCCAAAACTAGATGATATGGTGAACTGCTGCAGCTCATCCAACCCAGACATTGGGCCAACCAAAGAGGTGTGCTGTCCCTTTAAATGTATAAATTTGTGAATGAGTGCAATAAAGCAAATGTGAAATCACAAATAGGTGCAAAATAAGCAAACAAATGAATTGCTCATTTGCACTTTGCTTATTTTGACCTTATTTGTGATTTCACATTTGCTTTATTGCACTCATTCACCAAATTTATACTGTACATTTAAAGTGGTTCTAAAGGCAGATGGTTTTTTATCCTAATGCATTAAGATAAAAAACCTTGTGTGCAGCAGCCCCCTTAATACTTTCCTGAGCCACATCTCAATCCAGCGATGTTGCATGAGAGCCTCGGCTTTCCAGGACTCCCCCTCCTGATTGGCAGAGACACACAGCGGGTGCAATTGGCTCCCGCTGCTGTCAGTTAAAGTCAGTGATCCAATGAGGAGAGAGAGGGGGTGGGGCTGAGGCGCGGCTCCGTGCCTGAATGGACACACAGAGCAGTGGCTCAACTCAGGTGCCCCCATAGCAAGCTGCTTTCTGTAGGGGGACTTGACAGGAGGGAGGGGCCAGGAACGCTGAATAGGGACCCGAAAAGAGGAGGATCTGGGCTGTTCTGTGCAAATCCACTGTAACAGAGCAGGTAAGTATAATATGTTTGTTATTTTAATAAATAAAAAAATAAAAAAATACTTTAATATCACATTATTAAAGTGGAGTTCCACCCATAAATAGAACTTCCGCTGATCGGATTCCACCGCCCCTCCGGTGCCACATTTGGCACCTTTAAGGGGGGGGGGGCAGATACCTGTCAAATCTAGGTATCTGCTCCCACTTCCGGGGAAAGATCGCTGCACATTATGTATTTGTAGCTGCTGACTGTATTTTTTTTTTTTTTACCCAGGCGGAACTCCGCTTTAAGGTTTTCACCTTAAAAGAGATGTATGGGAATTATTTTTTTTTGCAGATTCATACTTACAGTACGTAGGTGGATGCAACATCGGTCCAATGCTGCATCTGTCCCCTGCCGGCTCTAACACTGAGAACCGAGCGATCAAACACCGCCGGGGGTGATTAGGACATGGACACAGTGGCGTAGCGTGGGGGGGGGGCAGGGGGGGCCGTGGCCCCGGGCGCAACATTGGGGGGGGGGGGGCGCAAAATCTCGCACCAGTTTGTGTCACCTTTCGTAATTTGGTAAAATTCCATCAATGTGTCACCGGGACCCCGGCCTCCATTTTGCACCCTGTGATTGGGCGAATGTGGTCATGTGCTGGCAGCACATGACCACAGTGCTGCGGCGGGCTGGCCAGTCCTTGAGCGCGGGCGGCGCATGCGCGAAAGGCTGCTCCTGGAGTCCTGCCCGCGCTTCCTTAAGCCACCGCAATCTTCTCCTGAAGTCCCGCCCACCCTTCCGCCTGGACCTCATGGACAACAAAAACCGGAGGTGAGGCACGCGAGCGAGCCGGTGATGGATCCGGCGGGCGGCTGCTCTGAGATGGCTGCCTCCATGATGGAGGCAGCTGAGGCAGCCATCTCAGATTATGGGAGCAGCTGACGGTCAGCGGCACTGCACTTAGGGAGAGTCACGCCACCATGCCCCCATGCCAGGTGTTAATGCCATTGCCAGCACACACGCACGCAGCATCATGCCTGCGAGCCTAAGTAGAGTTGATGCCAAAAGCCCCCCCCCTCCTACTGCTGCAGGATTAATAAATTACAGGCTGTGTATTGTATTGTGTATTGTGTAGTTTGTGTAGTGTAGTGGTCAGCATAGGAGTCAGGTATATTAATGTAGCGGTCTGTGGGTAGTGTATTGTGTAGTTTGTGTAGTGATTAGTATAGGAATCAGGTAGGTTAGTGTGGTGTGTGTGGTGCGTAGCGGTCAGTGGGTAGAGTATTGTGTAGCGGTCAGTGTGTATTGTGTAGCGGTCAGTGTGTATTGTGTAGTGGATTGTGTAGTTTGTGTAGTGGTCAGTATGGGAGTCAGGTAGGTTAGTGTGGTGTGGTGTGTAGCGGTCTGTGGGTAGAGTATTGTGTATTGGATAGTGTAGTTTGTGTAGTGTACTGTGTAGTGGTTAGTATAGGAATGAGGTAAGTTGGTGTAGTGGTCAGTGTGGTGTAGTGTGTTGTGTGTATTGGTCTGTGAGTAGAGTATTGTGTAAGTGTAGAAAAGAGAGGGGGTGACTCCGCGCAAGGGAATTCAAACGCTGCACAGTAGGCAGAACTGCTGCCTCTACTAATTACTACCACCTGTGTAGGTGGTGCAAGAAATGTGAAAGTATAAAAGGTGTAGTTGTGGCGCTGTTCTGGCGTGTGAACCAACCTATTTTAGTGATATTACTGTGTGATCTTGAAATTGAACCTCAAAAATTTAATAAAAGAAAAACCAAGTGTTGGCTCAGCCGGGTGTTTGCTACAGCCCGAATTGTGGGGAGTGCTTATTTAGGGGTTTTGGATGAATCCTGGTTTGGAATGTGTCCATAAAAGGTTGTATAGTGAAGAGATTGGTGAATATCCAAACTTCAGATGGTGTCTCGGCTGGGTGTTTACTAAATCAAAAAATGGCCGATGTAGTGTATTAGTGCTAGATTGCTGGTATAATGTGAGATGTGGGGATCTCGCATGTCACATTATACCAGCAATCTAGCACTAATACACTACATCGGCCATTTTTTGATTTAGTTAACCCCCCCCGGCCGAGACACCACCTGAAGTTTGGATATTCACCAATCTCTTCACTATACAACCTTTTATGGACACATTCCAAACCAGGATTCATCCAAAACCCCTAAATAAGCACTCCCCACAATTCGGGCTGTAGCAAACACCCGGCTGAGCCAACACTTGGTTTTTCTTTTATTACATTTTTGAGGTTCAATTTCAAGATCACACAGTAATATCACTAAAATAGGTTGGTTCACACGCCAGAACAGCGCCACAACTACACCTTTTATTGTGTAAGTGTAGTTTGTGTAGTGTGGTGTGTATTAGTCTGTGGTAGTGTATTGTGTATTGTGGTGTGTATTAGTCTGTGGTAGTGTATTGTGTAGTTTGTGTAGTGGTCAGTATAGGAATCAGGTAGGTTAGTGTGGTGTGTATTGTGTAGTGCATTGTATAGTGTAATCGTCAGTATAGGAATCGGGTAGGTTAGTGTAGTGGTCGATGTAGGAATTATGTAGGTCAGTGTAGAGGTTAGTATAGGAATCAGGTAGGTCAGTGCTATTGTAGGAAGGGAAGGGACTCGGAATGCGAAAAGTCCGCAGGTTGGGGGGCGCAAATTACTTGCCTTGCCCCGGGCGCTGACAACCCACGCTACGCCACTGCATGGACATGTTTGTTATTTTAATTTAACCCCTTCCCGACCAGCCGCCGTTTTACGGCGGCATGTTGGCTTCCCTGGGCGAAACGATGTTACCTTACGTCGCTTCGCCTTTTGGCCACTAGGGGGCACCCGGGCACCTGCGATCGCTCGTGACAGAGCGAGAACCGGGATCTGTGTGTGTAAACACACAGATCCCAGTTCTCCCAGGGGTGAGGAGACTGATTGTGTGTTCATATTAAGTATAAACACACCGATCTCTCTCTCCTCCTAGTCAGTCCCATCCCCCCCACATTAAGAACACACACTGAGGGAACACAGTTAACCCATTGCCCGCCTCCTGGTGTTAACCCTTCCCTGCCAGTGACATTTATACAGTAATCAGTGCATTTTTATAGCACTGATCGCTGTATAAATGTCACTGGTCCCAAAAATGTGTCAAAAGTGTCCAATCTGTCTGCCGCAATATCGCAGTCCTGCTAAAAATCGCAGATCGCCGCCATTACTAGTAAAAAAATAAATAATAATAAAAATTCCATGACTATATCCCCTATTTTGTAGATGCTATAACTTTTGCGCAAACCAATCAATATACGCTTATTGCGATTTTTTTACCAAAAATATGTAGAAGAATACATATCAGCCTAAACTGAGGAAAAAAATATTATTATTATTTTTTAAATTTGGGATATTTAAAAATAAAAGTTACTGGGGGTTATTTATGAAAGGCAAATCCACTTTGCACTACAAGTGAAAACTGCAAGTGCAAAGCGCACTTTAAATTGCACTGAAAGTGCACTTGGAAGTGCAGTCGCTGTAAATCTGAGGGGTAGATCTGAAATGAGGGGAAGCTCTGCTGATTTTATTATCCAATCATGTGCAAGCTAAAATGCTGTTTTTTATTTTCCTTGCATGTCCCCCCTCGGATCTACAGCGACTGCACTTCCAAGTGCACTTTGCACTTGTAGTTTGCACTAGTGCAAAGTGGATTTTCCTTTAGTAAATAACCCCCAATGTGTTTTTTTTTTTAATTGTCACTCTTCTTTTGTATAGCGCGAAAAAAAAAAATGCAGAGGTGATCAAATACCACCAAAAGAAAGCTATATTTGTGGGAAAAAAAGGACGTCAATCTTGTTTGGGTACAACGTCGCACGACCGCGCAAATGTCAGTTAAAGCGACGCAGTGCCGAATCGCACAAAATGACCTGGTCATTGAGAACCAAATCTTCCGGGGCTGAAGTGGTTAAAAAAATAAAATAAAAAATTGAATGTCACTTTTATTTGGCCCTTGTCAAGGTCGTCAACAGTAGAAAGAGTCGGCAACACTGAAATCCCTGAAATCCTTGTCAAGGTTGCCCAAATCTGTACACTAGTCCAGTTCTTCTGCTTCTAACTTCAGGGACAACATGTTCACTTGCTATTATATCCCAGCCATTGTCAGGTGTAAGGACATGATGAATGTCAGAGGTGATAATGTTATGGCTGATCGTGATGATCAGTGTGCTCTGTGCTGTGTCCTGTCCAAGGTGCTGAATCCTCAGTCACAGTGTAATGATGGCAGCAGATGGAGCTCCGAGTGTCATCATTGTATAATATATTCCCCGATCCGCAATGTTATCCCCCAGCCGCTCATCCAGCATCTCCGATCCTGAGACCCCGCAGCCAGACCGCAGAGCAGTGTTAATTTCGTCAACGATTTTGTCAGCGGCAATTTTAAAGTGACGAAAACGGAACGAAAAGTACAGCACGTTTTCGTCCTCTGACGAAAACTATGACGAAAATTTGATCAGTTTTCGTTATCGGACGACAAAGAGACGAAAATGGCAAGGATGGACGTTTAACAACTTACGGAGCTCTGCCTACTTACGCAATCCGTGCGCCCAGCGACACCGTAAGAAGAGTCCGACGCCAGTGGAGAGGCGAGGTCACCCGCGTGAGGACACAGAGAGAGCACTCCCAGAGTCTCCAGACAGATTCCTGACTCCCGACTACTCCGACTCCTCTGACGCCGCGCCCGCCACTCCCGCCGCCCAGAGAGGCAGAGAAAACGTTAGTTCGGCTGAGCCTGAGACCGTGAGACAACGAGCAGAGTAGTACAGACAACACTCAGCAGCAGTCAGAGCTACACAAATTGTGGTGGTACGTACAACAGGCCTGAGGCCTCCCCTCTCCCCTCACTCACTAGTTAGTACTACTACCCTGCCCTTAGACGACCACCTGTGCGTGTGAATGAAATTCCAGTCAGTGTTGCAGGCCTCCTCTGCTGCTCTGACACTGACAGCATCCAGGGCCAGGCCTTTTAGGCCATCCCCTCAGAGTAAGACCACCATCCAGGCTCCAGGCAGAATGTGTACTGTACTCACTGCATGCCATTTATTTCCTAATTTCACAGGCCTACTCTACTCAGAGACCACCGTCGAGAGAGCAATGCACTGCCACATACAGCCTCCCCCCCCCCCCCCCAACCGCACAATACAAGACTCCAAGGTCCAAACTATTACTAAACCGGAATGTCGGCTGCTGTGATTATCACTGGTAGAAAGAGAAGAGAAGATCTATGGCTGTATTTTAGATTTGATGTTAAGGTCAACAAGACTCTTTGCAAACCATGTGGAGTGACACTCGCTGGTAAAAATACAACAAACTTGAAGCGTCATTTGCGGACAACTCATCCTGAAATTCATAAAAAGGTAAGCACAGCAACACGTGACAATGTAAAATAAATAAAATTAATATGATTTTTTTTTCTTTTTAACAGAGAAGTTAAGAATTCGTTTTTTTTAAAGCGTCCTTGTCCCCACAAGCTGAAAACGTAAGTGGCCCCTGCATATGTAAATGCCGGTGTTCAAATCACACATGTGAGGTATCGCCACGATCACGAGAGCAATAATTCTATCATTAGAACTTCTCTGTATTCTGTATTAACTCTAACCTGGTAACCGTTTTTTTTTAAAGCGTCGCCTATGTAGATGTTTAGGTACAGTAGTGTAGTTTGTCGTCAACTCGCCATTATTACACGAGTCATGTTGGGTATCTATTTACTCGGCGTAACATCATCTAATCTTTTGCACTATACAAAACAATTGGGATAACTTTACTGTTTTTTTTTTTTTTATTCATGAAAGCTTATTTTTTCCTAAAAAAAATGCGTTTGAAATACCGCTGCGCAAATAACATAAAATATCAACGACCGCCATGTGTTTCTCTACTAAAAAAATACATATATTGTTTGGGGGTTCTAAGTAATATTCTATCCAAAATTACGGATTTTAACTTGCAAGCAACAAATGTCAGAAATAGGCTTAGTCATGATTATGAATATGAAAGGGTTATTAACTATTAAGTAAAAACTGTTTGTTTGTTCTACTATGGTCACTGAATTTTAATGGGAGAGAGTGATATGATTTCATAATATCTATCAGCTGCTGCTTTCACAGGCAGTGATGGTCAGTGGTGCTGGGGCTGGGGCACTGTCAATTTTGGCACAGGCACCTAAAGCCCTAAGGTCAGCCCCGGCCTATACATATACATATAGTATATTATAGAGAGGCAACTTAGTTGGAGCTGACTGACTGTGTGGGGAGGGTCACTGGGGTGAGAGAGCAAGTAAAATCAGAATAACTTTAATTTCCCCCCCTAATTCAACCCCACAGATACTGAAAACATCAAATGATGGACCGAGTCAAGCCAGTGGCAGTGCACAACCACAGCAAACTATTTGCACTGCTCTTTTAGGTGCTTCAAAATATAAAATTGACTCTAAGGAACAACATGCCAGGGAGGAGGCCAAAGCAAGATGGATTGGGCGCACCGGATTACCAGTCAGAACGATTGAAGATGAGGACTTTGTTAGCATGATGGAGACACTAGATAGGAAGCTGACTGTTCCAAAGAAAACTAAAATAAGCAATCTGATTGACAAACAGTATGAAGATGATAAACAAAAATTCGAAAAGAGAGTGGCTGCTGCTCGGAGAGTATCTATTTGCACTGATTTGTGGACCAAAAAAGGACTCTCAAGCCTCGTACACACGACCGAGTTTCTCGTCGTTAAAAACACGTAGTTTTTCTCGACGAGATTCTTGTTAACCTTGACGAGTTTCTCGTCAAGCTTTCCATGCGTACACACTGACAATTCCAAATCTCGTCGTTGTTCTGCACGGTCACGTCCAGCACGTACGACGGCAGTTTAAAGGGGAAGATCGATTTCCCTGGCGCCACCCCTTGGGCTGCTTTTGCTGATCTCGTGTTACCGCGTGTGAAGTAAAAGTTTGGGAAGAGACGATTCACGCTTTTCAGTCTTCATGCTTTCAGTTCGTTTTCTGCGGTTCAGTTTGTGCTTGTGGGTTCGTATCTTGTCTTTCAGGGCGTGTAGGCAGGTCGTATCTGTTTTACAGTGCGTTCTTGCCCGTTAGTTTCTGATTTTCAGTTCGTTCTTCATAGGCCTTGCTGTTCTAAAGTGCGTTCTGTTTAGTACGTTCTAATAAGACGACCGTTTCCTAGCCATGACGCGGGTACGTTCTCATCGTCGAGTTCGTGCTGTGCGGGCGCTTGGTGTTGGTCTGCTTGTTTTGGACCAAGATGAGTCCGTGAACGGGGTGGGGAGGAGTTCATGGACCAAGAATTGGTTGCTCCAGCGGGACCTATTCTGCCATATGCCTCTGCTGCGGGAGATCGTCGAGAATAATCCTGAGGACTACAGGAATTTTCTGCGGATGTCTGACCCTGTTTTTCAGCATCTATTGGCTTTGGTGTCCCCCTATATTACCAGGCAGGATACCGTTATGCGGGAAGCCATCAGTGCTGAGCAGAGGCTCATCACCACGTTACGCTACCTGGCGACAAGGAGAAGTCTGCAGGACTTGAAGTTCACGACAGGCATCTCCCCCCAGGCTCTGGACCTCATAATCCCAGACACCTGTTCTGCCATTATACAAGTCCTGCAGGAGGACTATATTGGGGTAAGTTTTCTCCATTAACATCACATTTTATGTATTTCATGTATGCTAATGTATTGTATTTCTTTCATCCTTCACTAATTACCATGATTGTTATATGCTGAGAATGTCCCCTTTGTCCTCATGCATGCTGGATGCTTTTAAATGCCCCTTTTTTCTCCTCCATGCATATTTCCATTCACTAACCTCTCCATCAGTGGCGGCTGTTGCTCAAAATGTTTGGGGGGCCACCCCAAATTTTTATATATCAACTTCCTCCATTTTTACGACTGTGCCTATTAAACGCCACCAGTTGCCCACTCCAATGCAGCCAGTTTGCCCCCTCCAATGCAGCCAGTTCCACCCCAGCCCTGCACTTACCTTCTTCTGGTCAGCGCCATCCTTCTTCTGTCCTTGATGACTTCTCCTGCCCTCGATGTTGCATCAGCCAATCAGGTTACCGGTAAACAGACTTGGTGAACATGATTGGCAGAGGAGCCTGTCAGTGTTTACCCAAGGAATGCCCCCCCCCCTGCGTCCCCTGGTTAACTTTTATGAAGCCAATTACAGCCCTCAGGCTGTAATCGCCAAGGCTATTTGCCCCCTGGCTCTGATAGGCAATTTTCACCCCAAAAATGCTGCAGTTATTCATATGGCCGTCGCTCAACAGGGGACCATCCACCTGAATAGTGTGCGGCATTGACAATACATAGGTTCATGCAAGGCATGAACCTATGTATTGTTCTGAGTGACGGGCGCAGGAGAGAGGGGGCAGCGCTCCAGCGCCCACTCTGGACGCACCGCCACTGCAATGCTATCCTGTTGCCAAACACATCTAGCACCCCCCCAAATTTGATTATAATGGACCATCAGAGGGGGTGATGAATATGATACTTGAGCCTTCCATTATACTTTTTAAAAACACATTAAACGGAAATTTAGAATGATGTTGGGCTCGAATGTATTTTATTATAATCTGCTTGCAATGTTATGTGCAAAAGTACTAATACATTTTTATCTTGTTTGACTCCACAGCTTCCTTCCACGACACAGGAATGGCAGACTGTGGCATCGGAGTTTGCCACGCGGTGGGACTTCCCCCAACTGCGGTGGAGCCATTGATAGGAAGCACGTCCGCATCGTGCCGCCACCCCGTTCTGGGTCCTACTACTACAACTACAAGGGGTTTCATAGCATTGTGCTGATGGCGGTGGTGTCAGCACGGTATGAATTCCTCTATGTGGATGTGGGGAACAAGGGCCGGATGTCCGATGGGGGATCCTTCATCCAGACGGAGTTTGCCCTCCGTCTCCAGAGTGACGACTTTGCATTGCCACCGGATGCAGGGAATGTTGAAGGACTCCCCTTTGTTTTTTTGGCTGATGAAGCCTTCGGACTCGGACCGCACCTCATGAGGCCATTTCCCCAGAGGACACTGACCCCAGAGAAGAGGGTGTTCAACTACTGGCTGGCCAGGGCCCGAAGAGTCGTAGAAAATGCCTTTGGGATAATGACCAGCCGGTTCCGCCTTTTTATGACTCCTATTCACTTAGCGGAGTACAAGATTAACTATGTGGTTTTATGTTGCTGTGTGCTCCATAACTTTCTGAGCCGAAAATCAACAAATTATATTGCCTCAATATTGCCTGAGGCAGGACTTTCATATGGCAATACCCTGCCGGGCCTCGAATCTGCCCGTCCTGGCTTGCCCCCCCAAAATGCCCATGAGGTTCGTGAGAAATATCTGAAATATTTCACGGGTAGGGGGGTAATTCCTATGCCAGGCCATGTCTAAATCTTCTTGAAGAAAGAACTAAATAAAAATCTAATTTAATCTTTTATCTTTTGTTTTTTCCTGTCTCCTAGTTTGTCTTAGTGCATTTGTAGTGCCAAGTGTATTTTCCTTTAGTAAATACCAACCATTTCACTATGAACCACAAAAATATACACAAATAAGGTTAGAGCGTATTTGAAAAAGAAGCTACACTTTGTTGTTGTTCAAACATTTTACTCTGTGCACATTCACACACATGGTAAATAGAACAGTATGTATATATATTTTTTTGGCTGGCCACAAACCGGCATTTTTTTTTTTTTAAGAAAATACAAAACCATCAGTAGCATTCAACAAACTACAACATTGGATACCTCTTGGCAATATGAGACATTCAATTACACAAAATATGTCTCTATCTGGCTGTCCTAATATGGGGTATTGGCCCCCCTGGCCAAGCCAAAATTTGAATATGCACACAATTGGAAGTAATTTCCAATAGGGATTTTAGACTCCTGATCCCTATTGTCAACATGTGCTATCTGCCATCAGGGGTGATCAATGGACGTGTTTTGGGGGTTCAACCCCTTCTTCAGTTCACCTACTTGAGATACGAGGAAGGGGTTGCACCCCCAAAAAACGTACATGGATATCCCCTGATGGCAGATGGCACATGTTGACACACTGTGTGCATATTCACATTTTGGCTTGATTGATTGTCTAAAAGTTTAAAAAATGGGGAAGAACAATCTCAAACAAAAAATGGGGGTTTTGATGCCTTATTCAATTCTCCCCAAAACATCTAGGATGTCTTTAAAGGTTTGATCCATCACATTAATTCTTTGCTTAATTCTGCTTAATTCTGTCCAGTTCTGTGCTACATTCCATCACTTGCTGTATGATTCGTAGGGCACTGTCAGCAGAGAAACGCGTACTTTCTTTCAACACAACATTTACATCCCCTATAAAAAAATACAAAAGGTAGGCCTATATCTGCAGGCCTATATCTCTTACCTGAAGCTGTGGTGACAGATACTGACCTGTTGTGGTGACCAGTTCCACCACGTCATCCACCTCTCCTTCCTGCACTTCTCCTTCCTCCACCTCTTCAACTTCCTCAACACCCTCAGGTTGTGGGTCTTGGTGAGGTTGGGGTTGTTTAGAAGGTGTGGGGTTCCTGTGCTCCCTGGAGTGTTCTCCTCCCAGTCTTCTCTCCCCTATGAGAATGAAACAAAAGGTATAGTTATCACACAGAAATTTTGTCTAAAAACTAAAAACATGATACATTGCTTGGAAGTGGGGTACAAGTGTCTGTTTGGGCGGGATTTCAAGATGAAGCCATTCTTTTTAAAAACTATATTCTTTAATATTCACCTTTTGCTGTCAATTTTTATACATGGAGGCACCACAAAAATTCACTGATGCACCTGTGTGGGACACCCCAAAAAGGCGGTTCTGGTGGCCAACACTATAGTGCTCAAAAGTACAGATGTGGAACCAGCTGCTGAGTGTCCTCTCCTTTACACTGATTAAAGTTTGCATTTCATTATCTTTACAAACACATCATCTAGCCAACAATGTTATAACAACTATTGATTAAAAACAGGCAGCGGTGTAAATTATTTTAACCCTGTAAAATCTATAAAAATCGTGCATAGTGGCCGAACGATGTGTCTGTAACGAATGATTACTGTGCCAAACCAAGTTCAAACTATGACATTTTGTAAGGTACAATAGAAACATGCAATAACATGGAGCAACATGCAAGTTGTGAAATACAATAATAGGAAAAAAGGGGAAAAGTACTTACTTTTTTCAAGCATTCTCTTAATGCTCCTTAACTGCTCCGGCTCCCTCAGTTTGAGGTCAGACCACCTCTTTCTGAGCTGCTCATTTGAGCGTTTCACCCCGAAATTCTTCTTCAGACTCTTCACAACTTTCTTCATGATTTTGGCCTTCCTTCGATTAGGTTTGCTATACAGCCCATGCTTTGCGTCATAATCCGACTTTAGCAATATGTCCACCATCTCCGCCATCTCCGCATAAGACATATTAGATGCCTTGAATCTCCTCCTTGATCGTGACGTTTCCTCAGTCTCCGGGCTTGTCTCCTCCTTGTTATTTCAGGTATTAGCAGACACCTGCTGTGAATCCGCCATATCTGTCTGCGCGCCGAAAGAGAAGGGGCGGGGAAAAGATGTTACTTAGAACGTCATGGGCGGGCGACGTGTGCGGAGCGACGTGTGAGTAGTTTTACGCATGCGTGGTGTATATATAGCAAACACACATGTGACTAGACTACGTTCGGTGTGCTGAGAGAGGAGTAAAAGTGAAGGACGTGCGAACGAAGGTATGTGATTTTGAGACTTGGGGAAATTGGTGGCCTATACTGTCTAGAGAATGTTGGAGGATATATATGGTGAATAAGATTTACAGGAGGTTAGACTGTGTGACTGACATAAATTTTTGTTGTTTTTTTTTGGCTTGCAGACCCAAAATGAATGTCTTTATCAGTGATAAGGAATTCCTTGCGGAATTTATAGACCGGGTAAGGGAGCTGCCCGCTCTGTGGGAAACAAAAAACCCCATACATCGAAAAAAAGGTGTAAGAAAAGCAGCGCTGGAGACCCTGCTCCCATTTGTGCATACCAAGGTGCCCACAGCAACAGCAAAACAGGTGGACACTAAAATTGGGAGCTTGAGAGGCACATACAGGACTGAACGCTCTAAGGTCCTGGCTTCTCAGAGGTCAGGAGCAGCAGCAGATGATGTGTATGTCCCGAATTTGTGGTACTACAGCAGGATGTCCTTTCTGAATGACCACATTGAGGCAAGGCCATCACTGTCCACTCTTCCCCCCAGACTTCCCTGCAGCCAACCTGAGCCTTCTCTGGAGCAAGAGGAGGCAGCCATCCTGGAAGAAGCTGATTTGGACATCTGGAGCCAGGTATAGTAAATAATGAAAAGGTATTCTGAGAAAATTAAAGCAGGAAAAATAAGCCAATATGAAAATCCTAAAATAATTTGGGATACAAAAGTGAAATCAATATCTCTAAACATTAGTCTGCCATAAATTGGGTGCAAAAAAGGAAATCTGATGTGTTCCTAAAATTATTTGTCTTTTCTCTTGATTTACATTCAAATTGCTACATTCATGATCTCAAAATTGTGTGAAAAGAATAAACCAAAAAATAAAACTATGTCCCTTTTTCATACACAGGATGAAATCAGCCAGGAGGAGGGTCTGGAAACTGTCAGGCAGGAGGAGGCAGGGCCCACTGTGAGCCAGGAGGTGGCAGGGCCCACTGTCAGCCAGGAGGTGCCTGGGCCCAGTGGCAGACAGGAGGTGGCTGGGCCCAGTGGCAGACAGGAGGTGGCCAGCACGAGTAGAAGCACAAGATCTCAGGTGCCTCCCATCCGCCTTCCTAAAAGAAGCAGGAGGGACAGGACCACAAGTGAGGCAGCAATGGCCCTTATTAGAGAGGCACATGCCACCCTCCAGGAGCCCACATCCCCTGAAGAGGCCATTGCCGGCCTAGTTGAGGCCAAGTTCAAGGTGATGAGCATGGAGCAACGCCTCCTATGCGAGCCCCTGCTCATCACCTTGCTGAACAAGAGGGTGATGGAGAGAATTACCCCCAATACGGCCATATGTGAGGTGGCCCAGCTTTCACAACCTCAACCTCCTCCTCCTCCTCCTCCACCTCCTTCTTCTCCGCCACCCCCTTCTCCTCCACCTCCTTCTCCTCCTCCTGACAGGAGTACCCCTCCAGTGGCCCAGCCTCCAGCCACACGCAGAAGGAAGGCTGCAGAGAAGGCTTCAGGGAAGCCTGCAGGGAAGGCTGCCAAGAAGACGAGGAAGTGATGGCCTTGCTTCATTGTGGTCGGACAGAAGGCAGCCTGTTTTAGTACCACAGACTTGGGACATGTATATCACCTGCTGCTGTTCCTGACCTCTGGGAGGCCAGCATCAGATTGTGCTCACAACTGATGTGCTTCTCAAGCTCCCAATTTTAGTGTCCACACAGGGTTGATGTGTGCTCTGGGGTCCCATGGATGCACAAATGGCAGCAGGTTCTCCAGCGCTACCTTCTATTTATTTTGTTCTATACATGAATAAATGTTTTTTTGGTTTAAGTTCATACTTGACTATGTGTTTTTATAGTAATTATTTATTTACCTTTGGAGTAAGCAGATACATTTGAACACAAAAAATAAAAGGGACAGATAACACAACAAAATATCATTAAAGGTGTTCTTTAACCACTTAACGACCGCCCACTGTAAATATACGTCGGCAGAATGGCACCGACAGGCAGAATCACGTATATGTACGTGATTGCCTTTGTATAGTTGGGGGGTCCGATCGGACCCCCCTTCTTTACAGTGAGTGGTCGTTTTACCTTCGGGAGCGATCCGGCATGAGGGGACGGCCGTTCGATTTCGGCCACCCCCTCTCGATCGCTCCCGGCGAATGAGAGCTTCCCCTGCCTGTGTACTGTTTACACAGGCTGGAGGAAGTGATGTCATCTCTCCTGCGGCGCTCACATATACCGAGCGCCGTACAGGAGAAGATGCAGGTTAGTGCACACAACACTACACTGACACCAGGACACATAGGCACATAAATCGCCCCCCCAGGCCCCCCCAGACACCCCCAGATCACCCCCCAGATCACTCCCCAGCCCCCAGTCACAGTGTCACTGATTGCAGTGACCATTTATTTAGTGATCACTGCAATCAGTGACATTTGTGACTGTAAAAGTGTCAGTACATTCAGTTTTAGGTCCAGTGTAGCCCCCTAACCCCCACTAATAAAGGTTTAACCCCCTGATCACCCCCCAGATAACCCTTTCACCCCCTAGCACCGCCGTCACTAAGCGATCATTTTTCTGATCGATGTTTTAGCGTCGGCGATGCTGATCGGTAGCCAGTAATTTTTTTTAGGTTCGCCGCAGGTTTTTATAGCGTCGGGTACCCCCATATATTACCTAATAAAGGTTTAACCCCCTTGATCACCCCCCAGGTAACCCTTTCACCCCCTAGCACCGCCATCACTAAGCGATCATTTTTCTGATCGATGTCTTCGCGTCGGTGATGCTGATCGGTAGCCAGTAATTTTTTTTAGGTTCGCGGCAGGTTTTTATAGCTTCGGGTACCCCCATATATTACCTAATAAAGGTTTAACCCCCTTGATCGCCCCCCAGGTAACCCTTTCACCCCCTATCACCACTGTCACTAAGCGATAATTTTTCTGATCGCTGTCTTAGCGTCGGTGATGCAGATCGGTAGCCAGTAATTTTTTTTAGGTTCGCCGCAGGTTTTTATAGCGTCAGGTACCCCAATATATTACCTAATAAAGGTTTAACCCCCTTGATCGCCCCCCAGGTAACCCTTTCACCCCCTATCACCACTGTCGCTAAGCAATCGTTTTTATGATAGTTGTCTTAGTGTCGGTGATGCAGATCGGTAGCCAGTAATTTTTTTTTAGGTTCGCCGTCAGGTTTTTATATAGCGTCAGGTACCCCCATATATTACCTAATAAAGGTTTTAACCCCCTAATTGTCCCTAGTTAACCCTTTCACCAGTGATCACCATATAAGTGTTACGGGTGACGCTGGTTAGTTAGTTTGCTTTTTATAGTGTCAGGGCACCCGCCGTATATAACCCAATAAAGGTTTAACCCCCTGATCGCCCGGCGGGTGATATCAATTAGGTTTTAGCGTCAGAGAGGGTCTGCGTCACACCCCAGGCAGCGTCAGGTTAGTGCCAGTAACACTAACACCCACGCGTGAAGCATACACCCCCCTTAGTGGTATAGTATCTGAACAGATCAATATCTGATCTGATCAGATCTATACTAGCGTCCCCAGCAGTTTAGGGTTCCCAAAAACGCAGTGTTAGCGGGATCAGCCCAGATACCTGCTAGCACCTGCGTTTTGCCCCTCCGTCCAGCCCAGGCCACCCAAGTGCAGTATCGATCGATCACTGTCACTTACAAAACACAACACACATAACTGCAGCGTTCGCAGAGACAGGCCTGATCCCTGCGACTCCAGTGCTGTAGGAGGTGATTTCGCCACCACAGTTAAAAAAAAAAAAGCATATATGCCGAAGCATTGGGGCAGCAGGGGCGGAGGAGCGATTTTGCTCCTAATGCCGCGTACATACGGTCGAAATTCCGACGGAGGCTTGCCCGTGGAAAAGTCTGACCATGTGTACGCGGCATAACTTTTGCGGGAAGATGCTCCCATGCTTCGGCATATATAAATGGTGCATGTATGCCCATCATTAGAAGTGGGTGGATGAAGGGCGGTATTCTAATGGTGGGCATACCCACCGATCAATCGCCAACAGGCTGCATGAAAAAAAAGATTACAATACATGTCCAACAAGGACCAGCAACGTACTGGTATGTTGCTGGACTTTGAATGTTTATACCAGAATGATGCCTGCGGGTTTAGGTATCATCTTGGTATCATTCTTTTCAGCCAGCGGCCGGCTTTCATGTAAAAGCAATCCTAGTGGCTAATTAGCTTCTGGACTGCTTTTACAAGCAGTGGGAGGGAATGTCCCCCCCCCCGGATATAAAAAGCGCCATTGGGAAATTGGGAAAGCATTTTATCACACCGATCTTGGTGTGGTCAGATGCTTTGAGGGCAGAGGAAAGATCTAGGGTCCAATAGACCCCAGTTTTTTCAAAAAAGAGTACCTGTCATTACCTATAGCTATCATAGGGGATATTTACATTCCCTGAGATAACAATAAAAATGATAAAAAATAAATAAATATGGAAGCAACAGTTTAAAAATAAAATAAAAAAGCAAAATTAATAATAAAAAAAAAAAAAAAACACCCCTGTCCTGCACTGCTCTTGCCCAATGGCGAACGCAAGCGTCGGTCTGGCGTCATATGTAAACAGCAATTGCACCATGCATGTGAGGTATCACCGCGAAGGTCAGATCGAGGGCAGTAATTTTAGCAGTAGACCTCTGTAAATCTAACGGGGTAACCTGTAAAGGCTTTTAAAGGCTTTTAAAAATGTATGTAGTTTGTCGCCAATGCGCGTTTGTGCGAAATTTTAAAGCATGTCGTGTTTGGTATCTATGTACTCGGCCTAAGATCATCTTTTTTATTTCATCAAACATTTGGGCAATATAGTGTGTTTTAGTGCATTAAAATTAAAAAAAGTGTATTTTTTCCCCAAAAAATGCGTTTGAAAAATCGCTGCGCAAATACTGTGTAGAAAAAAAAATGCAACACCCACCATTTTATTCTGTAGGGCCTTTGCTTTAAAAATATATCTAATGTTTGGGGGTTCAACATAATTTTCTTGCAAAAAAAAATATGTTTTCATGTAAACAAAAAGTGTCAAAAAGGGCTTTGTCTTCAAGTGGTTAGAAGAGTGGATGTAAGCTTCCTAATGTTGTGTATAAAATGCCAGAACAGTTCAAAACCCCCCCAAATGACCCCATTTTGGAAATTAGACACCCCAAGCTATATACCGAGAGGCATGTCGAGTCCATGGAATATTTTATATGTTGACACAAGTTGCGGAAAAAAGACAATTTTCTTTTCTTTTTTTTTTTTTTCTGCACAAAGTTGTCACTAAATGATATATTGCTCAAACATGCCATGGGAATATGTGGAATTACACCCCAAAATACATTCTGTTGCTTCTCCTGAGTACGGGGATACCACATGTGTGAGACTTTTTGGGAGCCTAGCCGCGTACGGAACCCCAAAAACCAATCACCGCCTTCAGGCTTTCTAAGGGTGTAAATTTTTGATTTCACTTCTCACTGCCTATCACAGTTTCGGAGGCCATGGAATGCCCAGATGGCACAAAACCCCCCCAAATGACCCCATTTTGGAAAGTAGACACCCCAAGCTATTTGCTGAGAGGTATTGTGAGTATTTTGCAGATCTCGCTTTTTGTCACAAAGTTTTGAAAATTGAAAAAAAAAAAGAAAAAAAAAATGTTCTTTCTTCATTTTCAAAAACAAATGAGAGCTGTAAAATACTCACCATGCCTCTCAGCAAACAGCTTGGGGTGTCTACTTTCCAAAATGGGGTCATTTGGGGGGGTTTTGTGCTATTTTGGCATTTTATGGCCTTCGAAACTGTGATAGGTAGTGAGGAGTCAAATCAAAAATTTGTGCCTAGAAATCCTGAAGGCGGTGATTGGTTTTCGGGGTCCCGTACGCGGCTAGGCTCCCAAAAAGTCCCACACATGTGGTATCCCCGTACTCAGGAGAAGCAGCAAAATTTATTTTGGGGTGCAATTCCACATATAACCATGGCATGTGTGAGCAATATATCATTTAGTGACAACTTTTTGTATTTTTTAAAAATTTTTTGTCATTATTCAATCACTTGGGACAAAAAAAAAATATTCAATGGGCTCAACAGGCCTCTCAGCAATTTCCTTGGGGTGTCTA
This sequence comes from Rana muscosa, assembly GCA_029206835.1. Lineage (NCBI taxonomy): Eukaryota > Metazoa > Chordata > Amphibia > Anura > Ranidae > Rana > Rana muscosa. Next base: position 198,436,139 of record CM055122.1, read on the forward strand.
CTTTCTAAAATGGGGTCATTTGGGGGGGGTTTGTGCTATTTTGGCATTTTATGGCCTTCAAAACTGTGATAGGTAGTGAGGAGTGAAATCAAAAATTTACACCCTTAGAAATCCTGAAGGCAGTGCTTGGGTTCCGGGGTCCCGTACGTGGCTAGGCTCCTAAAAAGTCCCACACATGTGGTATCCCCGTACTCAGGAGAAGCAGCAGAATGTATTTTGGGGTGCAATTCCACATATAACCATGGCATGTGTGAGCAATATATCATTTAGTGACAACTTTTTGTAATTTTTTTTTTTTTGTCATTATTCAATCACTTGGGACAAAAAAAAAAAATATTCAATGGGCTCAAGATGCCTCTCAGCAATTTCCTTGGGGTATCTACTTTCTAAAATGGGGTCATTTGGGGGGGTTTTGTACTGCCCTGCCATTTTAGCACCTCAAGAAATGAGATAGGCAGTCATAAATTTAAAGCTGTGTAAATTCCAGAAAATGTACCCTAGTTTGTAAACGCTATAACTTTTGCGCAAACCAATAAATATACGCTTATTGACATTTTTTTTACTAAAGACATGTGGCTGAATACATTTTGGCCTAAATGTATGACTAAAATTGAGTTTATTCGTTTTTTCTTATAACAAAAAGTAGAAAATATCATTTTTTTTCAAAATTTTCGGTCTTTTTCCGTTTATATCGCAAAAAATAAAAATCGCAGAGGCAATCAATTACCATTAAAAGAAAGCTCTATTTGTGGGAAGAAAAGGACGAAAATTTCGTTTGGGTACAACATTGCATGTCCGCACAATTTACAGTTAAAGCAGCGCAGTGCAAAATTCTGAATTCACCTCTGGTCCTTTAGGTACCAAATGGTCCGGGGCTTAAGTGGTTAAAAAAAAATAGGGGGTAAACCTGACACAACAAAATGTTAAAAAATAATTTGGTGATCACTATCAAAACATAGACAAATTAAAATTAACATCTGTCTAAAAAATTTTAAGCATTAAAATATTCAGAAGATCTTGCACGATATAATACAGCTAAATATTCTTGAGAGCAGCATGAAAAAGGTTTAAAATAGATAGTCAGAACTCTGTGTGAATATCAGCAGCAAAACAAGTTCATTAGTTTTCATTATTGTAACATTCTAAAGAAGATTTAAATGCACAACATTTAAACGATGCAATAATTTACAGCGGGACGAATGTGCTATCTCCACTACGAAGGCTTGTTTTACCAGAAGATGCGCTCCCGTCCCATACTTGATTCTGAGCATGCACGCTTTTTGAAGAGTCGTAAAAGCATACACATGAACCATTTTCTCGTCGCAAAACAGGTCGACGAGAAACACGACGAGAAAATCTAGAATCCGGACGAGAAAATAGAGAGCAGGTTCTCTATTTTTATCATCGAGATTCACGGCAGTTTTCTCGTCGTAAAACCATACACACGAACGGTTTTCTCGACAATAAAGCTCTCTCTGCACTTTTCTTGTCGGTTTTGGACGAGAAACTCGGTCGTGTGTACGAGGCTTGCGCTTCATTCCTTGCCATAAGTGCATTCTACTTTTGTGTTGAACAACATAAACCTGAACACATATTGTTGGCCCTTGAACAAGTAGCCCACCCACACACTGCACAGTCAATCAAATCATGTGTGGACAAATGCTTGCAAGACTGGGACATACCAAAGAGAAAGATCCTTACAGTGATAACAGACAATGGGATCAATATGGTGACGGCATTTAAACAAACCACAGCAGCAGCAGAAGAACCACCCAGCTCTAGTGAGGAAGACTCCTCCCATGACGGAAAGTGACTCTGAGGCTGAGACGGAAATTGATGATCTGCGGTGAGTGAGTGAGCCATTTTTATTCATTTACATGATGACATGGTTGACACAGTGACACCAGTCAATTATCTAATGGCTATGAGATGATTGATATGGGGGCACGGCGCTATCTGCTCTAGTATACGGGGTGCAGTCAGTGCACCTTTTTTATTTTTCCACTAAAATTTGTCTTGTGTACTGTAAAAGTATTCCCATAAGATGTTACGTGTTAAAATAATTGAATGGAACAAACATTTTCTATAGTATACTTTATGCTTATTGGGCACCATGTGTGGTGCATACGTTGCAACTTGTGGTCCACATGGTGCATAAGGAGGCAAGTGTGAAGAGAATACTGGATAAAGCAGGATCAATAGTGCACCTCTTCCGCAAGTCTTCAGTTGCAACACAGAAGATATTGGAGCATTGTGGCCTTATTCTTTTAAATGACTGCCTCACACGCTGGTCAAGTACATTCAACATGATCGCAAGACTCCTCAAACTGAAAGAGTCAGTCTGCCAAATCGCAAACAACATGGGATGGGACAGCTTGCTCCCTAGGGAATGGCAAAAGCTCACATCATTGCATGACCTACTGCTGCCTTTTGCAGAACATACCAAAACCCTCCAGAGTGACACCATGTCCATGTCCCTGGCTGTTCCTGCCCTCTTTGATCTGCTCAGCCATCTTTTGGACTTTAAACAGAACACTAGCTACCAAGACCTTGCCACAATTGCACAGAAGATGAAAGGGAGTGTCAACCAACGTTTTGCTTATTTCTTAGATACAACTGACGAAATGTTCTCTACACTTGCAGCAGCTGCTTGTTTTGTCAACCCTATCGTCTGTAAAAACCCTTGTTGATGTGGCGGATGAGAATATTCAAGAACTGCTTAAAAAGGCAGAGGAGTATGCCGCAAGAAAATCCACATTGCCACACACACCCCTTGAGGAATTGTCTAACGATTATGTGGTAGGAGAACTATTGCAGGAAGTCGAAAAAGTACCACCACCGGCATCCACATCTAAGCAACCAGTCTTTCGGTTTCTTTCTAAATGCCGCAGAAGACCCAAGCAGAGGATCTCCCCAAACAGCATAGAGCAGCAGTTCAGAAAATATAAGGAAGAGCTTTTGCACCAAGTTGCCATCAGTGAGGAGTACACCACTGCAACAGATTTTTGAGAGAAGGTTACCGCTCAGGTGTGACTGATGACTCTTTCACAGGATCCAGAGCCGTGGGTGCAGGCAATGCATATAACAATGCAAAAATGGGGAAGACGCTTGGACAGCCGCACTCCAAACGATTGGTTCTTTTATTAAAATAAAAGCACAAAATACATGCCACAGCAAACAAAAACAGCAGGTATGAGCTGACGCGTTTCACACTGCAATTCAGTGCTTAATCATAGCTTATGATTAAGCACTGAATTGCAGTGTGAAACGCGTCAGCTCATACCTGCTGTTTTTGTTTGCTGTGGCATGTATTTTGTGCTTTTATTTTAATAAAAGAACCAATCGTTTGGAGTGCGGCTGTCCAAGCGTCTTCCCCATTTTTGCAACAGATTTTTGGCTGTCAAAGAGTGACACTTTGTATCACCAGCTAAAACCTTTTGCATTAGACCTGCTGGCTATGCCAGCTTCTCAAGCCTTTGCAGAGAGGGTATTCAGTGTTACAGGTGACCTCTCTAGAGGTCGGCAGAATAGAGCAAGGGTCATGTTGGCACGAAGTGCTTTCCTTAAAATGAATCGAAACAAATAGGAGTGTTTTATTATTCTCTTCAAGTATTTCTATTTACAGAAGCATACCTAATACTTGTGGGTTCTGCTTATTGCGATAGGATATGAAGAATCAGTAGTTCAACAGTTTTAATTGTCAGTCAAATTCATAGGAAAAATGCATAGGCTCAGGCTGAGGCTACAAATGCCATGCCATTAGTATGTGTATTCTGGAACAATAACAAGTCAACCACCACTTTTTATCAACCAACTTGTTGACTGACAATGTACTCTCTCACTTAGCATTGACAAATTTAACAATATAGGTAAATATCACACTAATGAAAGAAAAATAGATCAGTAACGGTAATGGACGGTCACAAAGGGCAGCCATCTTTTCTTTTAGTGTGATATTTACCTCTATTTTGTCATTGTGAAACTGGATGCTGAGAGAGAGAGGACTGGAGTTGATAAAAAGTGGTGACTGTTATAATCCAGTAAATCCACGCACAAATGGCATTATTGTAGACTGTGCACTTTTTCTTTGAATGTATCTGAGAATTAGAACTGTTGAAATAATAAACTGACAGTAAACTTATTCTTATTGTAGAAATAAGCATTACCCTCAAGTATTGGTTTGTTATGCTGTCACAGCATAGTCGGGAGTCGGGAGTCGGGAGTCTGACTTTGGAGTGCTCTCTCTGTGCCTGTGCCACTGCCAGACAGGCACCAGGCAGTAAGTAACAGTGCCTGTGCAGCGTGCTGCTGTCTGTGTGTGTGCTGTACTTGGCCATGTACATGTACAGCTATGGCCAAAATTACACCAAAATAATTTTGACAATGTCTGCTAGTGCTGCTTCAGTGTTTTAGATCTTTTTGTGTCAGTCTCAGATGTATCTGGGATACAATGATCTGACATTTGTGTCAGATCATTGTATCCGGTAAAAGCATTACATAAGTGTCAAATGCTTTTATTGACATTAATTTTATGCATTGCAAATGCAAAGAGTCAATATTTGCAGTCACGCAGTGTTGACTTGAGTTAGTTGACCCTTCTTTTTCAAGACCTCTGCTCTGCTGCAATTTGCCCTGGGCCTGACATTCATGGTAGCATGGTGTCATTGTCAATCAAGTTATACTTGTCAGAATTTGTGTTTTTTTGGATTCCCTTTCCCTCGCCCTCATCACCAGCCTCTTGAGGTCGGATTGACCATGACCACCAGTTGACCACAAGTTCAACTTGTTACTTCTCAAAGGGATTAAGGTCTTGTTTCCCTGGCCATGGACCCAAAATTAAAATTTTTGTTCCCAGTTCCCATGTCCCCAAAGTACCACTTAATTACTACTTAGTTATCACTTTTGCCTTATGGTAAAGAGCTCCATCATGCTGGAAAAGACATGTTGTTCTGTTCATCACCAAACTGTTCTTAGATGGTTAGGCGTAGGACTTGAGTATATTTATGTTCTTTTTAGGCAAATTTGTGAGTGGCCCCACCCAGTGCCGATCCTGACCTCCCTGGGGCCCTAAGCAAAATTCTTCTAAGGGGCCCTTTACGGTGGGAAAAAATGGGTGTGGTTTACGTGGAATAGTGGGCATGGCTTAGGTGGGCGTGGCTCGGAGGGGGTGTGGTTAGAGTCGGAGATGAATGAGGGATGGAGGGAGAAAGAGAGAAAGAAAGAGGGAGAGAAAGAAAGAAAGAGGGGTGGAGGGACAGCAGGCCCAGATCCTACACCACAATAGAAATATGTGTATTCCAGAAAGTTTAACAAATCAGCAGATAAAGATACTCCAAACACCTGGTGTTAGCGCTTCAATCATCCCGGCACCATGGTTGGTATGGTGTCAGGATGACTGAAGCGCATTATTTCTATTATTACATTGTAATATAGAATGAAATTATTCAACTCACCATAATGCAGAATCAGTGGAAGCCCAGAGTCCCTCCTTACACCAGGCATTCCCAGCGGAGTCCCCCTTACACCAGGCATTCCCAGTAGAGTTCCTCCTTATATCAGGCATTCCCAGCAGAGTCCCTCCTTACACCAGGCATTCCCAGCAGAGTCCCTCCTTACACCAGGCATTCCCAGCGGAGTCCCTCCTTACACCAGGCATTCCCAGCGGAGTCCCCCTTACACCAGGCCTTCCCAGCGGAGGACCCCCTTACACCAGGCCTTCCCAGCGGAGGCCCCCCTTACACCAGGCCTTCCCAGCGGAGGCCCCCCTTACACCAGGCCTTCCCAGCGGAGGCCCCCCTTACACCAGGCATTCCCAGCGGAGGCCCCCCTTACACCAGGCCTCCCCAGCGGAGGCCCCCCTTACACCAGGCCTCCCCAGCGGAGGCCCCCCTTACACCAGGCAATTACCAGCGGAGGCCCCCCTTACACCAGGCAATTACCAGCGGAGGCCCCCCTTACACCAGGCAATTACCAGCGGAGGCCCCCCTTACACCAGGCATTCCCAGCGGAGGACCCCCTTACACCAGGCATTCCCAGCGGAGGCCCCCCTTACACCAGGCCTCCCCAGCGGAGGCCCCCCTTACACCAGGCCTCCCCAGCGGAGGCCCCCCTTACACCAGGCCTCCCCAGCGGAGGCCCCCCTTACACCAGGCCTCCCCAGCGGAGGCCCCCCTTACACCAGGCATTCCCAGCGGAGGCCCCCCTTACACCAGGCAATTACCAGCGGAGGCCCCCCTTACACCAGGCATTCCCAGCGGAGGACCCCCTTACACCAGGCATTCCCAGCGGAGGCCCCCCTTACACCAGGCATTCCCAGCGGAGGCCCCCCTTACACCAGGCCTCCCCAGCGGAGGCCCCCCTTACACCAGGCCTCCCCAGCGGAGGCCCCCCTTACACCAGGCATTCCCAGCGGAGGCCCCCCTTACACCAGGCATTCCCAGCGGAGGCCCCCCTTACACCAGGCATTCCCAGCGGAGGCCCCCCTTACACCAGGTGGGGCGGGAGGTGGGCGGTGCCGCAGCTCAATTCCTATTGGCAGCCACCCTGACCCTCCTCTTGGGCTACAAGAAAATGGCGGCCGGCGGAGACATTGTCTCCGCCCGGCCCGCGGACCTCTAGCGGCAGCGGTTGCTGCGGCGAAGATTCGGGGGCCCCATGTAATTACTTGGGGCCCTACGCAGCTTGCGTAGCAAGCGTATAGGGCGGCTCAGCCCTGGCCCCACCACACCGCACACTCCCTTGGCTGAGAAGAAGCAGCAGAGCCAACCGCGCACACATGAATGTCACGCAAAGTGTTCCTATTTTTTTTTTTGGTATTTTATCCTTTTATGAAAACAGCAATATTCTTGACGATAAGTTTTTACTTAAATAAAGACGTTATATAACGACTAAATCTGTGTCTTTGTAGTGCATGTTCAAACCTAACCATTAAAAACAACATATTTGATTTTTCACTCCAGCAGCAGTAACTATATAATAATGAGTTTGGAAATGATAGAGAAATGCTTAAATGATGCATTACAATTACAATCTAACTACACCTATTAGATTTTAGACAACTAAAAGGAGTTTTAGTCAACTAAAACTCGATTAAAATGAATTGGAGTTTTAGTCGACTAAATACGACTATAGCTAAAACTATTGCAGAAGACTAAAAGGGGACTAAAACTAAAATGCCATTTTAGTCCTGAGACTAAAGCCGTGTACACACGATCGGTTTTACCGATGAAAACAGTCCGATGGACTTTTTTCATCGGACAAACCGATCGTGTGTGGGCCCCATCGGTCTTTTTTTCCATCGGTATAAAAAAATAGAACATGTTTTAAATTTTACCGATGGAAAAAAAAACGATAGCAAATTCCGATCGTCTGTGTGGAACTCCATCGGACAAAAAACCCACGCATGCTCAGAATCAAGTCGAAGCATGCTCAGAAGCATTGAACTTCATTTTTCTTGGCTCTTCGGAGTGTTTTACGTCACAGCGTTTGGGACGGTCGGTTTTTTTGACTGATGGTGTGTAGGCAAGACTGATGGAAGTCAGCTTCATCGGATTGGTTATAAAAAGTAAAAATTCGTGCTAGGTGCAAAGTGATTTAAAAAAATAAATAAATGAATATGTCCCTTAAGGAAACCTGCTGCTAAACACCAAAAAAACCTTTGATATAAGGTACAAACAAAGTGAGTATACAAAAATAGTGTAGCGCTGGAAAGAACTGTATATATCTATACAGTTAAAATTAAATACGTGAAAAAAGTATCAAAAACACTAATAAAACAATGCAAATAAACCAATCAAGTTCATAAGGGCACTTATGAACTTGATTGGTTTATTTGCATTGTTTTATTAGTGTTTTTGATACTTTTTTCACGTATTTAATTTTAACTGTATAGATATATACAGTTCTTTCCAGCGCTACACTATTTTTGTATACTCAGCTTCATCGGATTACCGATGGAAAAATCCATCGGTTTAAAATCCATAGGAAATCCGATAGTTTGTACAGGGCTTTAGGCTACTTTCACACTGAAGCGCTGGATGCGCTGGCGGTATAGCGGAGCTATTTTTAGCGCCACTATACCGTCTTTTTTGCCGCGATTTGCGGGCGCTAGCGGGGTGATTTTAACCCCCGCTAGTGGCCGAAAAAGGGTTAAAAACGCCTGCAATAACGCCTCTTTGTGGCGTTTTGCGGGCGTTTTGGAGGCGCTACCCCATTGATTTCACCGCTCCTATCGCGCCTCAAAGATGCGGCTTGCAGGAGTTTTTTTACCCTCCTGCAAGCGCAACGCTCCAGTGTGAAAGCCCTCGGGCTTTATACACTGGATGCAATGGAGCGGCTTTTTCGGGGCGCATTGCAGGCGCTATTTTTAGCGCAATAGCGCCTGCAAAGCGCCTCAGTGTGAAAGGGGCCTAAGACTAAAACTAAAACAAAATTTGCTACCAAAATTAACACTGCCGCAGAGTGCACGGAACTGACTCTTTCAGCGCACTTCCCTGACATGACCACTAGAGGGCGCCGGAGCACCCTTCCCTCTCTCCCTATGTTGGGAGTATGGTGTGAAGTGGAGGTATGCAGAGTATGGTGGGAAGTGGAGGTATGCAGAGTATGGTGGGAAGTGGAGGTATGCAGAGTATGGGCTGTTGTTGGAGCAGCTGTCGTGTGCATAGTGCAGGCTCTCCTCTCTGATACTGAGCCCTCAATGTCACCATTTAACCCATAGCATGCAAGGAGACCGCCTGCACATAGCACAGGGGTCATATGCATAGCCTGAGTTCTTTTCCTGCATTAGCCTTTAAAAAGACATGTCTAAGCTGCCATTATAATGAGTTGTCCTTGTCACCTAGGCCAGCCGGAAACAAACAGCTTGGCGGCTACAAATGTTCTCTAAACGTTTCCTAAAACAAGGATATTGCGTAATATTTTCTCATGTCCCCCTTCTGAAGACCTTGACCTGATATCCCGCCCCTCAGCACACTATATAATAGAGGAAGCAAATGGGAGCCGTGCGTTATTTATTAACGACACCCTCCGGTGCCCCCGAGATGGCCTATGGTGTCACATCTGGGCTTTTGTAAGTAGCAACAGAAAACAGTTATGACAACCCTCGCTGTCTTGAAAAAAAAAAAATTGTTATCCATCGATTAAATTCTTTTTTTTAGTTAGGGATCAGAGGCTAAAAGCCACCACACATGTTACAATCCGATTTTACACTTTTAGGCTTATCACACACATTACAATCTTATTTTACAATCTTCGTTAGATTTGCCAGCAACTATGTAGTGCAAAGTTCTGCCTGCAGGGCCATCTTATTAAAATCATGGGCCCCTGGGCAAAGTAATGCACTAGGGCGCTTACCAGGGAGATGGTGACCTGTGGCGCACTATGCACATGGTGGCAAGGAGTGGGTGTGGCTAAATGATGCTACATATTGGGCGTGGCTTTTCAGTCTGATTAGCAACAAAAAAATACACACAACCAGGGAATTATCTCAAATTAAACTCACCCCCTATACACATTGTCCCGCCTTCTTTACACACTGCCCCCTCCCCCCATATACACTGCCCCTCTGTATACACTGACTTTTTCACTGTACACACTGCTCCCACTACTTTTTGAAACTATCCCCCTCCCTGTACACACTGCTCCCTGCCATAAATGCCTCTCCCAGCCTATCAGCGGCATGTATTTATGTATGACTTTACACAGTAGGAGGGGGGGGGGAGCAGGAGGGCATAGTACAGGGGGGTTGGAGGACACAGTAAAGGGGAGTTCAGGAGGGTACAGTATAGGTGGTATAGTGGCAGGTTTGAGTAGTATAGGTGGTATAGTGGGAGGTTTGGGTAGTATACGTTGGTAAAGTGGGAGGTTTGGGTGGTAAAGTGGCAGGTTCTGTATTTTTTCCATTATCTGTGCCCCTTTCTGATGACCATGTGCTGGTCGGAGAGGAGGGAATATTTCTTCAGTTTCGGGCGCATGCCCATTCAGCTCCGCTCGCATGTTCTTCTGCCTTGGCTCAAGTCCCGGACAGCCGCCTGCCTATCTCCTTGCCTTCCCTGGCAGAGTGATCTTCCTCTGCTCCCCACCCAGTAGTAGCCGGGGCCTGAGGAGTAAGACTTGACAGGCTGTAAGGCGGGCGGTGGCGGCGATGGGCAGAGAGTCGCTGATTGGCGCCATTACTAGTAAAAAAAAAAAAATATGTCCTGGATTTCAGTTAAAAAATCTGGTCACCTTAAGTATAGTGGCAGATGTGGGTAGTATAGGGAGGTATAGTGGCAGACAGGGCCGATCCGCCCTATACGCGGACTACGCAAGCTGCGTAGGGCCCAGAGTAATACTCGGGGCCCCGCCGCCGCTAGAGGTCCGCGGCCGGCGGAGATAATGTCTCCGCCGGCCGCCATTTTCCCGAAGACCAGGATTAGAAGAAGGGAGGGATCCTGCCGAAATAGCGCTGTGGCGCCGCCCGCCCCGGTCTGTCTGTCATCTGAGACTGTGACATGTGGGGGGAAAGGGGTGGGCGGTGCCGCAGCTCACTGTAGCCGGCCGGCTCCGCCTCCGCCTCTAATTTGGGGGGGCGTGCTCCTAACTCGCTGAGTGTTACTATCTCCTGAGGTACGTCTCTCTCATCCTCTCTGTCAGCCGCCCCCCCCTCCTCAATGTCAGCTGCCCCCCCTCCTCAATGTCAGCCGCCCCCCCTTCCTCAATGTCAGCCGCCCCCCCTCCTCAATGTCAGCCGCCCCCCCTCCTCAATGTCAGCCGCCCCCCCTCCTCAATGTCAGCCGCCCCCCCTTCTCAACTTCTCAATGTCAGCCGCCCCCCCTCCTCAATGTCAGCCGCCCCCCCTCCTCAATGTCAGCCGCCCCCCCTCCTCAGTGTCAGCCACCCCCCCTCCTCAATGTCAGCTACCCCCCCTCCTCCTCAATGTCAGCCGCCCCCCCTCCTCCTCAATGTCAGCCGCCCCCCCTCCTCCTCAATGTCAGCCGCCCCCCTCCTCCATGTCAGCCGCCCCCCCCCTCCTCCATGTCAGCCGCCCCCCCTCCTCCATGTCAGCCGCCCCCCCCCTCTTCAATGTCAGCCGTCCCCCCCTCCTCAATATCAGCCGCCCCCCCTCCTCAATGTCAGCTGCCCCCCCTCTTCAATGTCAGCCATCCCCCCTCCTTAATATCAGCCGCCCCCTCCTCAATGTCAGCTGCCCCCCCTCCTCAATGTCAGCTGCCCCCCCTCCTCCTCAATGTCAGCCGCCCCCCTCCTCCATGTCAGCCACCCCCCCTCCTCCATGTCAGCCGTCCCCCCCTCCTCCATGTCAGCCATCCCCCCCTCCTCCATGTCAGCCGTCCCCCCCTCCTCAATGTCAGCCGCCCCCCCTCCTCAATGTCAGCTGCCCCCCCTCCTCAATGTCAGCTGCCCCCCCCTCCTCAATGTCAGCTGCCCCCCTCCTCAATGTCAGCTGCCCCCCTCCTCAATGTCAGCTGCCCCCCTCCTCAATGTCAGCTGCCCCCCTCCTCAATGTCAGCCGCCCCCCTCCTCAGTGTCAGCTGCCCCCCCTCCTCAATGTCAGCTGCCCCCCCCTCCTCAATGTCAGCAGACCCCCCTCCTCTCTGTCAGCAGACCCCCCTCTTCTCTGTCAGCAGACCCCCCCTCTTCTCTGTCAGCAGACCCCCCCTCTTCTCTGTAATTTCTCTCCTGCCTGCCTTCACTCTGGGACACAGCAAATGGCAATCTGCTACATGTGGCAGGTGAAGTGGCAAGAGACAATCCGCAATGTGTGGCAAGTGACGTTGTGGCAAGTGACAAAACGCAATGTGTGACGTCGTAGCAACCGACAATCCGCAACGTGTGGCAGGTGAAGTGGCAAGTGACAATCCGCAATGTGTGGCAAGTGACAAAACGCAATGTGTGACGTTGTGGCAAGTGACAACCCGCAACGTGTGGCAAGTGACAACCCGCAATGTGTGGCAGGTGGCGTCGTGGCAAGTGACAATCCGCATCTGATGGCAGGTGACGTTGGCAAGAGACACGCTCAGGCTCCCACTGATTCTGCATTATGGTGAGTTGAACTATTTTATATATTATATAACAATGTAATAATAGAAATGATGCACTTCACTAATTTTGTTTTGCGATACGGCACTGCGTCGACTTAACTGACAATTGTGCGGTCGTGCGATGGTGTACTCAAGCAAAATTTACGTCCTTTTTTTCCCACAAATAGAGCTTTCTGTTAGTGGTATTTCTATATCAGTTTAGGCCAATATGTATTCTTCTACATATGTTTGGTAAAAAAAAAAATGCAATAAGTGTTTATTGATTAGTTTGCACAAAGGTTATAGCGTCTACAAAATAGGGGATAGACTGATGGCATTTTTATTAATATTTTTTTTTTACTAGTAATGGCGGCGATCTGCGATTTTCAGTGAGACTGTGACATTGCGGTGAACAGATCAAACACTTTTGACACATTTTTGGGACCAGTGACATTTATACAGACATTTATATTTGTGCTATAAAAATGCACTGATTACTGTGTAAATGTCACTGGCAGGAAAGGGGTTAAATGTGTTCCCTGGGAGGTGTTTCTAACTGGGGGGGATGGTACTGACTGAAGGAGGAGAGAGATCTCTGTTCCTAATCACTAGGAACAGCAGATCTGTCTCTCCTCCCCTGTCAGAATGGGGATCTGTCTGTTTACATTGACAGATCCCCGTTCTGGCTCTCTGTGGAGCGATCGCGGGTGGCCGGCTGACATCGCGGCCACACACAGGTCCTTTTATACTCCTATATACATGTATGGAGCCATGACAGGTCCTCTTTATACTTCTACATACACGTATAGTGCCATGACCGCTATACTCCTATACATGAATAAAGCCATGACAGGTCCTCTTTATTTTCCTACATACATGTATAGAGCCATTACAGGTCCTCTTTATACTCCTATACATGAATAGAGCCATGACAGGTCCTCTTTATTTTCCTACATAAATGTATAGAGCCATGACAGGTTCTCTTTATACTCCTATACATGAATACAGCCATGACAGGTCCTCTTTATTTTCCTACATAAATGTATAGAGCCATGACAGGTCCTCTTTATACTCCTATACATGAATAGAGCCATGACAGGTCCTCTTTATTTTCCTACATAAATGTATAGAGCCATGACAGGTCCTCTTTATACTCTTATACATGAATTGAATAGAGCCATGACTAGTCCTCTTTATACAGCTACATGCATGTATAGAGCCATGACAGATCCTCTTAAGTTATCATGATATAAAATTATATCCTTTTGGTGGGCGTAATTTTTTTTTGGGGGGGGGGGGGGGGGGGCAGCATTTAATTCTTGGTACCAGGCAGCACAATGTCTTAGGCCGGCACTGGGGGGGGACACCTGAAATGTAAGGAAGCACTCCGCTGGCTGGGGACACCTGAGATGTAAGGAAGCACTCCGCTGGCTGGGGACACCTGAGATGTAAAGAGGCACTCCGCTGGGGACACCTGAAATGTAAGGAGGCACTCCGCTGGCTGGGGACACCTGAGATCTAAGGAGGCACTCCGCTGGGGACACCTGAGATCTAAGGAGGCACTCCGCTGGGGACACCTGAGATCTAAGGAGGCACTCCGCTGGCTGGGGACACCTGAGATGTAAGGAGGCACTCCGCTGGGGACACCTGAAATGTAAGGAGGCACTCCGCTGGGGACACCTGAAATGTAAAGAGGCACTCCGCTGGGGACACCTGAAATGTAAGGAGGCACTCCGCTGAGGACACCTGAGATGTAAGGAGGCACTCCGCTGGCTGGGGACACCTGAGATGTAAGGAGGCACTCCGCTGGGGACACCTAAAATGTAAGGAGGCACTCCGCTGGGGACTGCTGAGATGTAAGGAGGCACTCCGCTGGCTGGGGACACCTGAAATGTAAGGAGGCACTCCGCTGGCTGGGGACAGTGACATCAGGGCTCCCACTGATTCTGCATTATGGTGAGTTGAATGATTTCATTTTATATTGCAAAGTAATAATAGAAATAATGCGCTTTAATCACCCTGACACCATAACAACCATGGTGCCGGGATGATTGAATTGCTAACACCAGGTGTTTGGAGAATCTTGATCTGCTGATTGTTAAACTTTCTGGAATACTCATATTTCTATTGCGGTGTAGGATCTGGGCCTGCTGTCCCTCCATCCCTCTTTTTTTTTTCTCTCTCTCTCTCTCTCTATCATCTCAGACTCTAACCACACCCCTTTGAGTCACGCCCCTTTAAGCCACGTTCAATATTACGCTTAAACAACGCCCATTATTCTACATAGGTAGAGGGCCCCTTTGCAGAATTTTGCTTAGGGCCACAGGGAGGTCAGGATCGGCACTGGTGCCAGATGTGGGTAGTATAGGGAGGTATAGTGGCAGATGTGCGTAGATAGGGAGGTATGGTGGTAGATGTGGGTATTGTGAGGGGGTTAGCTCGGCAGCGGGTGTGTGTGACCCCCGAGATGGGCTCCCCACACAAAAACAGGCCCAGCAAACGGAGGTTGTGGTTTTCAAAATCAAAAAGGTGCGGTTTATTTTCTATTTACAGTGACAAAACACAGTAAAGCAAAAGAAACATAAACAAAATAAATCCTGGTCAACTTGACCTCTGACTAAACATACAGGTTTCCTAACTAACAACTGGGATCAGCCTAGTGCTGTCCTAGTCCCTAAGTCCCTGGTTTTAAATGTCCAAGCAAATAGCCACACAGGCTTTGTCTCACCGCACAGGGGTTCACTCTCCCTAGACAGTCCACACAGGTCTGGTTCCAGGCATGAGCTAACATCTAATGAAGCTGGGAGTTCTTATAGAGGCCTAAATGAGCTGACAAGGTTCAGCTGGTCTCCTCATCTCTGTCTGCACGACGCCCCACACTCTCCCTAGAGGTATGAGTCATCCATGAGCCCACTAGCCTTATACAACTCTCCACCTAGTTGTATAAGTCGGCGTAAAGCCTGAATCTGGGCGAAATATATCTACCCCCCTGGATGCAACCAGGTGACTTTACCTTCCTGCTGTCACATACCCCCCCCTCTTGTTTTAACCTCGGGGTTGGAACACCAGCAATCAGGCATTCATGTACTCGAGACAAAGCATCCACATTCCCCATTTGAACGCCAGGGCGATGCTTTACTGTGAAGTTGAATTCCTGGAGGGCCAGGAACCACCTATTCACTCTTCTATTTGTTTCCTTGTTTTGAGCCATCCACTTTAACGGAGCGTGATCCGTAACCATGTCAAAGTGCCTACCTAGCAGGTAGTACCGAAGGGAATCTAGAGCCCACTTCACCGCTAAACACTCCTTTTCAACGGTGGCGTAATTTACCTCATGGGACTTCAACTTCCTGCTGAGGTAAATGACTGGGTGCTCTTCCCCGTTCCAGACCTGGGACAATACTGCTCCTAACCCCACATCTGACGCATCACTTTGTACGACAAAGTCTTTAGAGAAGTCGGGTGAGTACAACACTGGCTGGCTACATAAGGCCTGTTTCAAGAATTGGAATGCTGCCTCAGCCTCGGGGGTCCATTTAATCATGACCGACCCTTTCCCCTTCGTCAGGTTGGTTAGGGGCACAGCCTTAGAAGCAAAGTGGGGAATGAATCGCCGATAATACCCAGCGATCCCCAGAAAGGCTCGTACCTGCTTCTTGCTATTGGGACGTGGCCAACTCTGGATGGCCTCGACTTTGTTGAGTTGGGGTTTTATTACTCCCCTCCCAATGGTGTACCCAAGATATTTGGCCTCCTCCTGCCCAATGGTACACTTCTTGGGGTTAGCCGTAAACCCCGCTTCCCGAACAGAGTCCAGGACTGCTTGCACTTTTGGCAGATGTGAGGCCCAATCTGTGCTATGGACAATTATGTCATCCAGGTAAGCCGCAGCATACTTCCGATGGGGCCTCAGCATCTGGTCCATTTTCCGCTGGAATGTGGCCGGCGCATTCTGTAACCCGAACGGCATTCTTTTATATTGGAACGCCCCGTCTGGGGTTACAAATGCGGTTTTCTCTTTGGCCGACTTGGCCAGGGGGATTTGCCAATACCCTTTTGTGAGGTCAAGAGTCGTCATGTATCGGGCTGTTCCCAGCCGGTCGATCAACTCATCTATACGTGGCATGGGGTAGGTGTCAAATTTTGTAACTTTGTTCAACTGACGAAAATCGTTACAAAATCGCCAGCTCCCATCCGGTTTAGGCACCAACACAATGGGACTAGACCAATCACTTTGGGACTCCTCTATCACCCCTAAGTTCAGCATTTTCTGTACTTCCTCCCGTATTGCCTCCCGTCGGGCCTCTGGGATCCGATAGGGTTTTAACTTCACCCTTTCACCGGGCGGGGTAATGATGTCATGCTCTACCCCAGATGTTTGTCCCGGCAGCTCAGAGAATACCTCCTTGTTGCGAAGCACAAACTCCTTAACCTCCTGTTGTTGGGGTTGTGACAAGGTGGCTGCTATTCCAACCTCAGGAGTCACGCAACCAGTTTGAGCTGGTGACCAAGTGTCTGCGACTAGGGACTCTCTATCCCTCCAGGCTTTCAACAGATTAACGTGATAGATCTGTTCGGGCTTTCGCCTTCCTGGTTGTCTGACCTTGTAATTCACTTCGCTCACTTTTTCCATTATCTCGTAGGGGCCTTGCCATTTGGCAAGGAATTTACTTTCAACCGTAGGGACAAGTACCAGTATCCTATCCCCCGGGGAAAAGGTACGGGTCTTGGCTCCACGGTTGTACACTCTCTGCTGTGCTAACTGCGCTTGGGCCAAATGTTCCTTCACGATGGGCATTACCTGTGCAATTCGGTCTTGCATCAGGGCGACATGCTCAATCACACTCCTGTGGGGAGAACTCTCACTTTCCCAAGTTTCCTTGGCAATATCCAACAGCCCTCTTGGGTGTCTCCCATACAGTAACTCAAAGGGGGAGAATCCCGTAGAGGATTGGGGCACCTCCCTAATAGCAAACATCAGATAAGGAAGTAGACAGTCCCAATCCTTTCCATCTCTATCCACCACTTTCTTCAACATTTGTTTTAGGGTTTTGTTGAACCTTTCAACCAGCCCATCGGTTTGGGGGTGATACACAGATGTACGTAATTGCGTCACTTTGAACAATTTACACAGCTCCTTCATAACCCGGGACATAAAGGGTGTACCTTGGTCCGTAAGCAGTTCTTTACAAATACCCACCCGGCTAAACACAAGAGATAGCTCTTTGGCTATGGTTTTGGCCGAGGTATTTCGGAGAGGGATCGCTTCTGGATAACGGGTGGCATAGTCCATTATAACTAATATGTACTGGTGCCCCCTAGCGGACTTGATTATAGGACCTACCAAATCCATGGCGATCCTCTCAAACGGGACCTCAATGATGGGTAGAGGGACCAGCGGGCTACGGAAATGTGGCATCGGGGCCGACCTCTGACACACAGTGCAGGAGGAACAATAATTTTCTATGTCCTTCATCACCCCCGGCCAATAGAATCTCTGTAATACCCTCTCTCGGGTTTTCTCTGTCCCCAGATGACCTCCAAGAATGTGCCCATGGGCCAACTCCAACACCAACTTCCTGTAAGGTTTGGGCACCACAAGCTGCTCAACGGTTTCTTCTGCCCTTTTTGCCACCCGATACAGTAGGTCCTTCTCTACGCTGAAGTATGGGTAAGTGCAGGTATTATCTGGGTTCACTAACTCGCCATCTATTTTCACTACGTTTTCCCGTGCCTTTATTAGGGCGGGGTCTTTCAACTGTTCTGTGGCAAAGTTTTCCCTGTGAACCTCAAGATCAGAAAACTCCACAGACGGTAGGTTTTCGTCTGAGGAGGTGGGCTCCTCTCCAGTTTCTTGAGTCTCCCCTGCCAATACTGATAAGGGAAATTCCGGAGAGTCCTCACCACTCTCAGGGGAGTTCTGGCTATCACATTCCTGGTACATAGGGGCACCAGTGGGGGGCTCAGGATCATCCCACAGTTCCCAGAACTTCGGAAAATCCCTTCCCACAATGGCGTCATGCGGTAACTGAGATACTAAGCCCACTGGATGAGAGAGGCTACCTTTGGGGGTCTCGAAACACACTGTAGTCACTGGATACTCTCGGGTGTCCCCATGCACACAAATAACAGCTACCTTGCTATTCCCAGAGACCTCTGTTTTAACTAACTCAGCCTTTATCAGGGTCACAAGGCTACCTGAATCCAACAATACCACAACATTTCTACCATTAACACACATTTTGCATAAATGTTTCTCAGTTCCTCGAATGGCAGTGCATGCGACTGTCGCACACAGCGACTGACGTCTGCCCGTCAGAAAGTCACACTGCATGGGTTCCTCCACAACCGGGCAATTGGCTGCAATATGTCCCGCTTGCCGGCAGCGGTAGCAAACGATCCTTCTTGCGGCCTCTTGAGCCGCTGATTTCCCAGGCTGTTCTCGCCAAACTTGGGGTAGAGCTCCCACCCTCTCACTCTCTCCACCCTCACCCCTTGGAATCCTCTTATCCGCCCCTGGGGATGGTCTGGTCTTAGGGTGGAAAGTCCGAGTGTCTCTGGAAGAGGCCGTCAGGTTCTCTGTAGCCAAGTATTTCTCCACACGATCCACAAGACCATCGGCCGTCTCTGGGTCTCCATGGCTTACCCACTTTTGGATGGCAGTAGGAAGAGCTCTCAAAAACCGATCCATTACAACACGTTCCACAATCTTTGGTGCAGACAAAGTCTCTGGCTGTAGCCACTTTCTGCTCAGGTGAATGAGATCATACATTTGAGACCTGGGGGGTTTTCCAAGCTGGAAAGTCCAGTTATGCACACGCTGAGCCCGGACAGCCTGGGTGACACCCAGCCTTGCCAATATTTCAGCTTTTAGCATCACATAGTCTTTTGCTTGGTTAGGCTCTAGGTCATAGTAAGCTTTCTGCGATTCACCAGTTAACAGAGGAGCCACCAGTCCAGCCCACTGCTCCTCAGGCCACTTTTCTCTTTCAGCGGTCCTTTCAAATGTGGTCAAAAATACCTCTGGATCATCCTCTCCAGTCATTTTTGTCAATAAACGACTCACCCCAAAGGACGCGGTATTAGTGGGACGGCTTTCCTCACTGGTCTGCGGACGTTGCTGCATTACTGCTTCCATCTGTTGTTGTAGTCTCTGCTCTTGCTTCTGCAACAGGTCTATGAAGCGGGCCTCAGATTGCTGCTGGGCTTGTTGCTGAGCCTCCAGACTCTGTTGCAAAGTTGCGTTTGTCTGCTGCTGGGCTGCAAGGCTCTGTTGATGAGCTTGCTGCTGGGCTGCGAAGTTCTTTTGCAAACCTGCATTTGTCTGCTGTTGATTGGCATTTGCTAGAGCCAGCTGCTTCAGTATCTCCTCCATGCTGGCTTAAAAAAAAAAACTGCCACTGGTTCTCCACCAACTGTGAGGGGGTTAGCTCGGCAGCGGGTGTGTGTGACCCCCGAGATGGGCTCCCCACACAAAAACAGGCCCAGCAAACAGAGGTTGTGGTTTTCAAAATCAAAAAGGTGCGGTTTATTTTCTATTTACAGTGACAAAACACAGTAAAGCAAAAGAAACATAAACAAAATAAATCCTGGTCAACTTGACCTCTGACTAAACATACAGGTTTCCTAACTAACAACTGGGATCAGCCTAGTGCTGTCCTAGTCCCTAAGTCCCTGGTTTTAAATGTCCAAGCAAATAGCCACACAGGCTTTGTCTCACCGCACAGGGGTTCACTCTCCCTAGACAGTCCACACAGGTCTGGTTCCAGGCATGAGCTAACATCTAATGAAGCTGGGAGTTCTTATAGAGGCCTAAATGAGCTGACAAGGTTCAGCTGGTCTCCTCATCTCTGTCTGCACGACGCCCCACACTCTCCCTAGAGGTATGAGTCATCCATGAGCCCACTAGCCTTATACAACTCTCCACCTAGTTGTATAAGTCGGCGTAAAGCCTGAATCTGGGCGAAATATATCTACCCCCCTGGATGCAACCAGGTGACTTTACCTTCCTGCTGTCACAGTATATAGGGAGGTATAGTGGCAGATGTGGGTAGTATAGGGAGGTATAGTTGCAGATGTGGGTAGATAAGGAGGTATAGTGGCATATGTGGGTAGATAGGGAGGTATAGTGGAAGATGTGGGTAGATAGGGAGGTATAGTGGCAGATGTGGGTAGTATAGAGAGGTATAGTGGCAGATGTGGGTAGATACGGAGGTATGGTGGTAGATGTGGTTAGATAAGGATGTATAGTGGCAGATGTCCTTTTTTACCCACAAATAGAGCTTTATTTTGGTGGTATTTGATCACCTCTGCGGTTTTTATTTTTGCGCTATAAACAAAAAAAGAGTGACAATTTTGATAAAAAATCACAATATTTTTTACTTTTTGCTTTAATAAATATACCCCCAAAAAAAAGTTCAGTTTAGGGCGATACGTATTCTTCTTCATATTTTTGGTAAAATAAATCTCAATAAGTGTATATTGATTGGTTTGCGCAAAAGTTATAGCGTCTACAAAATAGGTAATAGATTTATGGCATTTTTATTATAATTTTTTACTAGTAATGGTGGGGATCTGCAATTTTTAGCGGGACTGCGAGTAATGAGTCAAGCATATAGTGTAAAGTCCATCATTTGCATCATCCAGCAAGATCAGCTGCCCAGTAACAATGGTGAGATGTACAGTGGAACCTCGTTCCAGGAGAATGCTCGTAATCCAAAGTACTCGCATATCAAAGCGAGTTTCCCCATTGAAGTCAATGGAAACGAAAATAATTAGTTCCGTATGGACTTAAATGGCATGCAATACCGCATGTGGCCAGAGGTGGGGGGGCACCGGAGAGCCTCAGAAACACACGGAAAGGCCAGAGGGCAGCTTGGCTGACCTCGGAAGACCTCGGAAAGGCTCGGGAATGGAGTATTTCCGAGTCTTTCCGAGCATTTCCGAACAGCGCTGCTCGGCCCGGGCGCCCCCCCCCACCTCAGGCCAAACGCGGTACTGCGCACCACTCTGGCTTGAATCCTGCTAGTTTTGCAAGACAACACTCGCAAACCGAGGGGGGCCCTTACTGAAGAAGTCACGCCCATTTGACGTAATGCTTATAGGGGGAAGGAGTCGCAGTGGCTACGTCATCCCGCGAGCATCTTGTCGTTTCTATGCATCCTGAGCCCGCACTACTTAAGTGCTACGTTTGTGAGTAAAGTTTTAAAGTTTTAATAAGCAAATAAACCGTTTTGATATCCAGAGAGCACTAGATTTAGCCTTTTCTATTCCTATGTGCACCGGACCCCATTGAGGGAATTTTTTTTATACTAGTAATGGCGGCGATCAGCGACTTAAAGTGGGACTACGATATTGCAGCGGACAATCAGACACTAACTGACACTTTTGACACTTTGTGGGAACCAGTGACATTATTACAGTGATCAGTGTTAAAAATATGCACTATCACTGTACTAATGACACTGACTGGGAAGGAGTTAAAACATCTAGGGTGATCAAAGGGTTAACTGTGTGCCTATCCAGTGTTTTACTGTACTTTGTGTACTGCTTTTACTTATGTGTGGGACACAAAATCCATCCTTTCCCCCTGTCAGAACGGAGATCTGCCTTCTTTACATATGTGGAGCTTCGTTCTATGTCTCTATGCCTGATGAGCGGCATGTGCCAGCGAACATCTAGTGCCCGGTACCTGCAGATCAGCTTCTACTGCCCGCGCGGCGTGAAATTTAAAGTAACATATATATATACGTTACTTTGTGCCATTCTGCCGACGTACAGTATATGTGCAGCACACGGTCGGCAAGCGGTTAAAGTGTTACTAAACCCAGGACCCTGCATTCACTATATCTGGTCTCCCACAGTACAAAGAACATGGGAATGTAATTATTTTAGTAAATATAAACTGCTAAATACCTTTTCTCATCAGCAGTATATAGCAGTCTTGTGACTTTTATCAGTGTCTGGTTAAAGCTTGTAGAAGGAGTTTTCATTCTGCTCTGACTGTCCTATGAGGCTGCAGGACCACTGACCCTCTGTTTGGGCAGTGCTGATTGGCCCTGCGCTGATCACATGCACTTTGCCAAGAAAAAAAAAACTCTAGCAATACATACCAATCTGAGCATTTGCAGCTTGCCCCCAAGGCTCTGTTCTATCAGCAGGTAGATTGGGGACTGTGAAAGAAGGGGAGGATACGAGAAGACAGTTTGTTTACAGCCTGCAGAGGATTAACCCCTTGGGTTTCACAGTGAGTATAACAAGCATGCTTTACTACATATACAGACTGATTTTACTGTTGTGGGTTTAATAACACTTTAAAGAGGAAGTAAAGCCAATTTATTCTTATTAAAAAAAAAAAAAAACTGAAAAAGAAAGGCATAACGAGCTAGTATGCATAGCATACTAGCTCATTATGAATGACTTACCTGAGATCGTAGCCCCCGCAGCGGTCCTCAGTCACCTCTGACGCCGCCATCTTGCCTCAATGTCCCGTCACTGCCATCAGTGCATCGCCGCTCCGACGCTGTGATTGGCCGGAGCGGCGATGACGTCACACGCATGCACGCTCGGGCCGGCAAGAACCCATTCAGAAAACTGGCAATGAAGCCGGCCCGCTTGTGCGCATGCATGTGACGTCATCGGCGCATCGGTTTATAGTAAATATCTCCTAAACCGTGTAGGTTTAGGAGATATTTCTTGCACCTACAGGTAAGCCTTAATCTAGGCTTACCTGTAGGTGCATGTTGTCAAAGTGGGTTTACAACCACTTTAAGCAATCTATTCAATTAGTATCAAATCAGGTAGGACTACATAGTTGTTGGTAGATCTAAAGCAGATTGTTCAATCAGATTCAGATTGTGTAGTGAATGGTCAGCCTTAGATCTACTAACAACTGTGTAGTGCAAGGCCCTGGCTGATTGGATACAAACTGATTGGATAGGTTCTTATTACATAGTTTTAGTAAATCGACAGTTGATTGACAGTCAGATTGTAACATGAATTATGACTCATAGAACTTGGGTTTGCCTATAATAAATCACTAGACTGAGTTCAATGCACCTCAGTCCAAGGACAGTCACACACAGGCAGATATTAACAAGCAATAGAAGAGTTTTGAGCTTTACTTGGGATAATTTGGCGGCATTTGGCGGCATAGGCGCATGGGGAGCTTAACTAAAATTCTGCACGTCAGTGTTATAGAAAGTAAACTTTGCACATCAAAAGTGTTTATCTTCAGGTCATCAGGTAGTCTTTGTATTGTTCCAAAAAATGTTTCCATTTAAAATTAATCAAATGGTCATACATAATACAAAGGCACACTCCCTGTACTTGAAAGCATTGCTTTAATATTATCTGCCAATGATGCAATGCAAGTGCATGTAATTTGCAAAGAGCATTCAGAACAGTACAAGTACAAGTCAATACAATGAATCTTCTACTGGTCCCCATGACTGCCTCCGGTTCTTAAAGTGGTTGTAAAGGATTTAAAAATAAAAAATAACAAACATCTCTATACTTACCTGCTCTGTGCAATAGAATTGCACAGATCGGCCCTGATCCTCCCCCTTTTGGGTCCCCCGCCGGCGCTCCTGGCTCCTCCTCTTTTCCTGGTGCCCCCAATAGGAAACCGATTCCCACGGGGGCACTCGTGCATGCTCACTCCTGAGCCCCCACTGCTGCATCCATTGACACAGACAGAGGGACTCGGCCACGCCCCCTGCTCCCTTGTCACAGGAGTTGATCAACAGGAGCCAATGACTCCCCGTGCTATCGATCTGCCCATGGAGGAGCTACAAAGCCAGGAGAGCCACAGCTCTCATGCACAGCGCTGGATCGCAATGGGGTTCAGGTAAGTATAAGGGGGGTGAGGGGGTGAGTCTGTGACACAGAAGTTTTTTTTACCTTAATGTGTAGAATTATAGTTCTAGTATACCTCCCAACATTTTGAGATGGGAATGAGGGACACCTACTAACAGATGTATGTAGGCATAGGAACACGCCCCCTGCCACACCCCCTTAAAGGAGGCAAGAAAAAGGGAATTTAATCCACAAGGACTTTTTTTTATCACTACTATTCCTTTATATTGGCTTTTAAAATGTACAAATGCAGCAATTTAGAAATTGGATGAAAGGTTTAGCTCTGGGAAACACTTTTTGGAAGATAAATAGTTCATTTTATATACAACTATATAGATCCGACCAAAATTAGGGACAAATGAGGAGGAAAGAGGGACATTGCTCCAAATCAGGGACAGTCCCTCGAAGACAGGGACAGTTGGGAGCTATGGTTCTAGTTTTTGATAGAGTGGAGATGGATTAGAACACCTGTCAGTTTTTATTGCTGTCTGTGCCCTCATTAGGGGGATTCATCCTCTCTATTTGTCCTGTTTACCATTATCATTGAAAATGAAAGTACCGTATATACTTGAGTATAAGCCGAGATTTTCAGCCCTTTTTTTGGGGCTGAAAGTCCCCCCCTCGGCTTATACTCGAGTCATCGAAATTTTTACATTGTAAATATTACCTGTAAAGAAGTTGCGGCTGCGGCGTCCATCGTTCAAATTCCGCGGCGTCCATCGTTCAAATTCCGCGGTCTCTTCCTGTTCCTTCCTTGATAGGCGAGTCTCATCAGACACTCTCCGCCTATCACGAACGTTCTCTCATCCTTAGTTTTCCAGCAGACGTCTGTGATTGGCGGAACACCCAACACAGTGTCTGCTGGGAAAACTAAGGATGAGAGAACGATCGTGATAGGCGGAGAGTGTCTGCTGAGACTCGCCTATCAAGGAAGGAACAGGAAGAGACCGCGGAATTTGAACGATGGACGCCGCGGAATTTGAACGATGGACGCCGCAGCCGCAACTTCTTTACAGGTAATATTTACAATGTAAAATAGGGAACAGCGAGCTAGGGAACAGTGGGGCATCGGCTTATACTCGAGTCAGTAAGGTTGCCCAGTTTTTTGGGCAACATTAGGTACCTCGGCTTATACTCGAGTCGGCTTATACTCGAGTATATACGGTAAAAGAAAAATTCTGGGTTGTCCCAAGAAAAGTAATAGAGATGAAATCTTCCAATGGGGACACTAGTTCTGATGATCTGGAGGTCCCCAAATAATTCCTTTAATTTCCAGGGATTTCCTCTCACTTCCTGTTTGGCTATGGGACAGGAAGTGAAGGGAAATCTCCACAATGGGACACAGATGATGAAAAAAAAATCTGACAGGGGTTATAACCCTCTCTTGCTTTATCCAAAATGAAAAAAAAAATGCCTTTAGTTCTACTTTAGGGAAAAAACATTGAGACCTTAGAACCGCTTTAAGTTGCCACCAGCAGAATTTCATTCAAACATTATTGTTTTCAGAACATTCTAATGGTTATTGGGGTCAAAACAACATTCATTTTTAACTGCAGTGACAAGAAAAGTTGAATTAAATTTCTCTAAACAAATTACTTTCTAACAGTGAATGTGGTTTTCACGAATGTTCATTCAACGCTTTTATTATTATCACACATGGAGATTTTCAGTCTTTGTGCATCACCCTGAGAACAAGCATGACTCCTCTCTGGGCTATATAGAAGAATGAAGAAAGAGAGTACCCCTTAGGGGCAGCATCATGCATGATTCTGGTGCTCCAACAACCAATCAGAGGGGCACATATCTTTCATATGTCATTCTTGGGGAAACCTGCCAGACTATGACTATATAGACCTTGGAGCGGTCAGCTACTGTTTGCAAAGCAAACTGAAGAGCTTACATCTTCATCAGCTACAGTTGAACCCTGAACCATCAACCCTGAACCATCATTTGTCTCTCTGTCGCTGCTGATGTTTCACTCCTATCTGTCCGATTGGATACCTTGCTGCTCCCCCCATCCGGAGCGGCAATAATTCTTATTTGTGCACAGTAGATATATAATTTTTATTACGTATAACAAAACATTTAGTGCCGGTTCACACAGGGGCAACCTGACTTTCAGCGCGACTTGGAGCAACTTACAACGCGACTTTAAGTCGCCTCCAGGACAGGCGACTTTGGCTGTGGCCAATCACAGAATAATCAGCGCTGTGGAAGGGAGGGGTTTGCCTGGGTTACCTATTTTCTCTTCCTGTAAAGTCGCTTCACTATGAACGGTGATCCGACTTTGGAGGCGACTTCCATTGAAATCAATGGGTACAAGTCGCCTAGAAGTCGCCTTGAAGTAGACAGGAACCTTTTCTGAAGTCGGAGCGACTTCAGTAGTGTACATTAGGACGGCTCTTATTCACTTCAATTGAA
Organism: Rana muscosa; assembly: GCA_029206835.1. Lineage (NCBI taxonomy): Eukaryota > Metazoa > Chordata > Amphibia > Anura > Ranidae > Rana > Rana muscosa. Next base: position 198,462,436 of record CM055122.1, read on the forward strand.
TTTCTCATGTCGCGCGACTTGGGGCGACTTGGAGCGAACACAAGTCGGATCCCAAGTCGTGGTAGTGTGAACCGGCACTAACCCCAAGGGGGTAAACTCTATTATACAAACATATTCTCTTGCTCTTTTTAGGATTATATTGGTGGTCATCTCAGTCGAGGAGGCTGGGCAGCAAGGAGTGCTGTAGTTTTTTCCGGTTTCTGGGATCTCCTAATGCCGCATACACACGATCGGACCTTTTTCCGACCAAACTCACATCGGAATTCTGACGGAATTCCATCAGAAAAAAATAGAACAGGTTCTATATTTAAATTCCGATGGAATTCATCTGAATTTCTCCGATGGGGCCCACACACGGTCAGAATTTCCGATGAAAAAACTCAGACGTCTGACTTTTTTCATCGGAAATTCCTATCGTGTGTACAAGGCATTAGTCGCAGCGAAAATCACCTGCTGCTTCTTTGCCAAGTCTATCCTTAAATTGCAGGTTCCTTTTTCTCCCCTTTCATCCTTTTCTTGGTGTGGGGATAGGACTAGATTGATTCCACATTTTTTGAAATTTAAAGTGAAGGTAATTCCTGTGCGCTTTCAAATTCTTTATTTCCTCTTGATCTGTTTTTTATTTAGGAGTTATTTTTGAGTTATAAATTAATACATAAAAAAATAAATAAAAATTTTACATTCCAGAAATCTTTTCCTCCCTCTATGGTTGCATATCTGGTCTCCCTCTTATAATCCAGACTTCAATCCAGGAATTAGAACTTTTTTGCTTGCGTAATTAAAGACGTATGGTAGGCGTGCATTTTCAGCTCACTATTATATATTAATTTGTAATTAAAAGTTTAATACATTTTTTTGATTTATTCATGTATTTTTATACAATTTTTTTTTGACAGTTTTTTCTTAAAAATTATGAAGTATAATCTTCTTATGCTTGTTGTTTCTTTTGTAGTATTTAAACTTCATGCGACACTTCAGAAAGCTCCTGAGGAAGCTCTACTGAGCGAAACATGTAGAGTAAGTGGCTGCACATGTTATTTGGATGATATGTCTTTATGAACAGTTATTGTATTTTAAAAAGAAACATATCCTAAATAAAATGTATATCTTTGTAAAACCGAGATGTTTTACTACTGTTGGTACCTTTAAAGTCCCGCTTGTTCATTCTAAATTTTTATATAGACCTTGGAGTTTAGCTGTGGCCAGGGGTGGCTGCTGGCAAGAATTAGTAGTTTCTTGCTGGTGGTTGTAAATGCTTCCCACACACACTGTGTGCAAACAGCTGCAGCTCTCAGCGGTGTCTGTCAGATGTGTAATCTGTACTGTTGTTCACAGGTAACCGACTCTCTCGACACTGCTAGTGTGAGTCCAGGGTAAACTGGTTGCAGCTAATTGGCCATTTTGTATGCGGTTATAGCATAGACTGCTGCTGGGTCTAAAGATGGTGTTTGGACACCCTCTGAATGCAACAAACTTTCCACAGCTAAACTGCCATGTGAATATAGCCCAAGGTCACTCTGTTTGAAAATGACTGTAGCTAATGATCAATCAGTCTGTATCAAACAAAAAGCCGGCCACTCGATAGCTTCTTCATTTAGGAATGTTTATAATGCACCACAGCAATAGCAAAATCCATATGTGCTAACGCGTTTCGTCCGAAGCCTTCCTCATAGCATAGTAGCATACGATGAGGAAGTTTTCGGCCAAAACGCGTTAGCACATATGGATTCTGCTATTGTTGTAGTGCATTAATAAAGTTCCTAAATGAAGAATCTATGGAATGGCCCCTTTTTCTTTGACACAGACTTGCAGTGAACGTTGCAGCCAGAGCACTGTCACTCTGTTCATACACCATACAATACAGGACTAGAGCTTGCGTGAGTCTTTTTCATGCACAATGAGCAATCAGTCTATTTTCTCTTATGGGAAGACACTATGAAGCAGGCTCTGAAAGTGGAATCTAGAGATGAAGGTGTGAAAGGGTCCGAGTAAGTGGGGATGATTTACTAAAGGCAAATAGGCTGTTCACTTTGAAGGGAATATCCTGAGCTCAGGGAATGAAGCTCTGCTGAATTCCATCATCCAATAGTGCAAGCAAGAAAATATCTATTTTTAAAAAAAAATTCCTTACATGTTGTTGATTATCTTTTGCAAATGTAATTTTTACCATATTTACTAAGACCTGGGGAAAATTTCCTTGCAAGGTGATATTTCCCTTGAAAGTGAAACGCCTATTTGTCTTTAGTCAATCATACCCATTTAGGCATTCTTAGCAAAGAAAAGAGCACTGAGCAGTGACTGATAGTAACCAGAAATTAGAATTTATTGTTCCCTGATGGATGCCAGTATGCTAATATCCGCCTTATACAGTATTTAACACAGAAATGGGTTACTGTCCTTTAAATATCCACACTGGAGTTTGCACTTGTTAACATAAAAATAGATAAACAATTTAATGATAGGCTAATTGGCTCCTATGTAACTTGGCCCTAGTATATGGGTGTTTGTGTATTAATGTGAGATGGGGACCCTAGACTGCACGCTCCTCGTGGGCATGGACTGATTTGAATGTACAGTATGTTTAGTGCTGCATAAGTTGTCATCACTATATAAAAAAATGTACTCACATGAAGTGCTATGAGTGAATTAGGGCTTGTTCACGATAGTAGTTGAGGGGTGATAAATCCCTGTGGTTGAGGTGTGTTTTTACCTTCCCCCCCAACCGCTCCCCTATTAGCTGCAGAGGGGTGTACACATGCCATGGCTACAGCAGGAATTATACTCCGTGACACTTTCAGTGTGCCTAGCGCCTGCTGAGCGTGACCCATTCAAGTGAATGGGGCCGACGTGCAAGCGCCCCCCAACTGCGTGTAAAGGTCTTTTAACCACTTCAGCCCCAGAAGGATTTGCCACCTTCCTGACCAGGCCATTTCTTGCGATACGGCACTGCGTCGCTTTAACTGACAATTGAGCGGTCATGCGACGTTGTACCCAAACAAAATTAATGTCCTTTTTCCCCCACACCTCTGCGGTTTTAAGTTTTTTGGGCTATAAACAAAAAAGAGCGACAATTTAGAAAAAAAACACAATATTTTGTACTTTTTGCTATAATAAATATCAAAATTAAAAAAAACAAAAAACTAATTTCTTCATCAGTTTAGGCCGATTTGTATTCTTTTACATATATTTGGTAAAAAAGTCACAATAAATATTCATTGGTTTGCGCAAAAGTTATAGCGTCTACAAAATAGGGGATATATTTATGCCATTTTTATTATTATTATTATTTTTACTAGTAATGGCAGTGTTTAGCGATTTTTATCATGACTGCGACATTGCGGCGGACAGATCGAACACTTTTGACACTTTTTTGGGGCCATTGACAATTATACAGTGATCAGAGCTAAAAATAGCCACTGATTACTGTATAAATGTCATTGGCAGGGAAGGGGTTAACACTAGGGGAAGATCAAGCAGTTAACTGTGTTCCCTAGGTGTGTTCTAACTTTGGGGGGGATGGGACTGACCAGGGGAGGAGACCGATCGGTGTTCCTACTTAGTAGGAGCACACGATCTGTCTTCTCTTCCCTGAGAGAACCCGAGAATTGTGTGTTCTGCTCCGGGGACACGCTGCGGGTGCACGCGCGCGCCCGCTAAGGCATCTTAAAGAGCCAATGTACAGCTACGACGGCTCGCACAGGGGAGCCAACCTGCCGCAGTATAACTGTGGCCGCTGTTTGGGAAGGGGTTAAATATATTGTACTTTGAAAGCATTTTATTATATCTGTTCAAGTGCAGAAAATAGCTGTTCATCCAGACAGAAGTCTTGTGAGCTGATAACATGCCGTACTCTCTGCCTCTGGACTGTTACCAGCTAGCAATGTTCCTAAAATCTCAGTGGACTACAAAATACCTCCCCCCTGTTATGTAGAAGAGAAGGGAATGTTATGTAACCCCAACATCCTCACTGTCCTAGGGTGACAATGCTGCTCAGTACTGTGGGTTAAAGTATAACTAAAAGCAAACTTTTTTTTTAGTTTTTGATAGAGTGGAGAGGTATTAGAACACCTGTCAGTTTTTATTGTTGTCTGTACCCCAATTAGGGAGATTCATTTTTTTTTTTTGCTTGTCCTGTTTGCCAATATCATTGAAAGCGAAAAGAAATCCCAATTTTTAGGTTATCCCCATAACAGTAATAGAAAGAATATCTTCCAATGGGGGCACTAGTTCTGGTGACACTTTGGCTGGATTTCCTCTCACTTCCTGTTTTCTCTATGGGGCAGGAAGATAAGGGAAATCTCTCCAATAGGAGACAGATGGGCAAAAAAAAATAAAAATAACTGACAGGGGGTTATAACCCTCTCTTACTCCATCCAAAATGAAAAACTTTTGCCTTTAGTTCTACTTTAATGGCAGAATTACCAGGTTTAAATAAAGGAAGAAAAGTATAAAAAAGAAAACTAACAGGACTGGTAAGCTGCAAAGCTATCAATTCTGTTACATAGTTACATAGTTAGTAAGGTTGAATAAAGACACCAGTCCATCCAGCCCAACCTGTGGTGTGTATGTGTTTATGCCAATAGTAAATTGCATACCCCTGTATGTTGTGGTCGTTAAGGTGCCCATCTAATAATTTTTTTGAAACTATCGACGCTCCCTTCTGATACCACTGCTTGTGGAAGAGAATTCCACATCCTAACCGCTCTGACAGTAAAAAACCCTCCACGCAGTTTAACCACTTCAATACCGGCGTATAGACATATGACGTCCACAAGGTGGCTCTGCCATCCTGGGTGGACGTCATATGACGGCCTCGGGCCTCCCGCGGGTGCTGATGTGCGTGCCTGGTGGCCGCGATGTCCGCCAGGTATACCCACGATCGGCAGTTACAGAGCCAGGGTCGTTGATCTCCGTGTGTAAACACAGAGATCCACGTCCTGTCAGGGAGAGGAGACCAATGGTGTGTCCCTTGTACATAGAGACACACCATCGGTCACCTCCCCCAGTCAGTCCCCTCCCCCCACAGTAAGAATCACTCCCAGGGAACACATTTAACCCCTTGATCGCCCCCTAGTTTTAACCCCTTCCCTGCCAGTCACATTTATACAGTAATCAGTGCCTATTTATAGCACTGTTCGCTGTATAAATGTGAATGGTCCCAAAATAGTGTCAAAAGTGTCTGAACTGTCCGCCGCAATATCACAATCCTGACAAAAATTGCAGATAACCGCCATTACTAGAAAAAATAAAAAATAAAAAAAATCATAAATCTATCCCCTATTTTGTAGGCGCTATAACTTTTGCGCAAACCAATCACTATACGCTTATTGCGATTTTTTTTTTACCAAAAATATGTAGAAGAATACATATCGGTCTAAACTGAGAAAAAAAATACTTTTTTAAAAAAAAATTGGGATATTTATTATAGCAAAAATTAAAAGATATTGTTTGTTTTTTTTTCAAAATTGTTGCTCTTTTTTTGTTTATAGCGCAAAAAATAAAAACCGCAGAGGTCATCAAATACCACCAAAAGAAAGCTCTATTTGTGGGAAAAAAAGGACGTCAATTTTGTTTGGGTCGCACGACCGCGCAAATGTCATTCAAAGCGTGACAGTGCTGAAAGCTGAAAATTGGCCTGGGCAGGAAGGGGGTGAAAATGCCCGGTATTGAAGTGGTTAAGGTTAAACCGCTTCTCTTCCAATTTCATCGAATGTCCGCTTGTCTTTTTAAACTCCCCTCCCAATCTGTAAAGTTTTTTCCCTATGTCACCAGTACGGTAATTGTATATCGCTATCAAATCTCCTCTGAAGACTCTCCTCTCCAGAGAGAATAAGTTTAATGCTTGTAGCATAGGTGTGCACAGCCTATGGCATTAGGGTGTGCACCCCAAAGCTCTTTTTAATTTAGGAGCCCCGTTAGGGGGCTTTGGTGAAATATCAGGGGTCTAAACAGGGGGAATCTGGGCCACATTGGGTGATTAGGGTGTGCCTGGGCACACCTGGCACACCCTGTGCGCACGCCTATGGCTTGTAGTCTTTCCCTATAGCTGAGCCGGTCCTCCAGTCCCTTTATTAGCTTTGTTGCCCTTCTCTGAACTCTTTCCAGTTCTCGGGTTTGCTTTAAGTTCTCTTTCTTTGCGGCATAAAATACTACAGACTTTTAGTAATCAATACAAGTGCATACAGTCTAAACTGATTTTTTTAACCAAAAAAAAATAAAGAAAAAGAAATGGTATAGAAAAAAGAAAACTCCAATTTCATTCTGTATATAGGAATACATGCACGATACTCTGTTAGTGAGCGCAGTTTGGTGATTTGACCACTGGGTGGCGACAACACACCAGCGTTGATCGTCTTGTGCTGCTGGGGGAGGTTGAGTCAAGGGAGTGACTAGCTAGGGAGAATGTACGGTAATAGCCTGCCATCCGTCCTGGTGACGAGCTCCCTGCTGTCCCTATTATAATGATTACATGGTAAAGCTCACACCTGCACTGAGTGTTCATTGTCAGGTGGAGAAGCTTGCCTGTGATGTTCTGCAGTGAAGTTGCATGGTCCCTGCCTAGATAAAGAGAAGAGAAAGAAGAAGTTGGTGTGATTGGTGTGGCTGATGCTCTTCTCTTTGTAAAGTTTCTCATTGTGGGATCTTTGGATTGGAGCTCCTGTGATGTCTATGGGGACTGGCTGGTGGATGGCAGAAGAGGACAGTACAGCATTTATGTCACACTGGGTCCTCCTGATCTAAACTTCATCCATTTCTACAAAGCCAGTTGAGATGCTGGGATATTCATACTGGTGATGCATAATTAATGGTGCTTGGAGCAAAGTACAGCCTGCTTGCTCAAGAGTGGACGTGATGCAGCTGGTTGGTTGTAGATTAGGGCAATTAAGTTACAACTGGAATTAAAGGGGCTGGACTTTGGAATTCTGGGCTTGTACAATCATGACCACCTGAGTTTACAGCTCTATCGTCATCCACACTGTAATGTCTTGGCAGTCTCCGGCTTGGAGGGAACATGGAATTCCATCAAAAACTTGGATGACCAATTGTTGGTGTCTGATGAGCGAGAGACCTCCCAGCCCTGTAAGTGCTGAAGGCAGCTGCTGCCTGGCTCATTCATAGGGAGTGGTTACCTTGAGAGCAGTCCTGAGCTTGCTGTACAGAGATTACACATCCTTAAACCTCAGTGGGGTTCCAGTGACACCAGCTTCAGACAGGTAATACCTACTCTTCTCTTATCTCCAACCTTCACCCCATCAGCCCCCTTTATTGCCTTCCTTGGTGAGATAGATCAACCTGCTGGGGGCAAACTCCCCCTCTCCAAATTGCAACACCCCCAAAAGCAACCTAAGCTGGGTCCTCAATTGGACCAAGCATTAGGGATAGAACAGAACACTTTGTGGACTTTAGCTCGTCTAGATAGCTTAAGTACTATAGATCTACAGGACGAGAGGTACTTCCATGTGAGTATAACGTATTCTTGTGTGTATTGTAGTACAGCATGGATTGCTTTTATCCAGTTCGTCAGTAGAGCACAAGGTCAGTCCATGTTATCCTTGCACAGTTACTGACTATTCTTTATTTCCAAGAAGAAGTCCTTGATTTGGAATATTTCTCTTTGGAACTGGCCTGGCTTTTAGTCTTAGCAACCTCTGAGTTGAAATGGAAATGTGCATTCAGTTTATTTTTTTTAAATAAGTATCTATTAAGGATTTAGGAGGGACGTTTCATTGAAATAAAGTGATATGGTTACAACCATAAGGTAGATGGTGGCTTCTGGCCCTTCACAGTGTGTCCGGGAAGATAAGATAAATTAGCTTACCAATAAAGTGTTACCGGAAATTATTTTTAAATTATGGTGACAAATTTTATTAATTAAACCTGTTAATTATAATAAACTATCCCCCCCCCCCCCGATTGTATTAACTTTGGAGTTTAGTTCTGAGATTAATACCTGTCAAGCTTTGTCTAATTATCCCTTTTCTCTGTCTGTGGTTGGGTGAAGAATTAAGAACCATATCTTATAAATTGAAAGCCCTGAGTCTTTAATCTTGTGGTGAAGGATAGCCTTTAGAATTAAAATTTATAGCATTTTATTTGGAATACATCCCAGAATTATTTTTTCACAGAGTATAATATGAGTGGAGGACCTCAGCATCTTTTGCAGGAATTAGCTGTGTAGCCTTACAAGGAGAATTAGATGGCTTTATCATGTAGCTTCTTGCTCCCTTT
>CM055122.1:198475664-198595664 GCA_029206835.1 Rana muscosa
CACCTGAAGCCACACACAGAAGTGTGAACCTAGCCTTAAAGACTGGTAATAGGGAGCTAACAAAACTGTAATTCAGAACTGCAGCAGAGAATACTAAATCTGTGGACTAGCTGGGTAGTAAAACAAATGCTTTGGTAGGTAAAATAGCGCCCCCTAATGTATATCTGTGTATTTAGCTGTTTGCTTGGAGAACAGATTTGAATTGGACCTGCACTCAAAAAGTGAATATTTACTATCTAGAGAACGAGAAGTGTTAATTGTGGTTGAGCACCTCCCTGAAAAGTCTACCTTTTGTCTGGAATTCCTCCGGGAATCTAGCAAAGCTCTTTCGGATATGTGAGTGTGTGCTGAACTTCAAAGCTGTATATCTTCAGTGTGAGATCTAAGACACTGCAGTCTCTGTGTGATATACTGTATTCCTAGGAAGCAGAGAGATTTGCAGTATGATTTGGGGGTGCCACTACTGTGCTGCTTACTGTTCTCCTTGCTGGAGGCTCTGACATGATGAAGTATGTTTCTGCCTCTACACAGAGACACGGGGAGATTTACTAAATGCCGGTTCACACTAGCGCGATGCAGGAACCAGCGCGATTCCAGTACCGGTTCCCGCATCGCATAGGACTCACAGGCAGTTCACACTGCTCTATGCGAACCGCTGCTGGTGTCAATAGAAAGCTAATGGCACCCCCCAGATCGGTTCGCATATCACAGTGTGAACTGTCAAATAGTGCAGGAATCATATCGCATTGGATTTTTTGGTGATCCGATTCCAGTGCGGAACCAAAAAAAGGGTCCTGCACCATTTTGGTGCCAATGCTATGTGAATTAAGTCATACAATCTGTATGGCTGAATTTGCATCGCACTGACATCGCATGTGATCTGCGCGGCAGTGTGGTGCGAATCACATGCGATGTCTAACATCGCACCAGTGTGAACCCAGCCTCAAACCTGGTGCCCAAAGAATCTAGTGCAGCTGTGCATGGTAGCCAATCAGCTTCTAACTTCAACTTGTTCAATTAAAAGGGTTGTAAACCCTTGTGGTTTTTCACCTTAATGCATTCTATGCATTAGGGGGAAAAACCTTCTCTCATGCTGCAGCCCCCCAGACCCCCCTTTTACTTACCCCTTCTTTGGGGGTTAAAAGTGCCCCGCTAGCGACCAAAAGCAGTGCAAAAGCGCAGCTTAAACAGCGGTAAAGCGCCGCTAAAACGAGCGCAGCTTTACTGCTAACAGGCGACGCATTCAGTGTGAAAGCAGCCTAATGCCCTGTACACACGATCAGATTTTCCGATGGGATAAAATCCGATGAAATTTTCCATCGGAATTCCGTTCAAGATGTCTTCCATCAGTCTTACCTACACACCATCAGACAAAATTCCGACTGTCCAAAACGCTGTGACGTAAAACAATCCGAGCCGAGAAAAATTAAGTTCAATGCTTCTGAGGATGCGTCAACTTGATTCTGAGCATGCGTGGGTTTTTTCTCCGTTGGAGTTCCACACAGACGATAGGAATTTCCTATCATTTTTTTTTTCCATCGGAAAAAAGTAAAACATGTTCTATTTCTAAACACCGACTGAAATGTTTTTGTTTTTTTTTTGCAGTGATTTGCATTTTTTAATCTGCCCAACAACAAATTTGCCAAAATAAAAAAAAACAAAAGCATAAAAAGTGCAAAACGCATCAAGAAACGTAGGAAAAAACGTTTGTGCAAAACGCACTGAAGAAACGTATCACAAGCGAGGTGCATAGGCGTGAACGGAGCCTAAAAGTGAGCAGCACTCCTCCCCTATGCTGTCACCTGAAGAGGGCCATATAGAAGGAAATGCGTCATTCTCTCCAGGAAGGTTTATGGAACGGTTTGTTTTTAGGTCTCACGTGTTGTGGTTTTCCCAGAACAATTACCTGTTTTTCCACCAGAAATCCCATTCTGACAATGGTTTTTTTCTTTGTAATTTGAGCTCCTAGTGAACGTCGTTACTCGTTAGGTAGGATGATGGGGATGATCTTTTACTACAAAGAGATATGAGAGATGGATTTTATGGTCTCAGCTAAGTACAGGTCAAAAAGTCCATAGAGTAGAGGTTTCTATATACAAAAGGATAATATTTCCAGAAGCTAATAACCACAGGGGATAATTAGCCCAAGAAGAACGTCTCCTGCACTGTACAGCAACATATGCGGATTATTTTCATTTATTTGACTTCACTATCAGTAGCAGATCTTTGCTGAATCAGCAGGGAACACAACCTTGGTGAACCTGCAGATCACTCCAAGCATAGAGGCCGTCTTCATAGTTCCCTCAATGCATTCAGTCGTATCCCCTATGTACTAATCATTTCACATGGGGGAAAATTTAAATAGCGAAAAAACATTGTTCCATGCATAGCCAGCTTAATGATGTGCAGAATTCTGTAGCAGATCAACAGCATTCAGTAGCTACTGTGAAGTTTTAAACAGCAAACTGTTTTTTTTTTTTCTTTTGAGATAATGGTTTTACATGAATAGATAAAATCTGATCACTGTAAGCACCACTGTCAGTGGTAATGTTTTGTCTCATCCCTGTAAACTATATATATATGGAGGAGAGCTTGTTCTTTTGAAAACTAACAGACTTACTGGCCAGATCACCAGGTCAAAATAGAAGGAAGAAAGCCTAAGAAAGAAAACGAATGCAGACATTACATCTGAGAATTGGTAAACTGCAATAAAATAAATGTTTGCTTCTGGGTTTAATATCGTTTTCAAACCATGTTAGAATTTATTTAATTTTGCCATTTAGAGCCGGTTCACACCAGGGCGACTCGTCAGGCGACTCAGCCGCCTGACAAGTCGCGTCCCGCTCTGTTCAATAGAACCGTTCTAATAGGAGCGACTCAAGTCGCTCCGACTTAGAAAAAGGTTCTTGTACGACTTTGGGGGCGACTCGGGGCGACTTGCATTGACTTCAATACAGAAGTCAATTTGCAAATCGCCTCTCAAGTCGTCTTGAGATCGCCTTGCCGAGTCGCCCCCAAAGTCGTGCCGCCCTGGTGTGAACCGGCTCTAAAGGTTCAGCTTTAAAACAAAAACAAAAAGAAACATGTTATACTTACCTGCTCTGCAGTGGTTTTGCACAGAGCAGCCTGATTCCCCCCCTTTTGTCGGATCCCCCGCTGGTGTTGCTGGCATCTTCCTCCTTGACCAGTGAACCCAAAACCAAGCCGCTTGCTGTGAGGGCACTAGTGCGTGCTCGCTCCCAAGCCCCACTCTATGCCTTCATAAGACACAGAAGTTGATTTACTAAAGGCAAAAAGAGCGGTTACACTCTGCAAGTGCAGTTGCTCCAGAGCTTAGTAAATGAGCTAAAGCTTCAAATTACAAAGAATACCCAATTTACATGCAAGGAAAATAAAAAATAAATAAAATAAAATAAAAACAACAACATTTTTGCTTGCACATGATTGGATGATGGAAGTCAGCAAAACTCTTCCTCATTTACTAAGCTCTGGAGCAACTGCACTTGAAAAAGTGCACAGTCTCAAATTTTTTGGGGCAGTTGCGTCCCGCATAGGTTAACTTATATAAAGGCAGGGCTGCATCCACCAGTATCCGCCATTGCTGCACCGAAGGGGGTGAGGGATCATTCCAGTTCCGGAGGATCGCCTTGTCTACCTTTATTTTTGGGAGGAGGTACATGAACTTATTATGTATGCCAAACCAAAATATATTTTAGTTTTAGGCAGAGTACCAGGTAGCAATAAAAGCTGACAGAGATCTAACCTTCTTATTAACTTCCCATTAACTATTAAAAATAAGCATTTTTGTTTTAGCATGTTTTGCCATTGAAGGTTTTCTCTCACTTCCTCTCAGGCGAAACTGTTGTCCCCCCAAAAAATAAGTAAGAAGAAATCTGCCCCCAGATAGTAGTGAAAACCTGACAGGGGTTCTAATTATTCCCCTTACTCTATCCAAAATAAATATTACTCTTTCGTCCATGGACCGACACAGCTTCTCTATTGACAAAGTGGGTATTATCCGTTAATTAGGAGTGACTAGGCAGAAAAACTTGTAAAAAGTGTTGCATCACACCTTCTACAGTACCGCCCAGGGGGCGGACCCTCTGGGTATACCCTCTCAGTCTGCATCTTCGCAGATCAGTTTTTTTCTGTCTAGCAAGGAGTAGGACATGGCTCCCTTCGGGCCCATTGGTCCGGGGAAAAAAGATATATATATATTTTTTTTTTTGCTACATTTGTTGTTTCCTGCGATCTTCGATCAACTGCCGACTGGGTGACAGGCTGGATCCTCGATCCTTGTAGTCTCCCCAGTTTCGGCCATCGAGCGTGTGCCGACCCTAGCTACGCGCTGGGTTTTCCACGACATGCCCGTCGCTCCACGGGTGGCCGGTGAGCTTACGCTCCAGGGCCTGCATAGGACCGCTCAGCTTCGGCTGACCTTACGGCCGAGTCGCAGCAGCCTGGCCGGTGAGCTTACGCTCCAAGGCTTGCATCGGACCGCTCAGCTTCGGCTGACCTTACGGCCGAGTCGCAGCAGCCTGTCCGGTGAGCGTCATGCTCCAGGGCATACATATGATCGTCCCTTCTGGGTCCAATCACAGCATGCCTGGCCAACAGTCACCTTCCGTGCGCGGACGATGATCTGTTTGGAATGTCTTCCAGCAGAATACATGCAGGATAGGTAAGTAAAACTCCCCTGCCTCGGCTGGGTGATTTAGCTGGACATTCCTGGAGAGATCAAGTAAGTGGTTGTGGCCCCTTTCTTCCCTCTCTCCCTGCCTTTCCCTCCTCCCTGGGCTTCTAGCTAAAGGTTGCTGGGTGCTGGGGGTCACCTAGGGGGTCCCACTGGAGCGGGGCTGGCTGTAACTAACATTTAAAAGAAATGTCATTTTTTCTTACCTGTGTTTGTGTCCTTCCTCCTCCATGCTGTCGGCGGCCATTTTGAGGTGGTCCATGCCAAGTTTGGCCTCTTGTGACTGCCCGGCGGCCATCTTCCTGTGGTTTCGGCCACACCCACTGGCCCCTATCAGCTGATCGGCGGCCATGTTTGTCCACCCTGTATGCAGATATTGCCATTCGGCGGCCATCTTTTTGTGGGCTATGGCTGCTTGACCTCTATCTTCTGTCGACGGCCATTTTCTTAGAGCCCACATTATCTTCCATACAGACGTTTTTGGCAACCATTTTTCAAGAGCCTCCGGCCTCTAGGGTGCATTACACTGGCGCGAAAATTCACACAGGAAGTGCTGATAAAAGAAGCAGACTGACACAGCAGCAGGGGGACAGCATCACAGGCGCAGCATAGCAGTACCTATCCAGGGTGGTGAGTCCTCTGGGTGACCTGGCCTCTCTGCAGCACAGGAGGGTGGCCTATTGATATCTTGCCTGGAGCCCTGTGAGTGTCAGCGTGTGGTCAGCATGGCATCTGAGCCAGATGTCTTCTCCCCTGAAACACCAGATTTAGCAGCTGGTGCCCCTGAGGTGTCTATGAACGCTATGACTGCAATCCTAGAGACGTTTGCTGCCAGGGTGGAAGCAGCACACGGGAATACAGGGGGTAGTAAACGCCCCATCCCCTGCAAGCTTCTGGGGATAATTCTGGTGCAGAACCAGGTCCAGCTATGGCTCGGGGCCCAGATTCTGACGCATCAGAGACTGCAGACCGTGACCGGACAGTGAGAATGACTCAAAGTCCAGGTCAGTACGCGAGACGGCTTTGGTATCTGACCTTATTACTGCAGTGCGGGATATGCTAAAATTGGAAAATACTGCAGAAGCAGCAGAGACTCCGGTCCACTTGGGTTTCATAGACCTGCCCGCACTGCTAAGGTGTTCCCTTGTGTGTCTTTTGATAAACTCTTATACAAGGAATGGGAGAACCCACTGAGGGTCTTTACAGCCCCAAAGAGGTTTGCGGTACGGTACCCCTTTTGAGGAGAGTTTTCTGAAGAAATGGACCTCTCCCCCCTATAGTGGACCCTCCGGTGTCCAGACTTAATAGAGCCACCACAAATCCTGTAGAAGGGGCTCCTGTTTTCAAGGACCCTGTGGATAAGAAGGCTGAAGCACTCGCTTGCTACCTATACTCAGTGGTAGGCTCGGCAGTACGCCCGGCATTGGCGGGGGCCCTAGTGTCTCACACACTTACTGAATGGGCAAGATTGCTACTCCAGGGGTTAAGGAGCGAGATGCTCCTCCTGATGAGATAACATTGGCCGACCTGTTGGTCCAGGGCCTTAGGTTTGTCTGCGAGTCAGACATGAATACTATTCCCCTGCTGTCTAAAACTTTGGTTTATGCAGTAGCAATACGCCGCCTGATCTGGCTAAAAGGCTGGTCTGCGGACCAGACTTCCAAGAAAGCCCTGTTGGATCTGCCTTTTAAGGGCGACAGACTTTTTTTGGGGCTTCTCTGGATGACATCATCAAGGATGCCACAGGAAGTAAAAGCACTTTGCTTCCCCAAATTAGCAAGGGTAAGGGGCCACGCCAAGGGCAAGGGCCCTCCTTTACTGCACACAAGTGGTTTTTTCGTCCCCCTAGGGCGACAGGGAAAAGACCCCAGGCCGATAAAGCGCCTGCCCAAGGACAAAAGCGTCCCTGGTCCCGCATACCCAATAAGCCTGCGGACAAATTTGCGTCCGCATGAAGGTCCACCCCCACCCTGCTCTCGGGTGGGGAGACGTCTTCGCAAATTCGCGACTCAGTGGACAGCACTAATCTCCGACAGGTGGGTTTGCGAAGTAATCTCCTCAGGCTACAAGATAGAGTTTCTCTCTTGTCCACCGGACAGATTCAACACCTCCAATCTCCAGCTACTACCGACCCGTCGGGAGGCCCTGTATGGGGCGGTCCAGGGTCTACTGGAACGCGGGGTAGTTATTCCAGTTCCAGAACTGGAACAGGGTTTTTACTCAAATCTGTTCATTGTGCCGAAGAAGGAGGGGGTTCGTCCAAGCTTGGATCTCAGAGCCCTCAATTGCTTTGTGAAGGTACAAAGTTTTCGGATGGAGTCGGTTCGATCTGTAGTCACGGCTCTCCATCCGGGGGACTTTCTGGCCTCCTTGGACATCAAGGACGCATACCTGCATGTCCCCATATACTCCAGACACCAGAGGTTTCTGCGATTTGCTATCGGGAAGGACCACTACCAGTTTGTGGCCCTCCCGTTGGGCCTTGCCTCAGCACCCAGGACGTTCACCAAGGTGCTCGCTCCGATTCTGGCACTTCTAAGACAGCGGGGTATCGCTATCACAGGCTACTTATACGACCTTCTGCTGAAGGCCCCTTCAAGCTCAGAATTAGAGGTAAGCGTGTCCATTACCTGTCAGACTCTTCGAGACTGTGGTTGGATACTAAACACGCAAAAGTCAGTATTGGTGCCCACTCAACGCCTAGGGTACCTGGGGTTGATTCTGGATTCTTCAGAGGCAAAGGTATTCCTCCCTGTGGAGAAGTTGCAGACCCTCCGGGCTGCAGTACGGCAGCTAGCTTCCAGGAATTGGTCGTCACTCCGTTTTTTGCATGCGAGTGTTGGGCCTCAGGGTAGCCTCCTTCGAGGCGGTTCCATATGCTCAAGACCACACTCGAGTGTTACAGAAGGAAGTTCTGTCCAGATGGAACAGATGTCCATCATCTCTGGATTATCAAATCCGAGTGAGCCACATAGTCAGGAGATCCCTGGTATGGTGGCTGACAGCACCGGCTCTAATGGCCGGGAAGTCATTTCTTCCGGTTTACTGGATAGTGATCACGACGGACGCCAGCCTTACAGGTTGGGGGGGAGTCTGGGGTGTTCAGTCGGCGCAAGGTCGCTGGACCCCAGAGGAAGCCCTCCTGCCGATCAATGTCCTGGTAATCTGGGCGATCAGGCTGTGCCTCTTCAAATGGTCTCAGAGGCTGCAAGGGCGTCCAGTCAGGATCCAGTCAGACAACGCCACAGCAGTGGCATATGTCAATCATCAAGGAGGAACAAGAAGCTCAGCTGCAACATCGGAGATCGCTCGCATCCTGAAGTGGGCAGAGAGGAGCGTACCGGCACTGTCGGCCGTGTACATTCCGGGTGTGGAAAACTGGCAGGCGGACTACCTGAGCTGCCAGATGCTGGACCAGGGAGAAGGGTCCTTACACCCGGAGGTGTTCCAACTCCTCTGCCAAAGATGGGGCACACCAGACGTAGATCTTCTGGCTTCCCGACTCAATCGGAAGGTATTGAGATTTGTGGCCCGGTCAAGAGACCCATGGGCAGACGCAACGGACGCGTTGGTAGCATCGTGGGGTCAGTATCGGCTAATCTATGCCTTCCCTCCCTTAAGGCTTCTTCCTCTTCTGCTCCGCAGAGTGGAGGCAGAGGGAATTCCAATGATTCTAATCGCTCCAGATTGGCCTCAGCGTCCTTGGTACGCCGATCTAGTACGTCTGGTAGCAGACGTCCCCTGGCGCCTACCACTACGGAAGGACCTGCTATCGCAAGGTCCCATATTCCATCCTGCTTTACAGTCATTGGCTTTAACGGCATGGCTGTTGAGAACCAGGTACTGAGAGACCGGGGCCTGTCAGACTCAGTAATCTCTACTATGAGAAGTGCTCGAAAACCGTCCTCTAGGAAGGTCTATCACCGCACTTGGAGGGCCTACATCTCCAGGTGTGAGGAAATGAAATGGCATCCGCGTACCTATTTGGTTTCCAGAATCCTGCTGTTTTTACAGCATGGGGTGGACCAAGGGCTTGCCCTAAGTACGATTTAAGGGACAGATATCTGCCCTGGCTGTCTTTTTTCAGCGACCCCTGGCGACTCACTCTCTCGTGAGTACATTTGTGCAGGGGGTCCGACATGTGGCCCCTCCGGTCCGTCCCCCGTTACCTCCGTGGGACTTGAACCTGGTCCTCTCGGTGCTTCAGAAGGCACCGTTTGAGAATATCAGAGATATTCCCCTGTTGACACTTTCTCAGAAAGTGGTCTTTTTGGTGGCTGTTACGTCAGTTAGACGAGTCTCTGAGCTGGGAGCCTTGTCCTGCAAGGCTCCCTATTTGATTTTCCACAAGGATAAGGTGGTGCTGCGGCCGCAGCCTTCCTTTCTTCCGAAAGTCGTTTCGGCTTTTCATTTAACGAAGACATTGTACTTCCATCCTTGTGTCCTCAGCCGTCGAATCCTAGGGAGTCGGCGTTGCATTCCTTGGACGTTGTCCGAGCTTTGAGAGTATACATATCTGCTACTTCCCTGTTCCGGAAGTCAGACTCACTGTTTGTTTCGGTGGCTGGTCCCAAGAAGGGCCAAGCAGTCTCATCGGCCACCATCTCTAGGTGGATCCGACAGATAGTAATCCAGGCTTACGCCTTAAAGGGTCAGGCGCCCCCCTTTCCTATCACGGCGCATTCGACCAGGGCAATAGGTGCCTCTTGGGCTTTCCGACATCAAGCGTCTGTTTCCCAATTATGTAAAGCGGCGACTTGGTCGTCCGCTCACACTTTCACAAAATTCTACAAAATTGATGTAGGTGCATCTTCGGATGCCTCTTTTGGCCGCAAGGTTTTGCAAGCGGCTGTTTAGAGTTGCAACTCCTCCGTTGGAGGAGTGCTGTTTTGTGTTTGGGGTGAAGTTTATTTTTATGCTGTTACCACCCCTCGTTTTTTCTCTGACACTGCTTTGGGACGTCCCACTTTGTCAATAGAGAAGCTGTGTCGGTCCATGGACGAAAGAGTAAATAGGATTTTTTACTCACCGTAAAATCCTTTTCTCTGAGTCCATGGACCGACACAGCACCCACCCCTCCTTTTAAGTTTGTACTGCTTTTTGACGAACTGATCTGCGAAGATGCAGACTGAGAGGGTATACCCAGAGGGTCCGCCCCCTGGGCGGTACTGTAGAAGGTGTGGTGCAACACTTTTTACAAGTTTTTCTGCCTAGTCACTCCTAATTAACGGATAATACCCACTTTGTCAATAGAGAAGCTGTGTCGGTCCATGGACTCAGAGAAAAGGATTTTACGGTGAGTAAAAAATCCTATTTTGCTGGACATACACTAACGTAGTATTTTAGTTGTGGTAAATTAGAGACTATGGCTTTACTAAATGTAATGGTTATAATGCATCGTTGCCACCATTTAAAAAAAAACATTTTTAGGGACACTTTACTACAGACAAATGTGCCTATTTCTGACATCAGTGCAAAGAAGGCCAGAAAATATGTGCGTTGCAGAGGTGCCCGTCAATGTATAGATGTTGGCATGCTTTGGGACCGTACTATGTTCACTGAAAAAGATCCCTATAGCAGAATCAATGTTATTAAATTAATTATTTATTAGAACACCAAAGATTGCGTTTTGTGACTACCAAAATCCCTAAAAAATAGTCAGTAGCAGAGTCCGATCATGCTCCACCCATATATTAACAAGCGCCTCCAGGTCACATATATCCTTCAGGCTTTTAATAACTGTACAGGATACCAGGTTTGGGTCCTGGATGGGAGATATATATCACCTTTGTTTGGGTTGTGGTCCCTTTAAGGGGATGAGAAAAGAAGCGGTTTAGCGTACTCAGGGATTCTCATCTGTGCAGGGTGAAGGGTTCTGGGCGTGATCTGTTACAAAAGAGAAAACTAATTTGCAGTTTTCCCAGGGTTATTAAGTCCTGACGTGGGTCCTGAAATTTGAAGGCTCAGAAAGATCTTGGGTGGGAAAAGGCCTACAACCCTGACTATGGGTACATTGGACCCAAAGAGCTTAACCCACCTGCAAGAGAGGGCTGAAAAGGGAAGGAAGCAGGTGTCCGTGGAGTGTTGTATGGAAGAGGACCGTGTGAGAGGGCCGTGGGCTGGTTGCTAAAAAGCTCCTAGGCTTCTGTGACCTTTTTATTGAACCCTGAAGCAGGTGGGAACTTTAAACCTCGCTGTGAGACAAACTTATGCTGGTGGTGAGCAAAAGCTTTGTTTTTGTTTGCCTGTTTTTGTTTTTGTTTGCCTTTTGGAAAAATAAAGACTGTTTTACCAAGACACAGCTGGCTAGTGATCCAGACCCCCAAATATCGCAGCACCACCTGAGTTCACATGACCATCCTGATGTCCCCTTAGTAGACTTTGAACCGAGCCTCCCCAAGCATCAGAAGCAACCACCCTACCCTCTGCATGGACACAACCATATTCTCAGCAAGTTGACATCCAGGTTACAGTCACCATTTCACTCGGTCACTATAACCTCACCAATCTATGTTACACATTTCTACTTGCTACATGTGTGTTTTATTTACACCAACCAATCACCTAATACTGCAAGTGTTCTCCTGCTCGCTCCTCTTTTCTTTTTCTTTTTTGGTGGTTGTTTCTGATTGTTACATTTTTCTAGAGCAGGGGTCTCCAAACTTTCTAAACAAAGGGCCAGTTTAAGCCCTGTACACATGAGCAGAATGTCGGGAGACATTTGCCGGTTCAAAAAAAAAAAAGGCCATCATTCTGCCCGTGTGTATGTTGGTCTGTCCGACAGAAGCTGGATTCTGTCAGACAAGCATGCTAAAAAACCAGCAGCTGACTGACTCCCGATCAGCACTCTCAGCCAATGGCAGAGAGCCCTGATCGGAGTGTTGTTGCGGGGGGGGGGGGCATCCCCCTGTCGGAACACAACAGCTCAGCGGGGGAGATCGCTTGACTATCCTTGCATGGTTAGTACAGTGTCTCCGACCGAAGCTGTCAGTTTTTTTTGTGCAACCCGCCGGGGTAGTGTGTGCCCGGCTTTCCTGTCCTTCAGACTTTAGGGGGGCCAGACTGTGGCCAGTGGGAGTAGAAAATGCCCAAGCATCAGTGCATAGGCGTGTGCACAGGGTGTGCCAGGTGTGCCCGGGCACACCCTAATCACTCCCTGCAGTGAAGATTCCCCCTGCTGCCCGGTGCCCCCTCCCATAGTATGGCTGGCTTCCCTCCTCTCCCATTGGCTACTGCAGTGGGCACACATAGATGATATTTCAGGATGAGTGGGGAAAGGGGTAATGTCATTTACTGGCCCCTCCCTTTTCTGAATGAACACAGTGAGAGATTGGTACCCGGTTTTTGAGCTTTCAGGTGCACACCCTAGTGCAACAGGCTGCGCACACCTATGCATCAGTGTAAGTGAACAATGCCCCATCACTGGTTTTAGTGGAAGGAATAGTGCCCTATTGTTGATATCAATGGGAGGAATAGGATCCCATTCTTGGTGTCAGTGGGAGGAATAGTGCCCCGTCATTAGTGTCAGTTGTGGATATAGAGGCAAGCAAAGGGCCACATGCGGGCCCAGGGCCACAGTTTGGAGACTACTGTTCTAGAGAAATTGGAATATAGTCTATTTATCTCACACACAAAGGCAGCAAATTATAACTGTATTCCAAGTTTGCTTTACGATGTTGTTGCAATGTCATTAATTTTATTTCTTCTCCTTAGAAAAACAAAATAGAACACTTCAATTAATAATTAAATCTTGAATTAACTATTTGATACAACTTATCCATTTTGAAAACTGGAAGTGTTTTCATGGAAAGGTCTATAAACCCTAGGACTTTCATAGGTAGTGCTGTCGGCAAACTAGGGTAACCAAATCCTTATTTTTATTATTATAATTTTTCTATTGATAGGAATAATTTAAAGTACCCCCTCCTGGTAACTAGACCCCTGTGTGGTTTCGTTTTAGGATGTCCGGTTAAAGACCTCCAAATAGTCCAGTTCTAGTTTTCTGCTGTTCAAATAGTTATTTCAGCACCTTCCAGTACATTCACACACATTGTCAAAGTGACCTGAAAGATTTCCATACATAGTTTTATCTGAGTGCTCTTTGCCTCTAAATGTCAATGCAGATTTATTATTGTCTGGACTCTTGGCACTACAGCCTAACAAGGGTAATCATGAGAATAGTGTGGCTGAATGACATGGATAGTTTAATAGGGTATGTTTTCTTAGCTAAAGTATGTTTTACTCGGTTTATTGTTAACATTACCTCGTCATTTACACATTTTACATGTCCTATATTTTTGTTTGCTCTGTTCCCATTTTAAATTGTGTATTCTATAACCATTCATGGAGCTAAGAACTCTTAGCTAGTATTCTGCATGCTTTTTGGTACCAATATTTGAAAAGCAGACATATGATTGTTGAAACCATTGTGAGGAACGGAAAAGCAACTTGCAAAATGCATTTAAGTGTTTATTATTATTGACTCTTCTACATGTACATTTATTTCAGAGCTTTCCTACTTTCGTATGGATTCAGTTGAAACCGTGTTTATACAACAATACAGTACATATGCGATATATATGTTATTTTATAGGATGAAATGTTAGTTATTCTATATAATGAAAATAATGGCCTAAAATCTAGATTTGGAAATGATCGTACATCTGCAACCACCATTATTGGGGGAAAAAAGAGTAGTGAATGATTGCTATTGTGTCTTTTAGCTAGTCTACACCTGCATCAAAAAGTGATTGGGCCAGGCAATAGGTTGATGTGACTGCTAGTATGGTCACATAGGGGAGGTGATTTGGTGACCAATTTCTCCATACCCTGGAAGTCTAGAAATTCTATCAGGATCCAATGTCTCTATGAGGGAAATGGTGCAAAAATGTACCATACTCATAATGACCACCATCTTGAGTGGGGCATGGCAGGCAGACAATGCTGCTTTTAATTATGATGACCCATCGACTAAGGGGCCATTCAAACCTTTTGCGGTGCATGTTAATGCAATTCATGAATGTTAATGCATTACAGTGTCTTTTAATTGAATAAGGCAGTAAGGGAACTCAGCTCTAACCCACATGCATTGCAGCGCACAGCAGTGCATTACCATGTGTTGTGGTGCAATACGTTGCCAAAAACAGTTGGTTTGGTGCTTTGCCAGCCCATTTATGCAGTGCGTCAGAGGGCCAAGGTCTGAATGAGCTCTTAGCAATGTCAGCCTTCAACAGGAGGTGCTGCTGCTGCTAGCAGGATTTCTAGGTATAAAACATTGCTGCAGATTCACAATTACCAATTTGCTGAAAAAATGCATGATGTCAAACATTTCTTTAATCTGTTGCAGTCATTTGTGTGCCATGGGGCACTGACCCTCAGACATACTTATAAAGAGGTTCTTCACCATGTTTGAAAAAAATTCAAAGTCGGCAGCTACAAATACTGTAGCTGCTGACTTTTAATAAAAGGAAACTAGCACCATCCTTGCCTGGGCAGTTCTTCACTGGTCTTAGGGGCCCCAGTGCCAGAATGTAACTGTGGAAAGCTGACTGTGACTCCTTTATGGTTTTGTAAATGGTCCAGCAGCCCTCTGGGACCTATATCGTGTCACAGAAGGTTGGGAGTGGGGCTAGGCCAGTGTGGTCATGTGGTGGTCTTGTTGAGGTCGGCAGACCCTTGGGTGCAGTGTAAGCTACCTATTGTCCCAGGTGATGTACATAGCAATATGTGATCTCATGTGAGTGTTTTACATATATATTTTGATAAATTGTCCTTTATGTACGGGGAGCACTATTAGTCTTTATTAGTGATGAGCCGAACACCCCCGGGTTCGGTTCGCACCAGAACCCGCGAACGGACCGAAAGTTCGTACGAACATTAGAACCCTATTAAATACAATGGATGCGAACGTTCGAATTCTAAAGTGCTAATTATAACAACTATTATGCATGTTATTGTCCTAAAAAGGGTTTGGGAACCCGGGTTCTGCACCAGGGGACATGTATCAATGCAAAAAGAAGTTTTAAAAACGGTCGTTTTTCGGGAGCAGTCATTTTAATGATGCATAAAGTGAAAAAAAAAAAGTCAAATATTCCTTTAAATATCGTACCTGGGGGGTGTCTAAAGTATGCCTGTGAAGTGCCACGTGTTTCCCGTGTTTAGAACTGTCCCTGCACAAAATGACACTTCTAAAGGAAAAAAAAGCCATTTAAAACTGCTTGCGGCTTTAATGTAATGTCTGGTCCCGGTAATATGGATGAAAATCTTTAAGAAAAATGGCATAGCTACCCCATGACCCCCCCCCCCCCCTACCCCAGCCCATTACCAGCCCCTTTGGGTCTTGTATGGATATTAAGGGGAACCCCGCACATAAAATAAAAAAGGCCCTATATACTCTGAACAGCCGTATACAGGCGGTGCATACAAGACAGGGACTGTAGGTTTGTTCTTATGTAGAATGTGTTTGTAATTTTGAACAGGTACATTGTTGAAGTGTAGCTCCAGCCCAAAAATCTATTTTTAAACTTTTTGGAAAACATAGGTAAGGGTTATCACCCCTGTAACATTTGTTTTGCTGTCTGTGCCCCTGTTCAGAACATTTCACCTCACTTTCCGTCCCAATGACAACTGTTTTTGAAATGTGGTGTTTTTCTTGAAACAAGGATTGCTGATAAAGCATCAGTACAGAGGAGACACCTTTCTCCCATATTTATTCTTACAGGAGAGAATTTTCCTTCCTAGTGGTAGATTTCCTCTCACTTCCTGTTGTCTTCTTGCGTTTGCAAGTAGGAGTCGTTTGTAAGTTGGATGTTTGAAAGTAGGGACCTGCCGTATATACTCTGCAGAAATAGGCCCCTTAGTTGTTGGTGTTGGCACAACACTGTAAGCACTCACAGTTACTCTTGGTTGGTGCTGGAACGCCCTGCTGTCAACTATTATATCAGGAATTTTAATTACATATAATTGTTGAACAGTGGTAGTAAAAATTGGGCCTTTGATGGTGGTGCTGGTGCCACAACACTGTAAGCCCTGACAGTTACTCTTGGTGGGTGCAGCAATGGGCCCTGCTGTGAATTATTAGATCAAGAATTGTAATTGCATGCCCCTGTTGAACAGGGGCTGAAAAATTGGGCCTTTCGTGGTGGTGGTGGTGGTGGTGGTGTTGCCACAACACTGTAAGCCCTCAGAGTTACTCTTGGTGGGTGCAGGAATGGGCCCTGCTGTGAATTATTAGATCAAGAATTGTAATTACATGCCCCTTTTGAACAGGGGCTGAAAAATTGGGCCTTTCGTGGTGGTGGTGGCGTTGCCACAACACTGTAAGCCCTCAGAGTTACTCTTGGTGGGTGCAGCAATGGGCCCTGCTGTGAATTATTAGATCAAGAATTGTAATTGCATGCCCCTGTTGAACAGGGGCTGAAAAATTGGGCCTTAGGCACTGGTGGCACAACACTACAACCCCTCACAGATACTGTACTTGGAGCACAGCAATGAGCCCTGTTGCAAAGTATTGCTTCAAAAATTGTAATGACACGCCCCTTTTAAACAGGGGCTGAAAAATTGGGCCTTAGGCACTGGTGCCACAACACTCCAACCCCTCACAGATACTGTACTTGGAGCACAGCAATGAGCCCTATGGCAAATTATTGCTAAAAAAATTGTAATTACACGCCCCTGTAAAACAGGGGCTGAAAAATTGGGCCTTAGCCACTGGTGGCGGCACCCATAAACAAAAATGATCTTCCAAGCTATCATCATCAATCGTATCATTGAGGACTCGGAGGAGGAGGATAGCCAGTCAACATAACAGCACAGGCACTCAGCATCAGCATCAGTCTTGAAGGGATGTGACATGTTAAAATCAATTAGTCTGTTATATCAGCATCAGGTGTGTGGTAGCTGGTGGTGATCCAAGACTGGTTCATCTTGATGAAAGTCAGTCGATCAACCGAGTCGGTGGACAGGCGCACCCTGTGATCCGTGACAAATCCTCCAGCAGCACTGAATGTGCGTTCCGAAAGAATGCTGGATGCAGGACAGGCCAGTAGCTCAATTGCATACTGTGCAAGCTCTGGCCAGTGATCCATCCTCAAGACCCAGTAAGCCAGAGGATTTTCGGTGGGGAAGGTGTCCAAGTCTGACCTTGCCCCTAGATATTCCTGCACCATGTTTATCAGACGCTGGCGATGGTTGCTGGAACCGATCATACTTTGGGGCTGCGGACTAAAGAATTGTCTGAACGCATCGGTCAGACGGCCACCTTCCCCACCGCTCCTTCTTTGACTGGCCGAAGCCTCAGCAACTCGTTGTCCAGGACCAGGAGTTTGTAACCTCCCAGTCTCTGGGAACGCGTTGCACAGACCTTTCTGCAAGGCCTCCCGGAGTTGTCTCATCCTCTGCTCCCTCTGCGAAGGTAACATAAGGTCCGCAACCTTACCCTTGTACCGTGGATCAAGGAGAGTGGCCAGCCAGTAATGGTCCCTCTCCTTGATCCGAAGAATACGAGGATCCTTCCGCAGACTTTGCAGGATCAGGGAGGCCATGCAGCGTAGGTTTGCTGAGGCATTCGCTCCGGAGTCCTCTGGGTCACTAAGGACGACATGATCCGCAGCCACCTCCTCCCAGCCACGTACAAGTCCACTGGTTTCTTGGGACTGTAAATCATCCCTAAAAGACTGCTGCTGATGATGCTGAGTGCCAGCCTCCACCTCCATGCTGACACAATCCTCCTCCTCCTCCTCCTCCTCCTCCTCCTCTTCCTGTGCGATGGGTGGGACAGAAGGAACACTGTCTGGGTAAAGGGGGCCTTGAGAGGCAAGGAAGTCCTCCTCTTCCTGCTCTGTTCTGCCTCAAGTGCCCTGTCCATTATTCCATGCAGCGTGTGCTCCAACAGGTGGACAAGAGGTACAGTGTCACTGATGCATGCACTGTCACTGCTCACCATCCTCGTGGCCTCCTCAAATGGTGCCAGGACAGTGCATGCATCCCTGATCATGCCCCACTGGCGTGGAGAAAAAAAAACAAGCTCCCCTGACCCTGTCCTGGTGCCGTAGTCGCACAGGTACTCATTGATGGCCCTCTGCTGCGTGTGCAGCCGCTGCAGCATGGCCAACGTTGAGTTCCACCTGGTGGGCATGTCACATATAAGGCGGTTCTTGGGCAGGTTCAACTCCTTTTGCAGCTCAGCCAGGCGAGCACTGGCATTATAAGATCTGCGGAAATGCACACAGACTTTCCTGGCCTGCCTCAGGACATCCTGTAAGCCCGGGTACCTGCCCAAGAACCGCTGCACCACCAGGTTAAGGACGTGAGCCACACAGGGCACATGGGTCAGTTGTCCCTGTCGGAGGGCGGAGAGGAGGTTGGTGCCATTGTCGCAAACCACCATTCCTGGCTTAAGCTGGCGTGGCGTCAACCACCTCTCGGCCTGGCCCTGCAGAGCAGACAGGACCTCTGCCCCAGTGTGGCTTCTGTCCCCCAAACACACCAGCGCAAGCACGGCATGGCATCTTTTTGCCTGCGTACTTGCGTAGCCCCGTGAACGGCTACGGAGCACCGCTGGTTCATAGGACAAACCACAGGAAGAGGCCATGGAGGAAGAAGAAGAGGAGGGGGTGGAGGAGAGAGGTGTGTCACAACCAGTAGTAGCATTTTGGAGGCGTGGCGGTGGAACAACCTCCAACACTACTGCACCTTGTCCTGCATCTTTCCCAGCTGCCAAAAGAGTGACCCAATGGGCCGTGAAAGAAAGGTAACGTCCCTGTCCATGCCTGCTGGACCATGAGTCAGCGGTAATATGCACCTTACCGCTGACCGCCCTGTCCAGCGAGGCCAAGACATTGCCTTCCACATGCCGGTAGAGAGCCGGAATAGCCTTCCGTGAGAAAAAGTGGCGTTTGGGAACCTGCCACTGAGGAACCGCACATTGCACAAACTCACGGAAGGGGGCCGAGTCTACCAACTGAAAAGGCAGCAGTTGAAGCGCTAGCAATTTAGCCAAGCTAGCATTCAACCGCTGGGCATGTGGATGGCTGGGAGTGAACTTCTTTCGACGGTCCAGCAGCTGGGGCAGGGAAATTTGCCTGCTAGAATCGGACGTCGGTGTACTGCTAGCAGAGTGGCCGCAAGTACTTGGCTGTGACACACCTAATTCTACACCTTCATTCCTCTCAGTGCATGTTTCAGAGAGGACTGAAGTTATAGTGGGGTTGGAGATCCCAGCTGATGCGGTGCAAGGAGAGGTCCGCTTTGTTCTTTGGTGTGGGTCTTTGAGGTAGGCTTGCCAACGAGCTGCATGGCAGGTCAACATATGTCTGGTCAGGCATGTGGTACCCAAGCGGCTGATGTTTTGGCCACGCGATATACGCTTGAGACATATGTTGCAAACAGCAGCTGTGCGATCTGATGCACTAGCCTCAAAAAAGGCCCACACCAAGGAACTTTTTGAATGACGGGCAGAGGCAGCGCCCTGCACAGGCGGAGCTCTGCGGTGTGATTCCGTCGGTGTACTGCCCTTACGCTGGCCACCAAAGGGCATCCTGCCTCGTTGGAGATGTGCCTCCTCCTCATCCTCCTCCTCCTCCTCTCTCCTATTAGGCACCCACGTGGAGTCAGTGACCTCATCATCCCCTCCCTCCTCATCACTGGAGCCAATCTGGCAGTATGCTGCAGCTGCTGGAACATGACTGCCAGATTGGTGTCCTTCTTGAGCATCCCCTCTGTCTCCTCTCACGCTACTGCCTTCCTGTAGCTGGGTTTCATCATCAGACCCTTCGAAACGCTGGGCATCCTCCTGGAGCATGTACCCAACACTGTGCTCAAACAGTTCGGGGGACTCCTCAGGAGGAGGACATGGTGGGTCTAGGGAAGGAGTGACTGATGATGAGTCTGACATTGATACCAGGGAAGAGGACGCTTTGGCAGCTGCTTTGCCAGTACCCTGAGCCTGGGTGAGAGAGGATGAGGAGGAGGAGGAGGGCTTGGTCATCCACTCTACCAAGTCTTCGGCATGATGTGGCTCAACATGTCCAGCTGCCGAAAAGAAGGACAAGCGTGTCCCATGGCCATGTGCTGATGACAATGCACCGCGTCCACGACCAGCACTGTTGCCCCCAGACACAGAGCCTGCTTGCCCTCTTTTATTGCCTCCTGACTGTCTGCCTCTCCTTGTTTGCCTTCCAGACATTCTAATAGATGGCCTGCAGGGAGATGGGAAAAAAGCAATAAGGGCTACCTTCAGGTGTCCTTCTCTGTCCCTTTACTTAAGGATTTCTAAATATGATTGAGGATGATTGCTTTTGCACAGAATAGCACAACGACAATTTCCCTGACTGTCCAAAAAACAAGGATTTCAAAGATGGTTGATGAGGAATGCTTTAGCACACTATAGCACAAGGAGAATTCCCCTCACTTTCCTTCTTTGTCCCTAGAAACAAGGACTCGCACAGTGAAAGAAACCGACACTCTCCCTACCTAGAGTTTTCTGTCCCTAGAAAAAATGTTTTTTTAAAGCACACTATAGCACAAGGAGAATTCCCCTCACTTTCCTTCTTTGTCCCTAGAAACAAGGACTCGCACAGTGAAAGAAACTGACACTCTCCCTACCTAGAGTTTTCTGTCCCTAGAAAAAATGTTTTTTTAAAGCACACTATAGCACAAGGAGAATTCCCCTCACTTTCCTTCTTTGTCCCTAGAAACAAGGACTCGCACAGTGAAAGAAACTGACACTCTCCCTACCTAGAGTTTTCTGTCCCTAGAAAAAATGTTTTTTTAAAGCACACTATAGCACAAGGAGAATTCCCCTCACTTTCCTTCTTTGTCCCTAGAAACAAGGACTCGCACAGTGAAAGAAACTGACACTCTCCCTACCTAGAGTTTTCTGTCCCTAGAAAAAATGTTTTTAAAGCACACTATAGCACAAGGAGAATTCCCCTCACTTTCCTTCTTTGTCCCTAGAAACAAGGACTCGCACAGTGAAAGAAACTGACACTCTCCCTACCTAGAGTTTTCTGTCCCTAGAAAAAATGTTTTTTTAAAGCACACTATAGCACAAGGAGAATTCCCCTCACTTTCCTTCTTTGTCCCTAGAAACAAGGACTCGCACAGTGAAAGAAACTGACACTCTCCCTAACTAGAGTTTTCTGTCCCTAGAAAAAATGTTTTTTTAAAGCACACTATAGCACAAGGAGAATTCCCCTCACTTTCCTTCTTTGTCCCTAGAAACAAGGACTCGCACAGTGAAAGAAACTGACACTCTCCCTACCTATCCTTCTCTTTCCCTAAACTAAAGGAATCCAGGTTAAGCAAGAAAGAAATAAATGTCACTGTCCCTGCCTATGCTTGTCTTTCCCTGCTCCGGAACACACTACACTAGGCAGCCGTGCTGGCGGCCTTTTATAGTGTGGGGCGTGTACTAAACACCCTCAGCAATAATTGGCCACAGGCATCCTGCCTGTGGCCAATCATTGCTCTCCTCGCTGCCGGCGCTGTGATTGGCCAAGCATGCGGGGTCACAGTGCATGCTTGGCCAATCACAGCGCCTGGATGACACTGCGATGGCGTAGTGCATTGTGGGCCATTCGCGTCACTCGAATTTGGCGCGAACGGCCCAAATCGTTCGATCTTCGTCGAACGATCGAACAGCCGATGTTCGAGTCGAACGTACGTTCGACTCGAACACGAAGCTCATCCCTAGTCTTTATTCTTTTGCATGAGTGATTGTCCATATCAGAGGAGAGTGGTGGAGATAAAGACAGAATTTGGGGAGCCATCTCATCTAAGGCCCAAGAGGGGCCAAAAGTGTATGAGACCCTTGACTTACCTGGAGATGAGCATATATTGAGCACAGATGGTGTCCGCATGCATCACCGGTGAATCATAAGTTGAAGATCTTTAGAGCATGTGGATAGCACTGGTGGATGGAAATATAATTGCATATTTTCCTTTATGTCTTCGGACTTTCATGTTGGGACATTTATGTTATTTTGGAGGTTGTTTAGAGGTACACAGGCTCCTCTACATCCTGTATTTATATCATTTATATCATTTTGTCAAAGGATGGAGTGAAATTATTTTATGGTGTGAGCTGCAACTGGTGTGATTTATATATCATTTTGATGTTTTTTTTTTGTTTGTTCATTTATTAGACCCCATACACACTATTAGATTTTCTGCAGATTTTTGTCTTCAGATTTACCAAAACCATCTAATATGAGGTCAAACCTTAAGAGTTTCAATTTGTATGCAATTAGGCAGGCCCTTGCACTACAAAGTTTTGGTAATTCTGAAGTCGCTCCGACTTCAGAAAAGGTTCCTGTACTACTTCAAGGCGACTTCTAGGCGACTTGTACCCATTGATTTCAATGGAAGTCGTCTCCAAAGTCGGATCAGTGTCTTAACAGAAGCAACTTTACAGGAAGAGAAAATTGTTTTCTCAGGCAAACCCCTCCCTCCCACAGAGCTGAATATTGTTTGATTGGCCACTGGCAAAGTCGCCTGTCCTGGAGGCGACTTGAAGTTGCCTCGAAGTTGCCTCGCAAAGTCGTGCCGACTTTCCTGTCACTGTAGTGTGAACCGGCACTTGAGCTGTAAATGTATTTATTTGTTTTTAGCGCAGGTTCCCTGAGGTGTGAACGTTGTTTCAAGCGTTCCTCAAGGGTAAAAAAGGTTAAGAAAGGCTGGTTGATATGTGTGATGATTCCTGTCGGTGTATGGGTGCTAATACACTGTCCAGTTGCTGTTTAAAGTCATTTACTTACTTGTGTTAGTTGAAGATCGCTTCATCTCTGGTCACCTTTAGAAGAACGCATATACCTAAGATGGGTCACATCTGTTTTCTTAATAAAAAAAACGTATTTCACAAAAAAAGCATAATTTTGTTTCAATTTTGATAATGTGGTTACATGATTTTCCAAGAAACATGGTCCAATACTGTATATCTACATTTTATCATTTGGACTCATGACTCATTTGTCATACTTGGCCAACCTATTGTTCCAGCTAAGTATCCAGTTGCCTGTGGCTGCTAATGACCTAAATGACTCTTTGGAATGCAGCTTTAATGTCCCATGGGCAATGGATCGATTACAGGTGAAGTGACCATTACCTGTCCTGTGCTGGCCTAAATTCTACAGAATTGCTTTACGGCAGGACGTGCTGTCGCTTGTTTTAATGGACTATAAGTTTTCTATATTGTCTGAATCTGTTAATGGCCAAAAATTCCAGCTCCACTTCAATGCAGCTGACATTTCCAGCCTGCATACCTTCTAGATGCCTCACTTTTATACAAATGCGGGTCTGTTCCCAAAGAGCAAAAAAGTCATAAGCACACTGCTAGGTTATGTAGCGTTCGCGCTGCTTTTTTTTTATTAGTGAGAAGTAGGAAGTGGTATCTATGTACAGAAATATGCTCTAAAGTGCTTTTTGAATTATTATCTGTGCACATGCATGATTAGTTTTTTCCTTAAAGGATACTTTAAATGGTGATATACATATTTCTTGACATGATGCTTGCTCAATGTTTACCAGTTATGTTACATTTAACAAAGGCTGATGTGACAGGTCACTTAAAAAAAGTAAATTTAAAAAATGATAGTGTTGATACAGTACAGTATATCGCAAACAGTGCTTCTTGAGAAAATAACACACTGAACTCTGCTCATATGTTGACAATAAAATGCTGTTGCTTTAATTTACATAAATGTTTTGGATTTCTAGTGCAAATATATATATATATATACACTGCAATGCCACAGTAACTCCATCCAAATGCTATATTTTAGTGTGTGTGTGTGTGTGTATATGATATTTATATGTATATATATATACACAGTAAAACCTTGGATTGCGAGCATAATTCGTTCCGGAAGCATGCTTGTAATCCAAAGCACTTGTATATCAAAGCAAATTTTCCCATAAGAAATAATGGAAACTCAAATGATTCGTTCCACAAACATTTATTTATAGGTCCTTCAGTTTATCGTCCATATAAAAAGATTATATCAATGTAATAGGTTGTGTAACCACAAATGGAAGCCTCCACAAGGGGATTAGAAGCAAAATCCAGCAGGAGCCACAAAGTATAAAAGAGAAGAGAGGCGCCTCTAAGTGTAGCAATATGGTTACATTTAATGAAGGTACAACATTTAGCAACATGGTTGATGATTAAAAGAGACACATCTAAGTATGCAGGCATCTGGGGTAAAGCGATCCACATAGACCGTCCTCCTCACCGCTGACTCTCACAACTATCAGTCTGCAATCGTGACCGGGAAGAGTACCCTGCAGTAGAGCAATTTGAAAGCGAGGCTTAAACTACTCTTGGAAGGGATGACATCAATGGCAGTGAGGAGAATGGTCTATGCGGATCGCTTTACCCCAGATGCCTGCATACTTAGATGTGCCTCTTTTAATTATCAACCATGTGAGTTTCTAAATGTTGTACCTTCATTAAATGTAACCAATATTGCTACACTTAGAGGGGCCTCTCTTCTATTTTATACTCAGTTGTGATGTGACGCTTCTCTTATATCAAGACATCGCTTGTATATCAAGTAAATTTTTTTTACTTGTCTTGCAAAACGCTCTCAAACCAAGTTACTCTCAAACCAAGGTTTTATTGTATACACTAAAATATAGCATTTGGATGCAGTTACTGTGGCATTGCAGTTTGTTATATATATTTTGTGCAGTCTCTGTGCTTGGAGTCATATCGTGTAATATTGCTTAGTAAGACAGTGACATTTTGAACGTATCAATTATCATTGAATTTTAAAAAGTATCAGTATCATTGGATGCAGAAGCAATTATTTTAAGTTATCTTGTTCAAATGAAATAAGACTCCTTTAAAAGTTTATGTACATTGCATTTTTTTAAGAGTGTATTATTTAAAAAAAGATTAAAGCTGAACTCCAGGCAGATATAAAAAACACAGATCTAGACTCTATTCACACCTATGCGGTTTTTATTGCTTTTTGCAGAAATGCACTACAGTTCATTTAACATGGTTTCCTATGGGACACGTTCACATCTATGCTTTTTGCAGCCGCTCCATTTTTGGAAAGAGTAAGGGACTTTTTTTAAAGCAAAATGGTACGTTTTTGGTTCAATAGACTTCAACTGAGAATCTGCAGAAAAGCATGTCGTGTGTTTTTCCCCGCGATTTGTGTTTTGCGTTTTTGCCGTGTTCGGCCTGCTTTGCGTTACAATTCTTTGGACGCAGCATACCCTATTGAGATGTGTTTTAATAATAGGGAAAGCAGGTCAAATGCAGCCTTTTCTTGCCAAACACTGGGTTTGCCATTCAAACATATGTTTGACTAGCAAATGCAGAGTTTGAAAAACCAACATGACCTTTTTTGCAGCTCTGTAATCGTACATATAGAATACATTCCTAAATGCATTTTTAAATACAAACAGAGAAGGTACCTTAATTTGACGCACATCAGAGGGAAGAGAAGGGAAGCAGCACAAAGAACCGATAAATTGTGTTGCAATGGAAGGAGCACACCGATAGGAGAAGAGCGCAAAGTGACGGAGAAAAGAGCTCATCAATGTTGGCTGCACAGCATTTTGGTTCTATTTTCTTGCTAAACTCTTTCTATTACATGGGGATCACATTTCTGGATGCAAGATTGCAGTGTGGACATGTGAACTGAATAAAGGCTATTGAAATTTCTCAAAGGGGAGTCCCCAAATTGTATAATAAACCCCCGGGCAGTGGAACCATTAGTATCCACCCAAAACCAAAATATCATCTTCTGAGTGGAACCAAAACTTTATTTTTTAGCAGATTAGGGAAGGGCCAGGGCCAGTGCTATGGTTTTGTTGTTATCTATGCCCCCGTTAGGAAGATTCTTTATCATTTCTTGTATTGGAGATTGGAAAAAGTCCCCAAACAAGAACATGGAGAACAATAAAACACTTTCTTTTATTTGGGAGGGAAAAGGGTAATAACTAAGGTTGCAACTTGCACCAATACCAGTTCCGGTGTCTGTGCCGATACTAATCACTTGCATGAGTACTTTTACTTGTGCAAATGTTCAGATACCTAAAACCGATACCTTTGCGGTGCGATGTAGGCCCATACATAATAAATGGGCTCAAATCGCACTTCACCAAATCACATGTGATTTGAACAGGAATGTGGTGCGATTCCTGTTCGAATAACATGTGGTTTCTTGCACCACTCCTTTGTGAACCCAGGCTGAAGTCACTATGACAAGCCTGGCTTCACGTAGGAGCGGTGCAGGAAAGCCACATTTGATTCAGATAAGGAAGCGCACCACATTGCTGTTCAAATCATGCGTTCCTTTGCAGTGCTATTTGAGCCCATTCATTTTGTATGGCCCTAAATCGTACAACATCGCATCGGTAATTGGTATCGGCCAGTACGTGACCACCAGTATCTGTACTCGTACTCGCCCTTAAAAACAGGTATCGGTGCAACCCTAATAATAACCTTTGTCAGGTTTTGTGCCCGTGTTCCAATATTTTCCCTATTCTTGTCTTGATGACAGGTGGGTACCAGAACAGGAAGTGAGATTAAAACTCCCAGCAATGACAAATCTGACTGAGGTTATTACTGAAAAATCTTTTGCCTAAAGTTCCATTTTATTGTTATGTCCTGTCATGATTTGGCCAAAAGAATGTTACTTCATAACGTGTTATACTTCATAATGAGTATTACTTCATAATCTGTCTTTAATCTAGTGGAGGTGAATTTACCAAGTATGGAGGAGCTTGAATGTGGCATCTGACATTACTTAAGGACCCTCTTAACAATAATCTATATAAATGATGCCTCAAAGAGGCAGAGACTGCAGACATGCCTAGAGGAGGTGGTCAGAGATTCCAGACATGCTACAGGAAACGTTCAGAAACTGCAGACATGCTACAGGAGATGGTTAGAGATTGGAGACGTGATACAGAAGTTAGACAGAGACAGTAGACATGCTACCGGAGACAGTCAGAGACTGGGGATATGTTACAGGAGC
Source organism: Rana muscosa (assembly GCA_029206835.1). Classification (NCBI taxonomy): domain Eukaryota; kingdom Metazoa; phylum Chordata; class Amphibia; order Anura; family Ranidae; genus Rana; species Rana muscosa. Next base: position 198,502,350 of record CM055122.1, read on the forward strand.
CAGTCAGAGTCCAGGGGTATGTCAACAGGAGCCAGTAAGAGACTGGGGATATGTTACAGGAGACAGTCAGAGACAGGGGATATGTTACAGGAGACGGTCAAAGACTGGGGATATGTTACATGAGACAGTCGGAGACTGAGGATATATTACAGGAGACGGTCATTGACTGGGGATATGTTACAGGAGACAGTCAGAGACTGTGGATATGTTACAGGAGACAGTCAGAGACTGTGGATATGTTACAGGAGACAGTCAGAGACTGTGGATATGTTACAGGAGACAGTCAGAGACTGTGGATATGTTACAGGAGACAGTCAGAGACTGTGGATATGTTACAGGAGACAGTCAGAGACTGTGGATATGTTACAGGAGACAGTCGGAGACTGGGGAGATGTTACAGGAGACAGTCGGAGACTGTGGATATGTTACAGGAGACAGTCAGAGACTGTGGATATGTTACATTAGACAGTCAGAGACTATAGATATGTTACAGGAGACAGTCAGAGACTGGGGAGATGTTACAGGAGACAGTCGGAGACTGGGAATTTGTTACAGGCGACAGTCGGAGACTGGGGAGATGTTACAGGAGACAGTCGGAGACTGGGGATATGTTACAGGAGATAGTCAGAGACTGTGGATATGTTACAGGAGACAGAGACTATAGATATGTTACAGGAGACAGTCAGAGACTGGGGATATGTTACAGGAGACAGTCAAAAACTGGGGATATGTTACAGGAGACAGTCAAAAACTGGGGATATGTTAGCAGGAGACAATCAGAGACTGGGGATATGTTACACGAGACAGTCAGGGACTTGGGATATGTTACAGGAGACAGTCAGAGACTGCAGGCATGCTACAGGAGATAGTGAGAGACTGTATACATGGTAGAGGAGACAGTCAGATTGTAGCACTGCTACAAAAGATGATCAAAGACTGTGGACATACTACAGAAGACTGCTAGAGATGACCGCCCTTTTATAAATCAATGCACAAACACATACTGGGGTCCAAGGGGTGCAAGGCAAGTACAATCATACAGTATACAGCCTGAGGGCCAGAGGTGGCACAGCAGGGCTTTAAACACTAATATCACAGTTATCTCTGTAAGTACACCATATCAGGACTACATGTAGAAATGAGAACCAGAAGGCTGTAGCTACCCTACTCCAGTATGGGCACTATGCACTCATACAGTAGAAAAACATGTTAGGTTCTATGGCAGGTGGAATGTGGCACTCTTGGCATTTCCGCTTCTTTCTGATTCAGGGAAGAATAGGCTGCGTTCTTGGGTGTCACACGTCTTGACGACAGCTGTTATTTGCTGCCGTACCAGCGCTTTGTGCATGGGCTACAGGAATGAATCAGTGTAGGGCTGGAGATGTTGGGAAGATTGCTGACTTGTTGTCTCATGTTAATGTTGTTGTCGCGGTTTTCAAATTGTTCTGCTTCCTTTTTTTTTTTGAAACATCAAGTTTATTGAAAAATCAAGGAAGGCAGATAAGTATCGGAGACGCAGCTCCTAGTAACAGTTCCATGAAATCAAGAACCACAATAGCTTTTATGATTCAAATAGATACAGACTGATATGTTGGTATATTACATCCGATAAACTCAGGATATAGTAAAGTAAAGACAGCATGCGAGTCAGATGATTGGTAAAGTACTGTTTTCTATGTAACCAGAAAAGTGGTTGTTCCTTTCATGTTTAATACATATCAAGTTCTCCTAATGGTTCCTGTGTTTTAAATAAAATTGTGTAAGAAAGAAAAAGATAAATGGGTATAGTAAAGTGAAAGAGTAGATATAGAGAATGAGGAGACAAGGGAGGGGGGGGGGAGATGGGGGGGGAGCTGTTGTTCCTTATTCTACGTGCTGGGTATATGCCGTATGATGTCTAGTGAGAAATCACATAGGCATCGGTATCGATATGCAATATGGCAGTGCTGTGCCCATTCCAGAACTTCCAATGTTATTTAGTACCTATCAATGTCCATGAGGTGTCACCGTACAGTCAATTCTTATCCATCATGTTCAGATATGTCTGAGAATACTTGAACGCAAACCATGGCAACCACGTGTCATGGAATGCAGAGGTATTGTCTCCCGCCTGTGCCACTACATCCTCCATCTCACACATCTCAGACACCCTGCGGAGCCAATCCCCCCTGGATGGAATCCGTGAGGTTTTCCAATATAGGGGGATGAGCGCTTTCGCGGCGTTTAGTAAATGTTTAGACAGTGAGTTTTTGTATCTTTTGAGAGAAAAATCTGTGACATGGAGGAGGCAGCCCACGGCGTCCAATTTCAGTGATGTTTCCGTAATCTGAAATATCAGTTCCCGTACCATAGACCAAAAGGGCTGGATCACCGAGCAGTACCACCAAATGTGTACTAGCGTTCCCCTCGCCTTGAGGCATCTCCAGCATGTGTCAGGTGTCTGTGGGTACCATGAGTGCAGCCGTACAGGCGTGGCATACCAGCGTGTGAGCAATTTATATGCTGTCTCTTGAGTTCTCGAACTAAGTGAACACTTATGAGCTAGTATGCATGCTATACGCCATTGTTTCTCTGAGATGTGGGTGCCTAGGTCCTCTGCCCAAATCTCCCTGAGTTTACTGTCTCCCACTGTGCAACCCGCCTGGGTCCATCCATATGCCATAGAAGTCCCCCTGGCCACAGGAAGCCCCCTCAAACATATCGACTCAAGTTCCGTTAGCCGTCTGGTAAAGTGCACCTTTCTGACTGGGTGGTTTAAGTAACTACGGATCTGGAAATATGTCCACATTGGTAAGTTTGGCATCTTATTGTCTCTCTTAACGTCTGTGAAGTCTTTAAATCTATTACCCAGAAAGCAATGCGTGGCCAGTAGTGGCATTTCTGGGTCGGAAACATGTAGGTCACGGTTTTTCACACCCGGTATAAAGTCCTGATTGTCCTGCAGAGGAGTGATTGGGCTCAGGTGGGAGGAAAGATTAGTGATTCTTGTCAAGGCATGGAAACCAGCCAGAGTGGGTCCGATAAGGGGGTGTGATTTGAGGGCCGAGGGGATACCCTTCCAGGAGATCCAAGGTGAGAACCTAAGTGGGGTGGGGCTCAGCGCCTCTTCCAATCCCACCCAGTCTTTGAGTGTATGATGGCAATGCCAATCTATTATTCTGGTGACCTGTGACGCTATGTGGTAGTGTTTGAAGTTGGGGACTCCCATCCCACCCCTGTCCTTGGTCTGGGAGAGCAGTGTAAATCTGATTCTAGGTTTGTTATGGGCCCAAATAAATTGAAGTTGCAGTGAGCGGAGGGTTTGGAAGAAGCTCTGGGGAATTTTGACAGGAAGATTCCTAAACAGGTAGAGTACCTTCGGCAGGATGACCATTTTGCAGATTGCTGCTCTGCCAAACCAAGAAAAATGTCCCGGATGCCACGTCTTCAGGTCGGCACTAATCTGTTTCAGAAGTGGTGCAAAGTTTCGGTCATATATCTGAGCTAATTTCGGAGTCAGCCAAATTCCAAGGTATTTGAGTGCAGAATCCACCCATTTAAAAGGGCATTTGGCCTTTATGTCATTAATGGCTTCTGTGGGTATAGTCAGGTTCATGGCCTCCGACTTGGAATAGTTTATTTTTAAGTTGGAGATGGGCCCAAACCGAGAGAATTCCCTCATTAGGGCTGGCAGCGAAGTCTGGGGGTCGGTCACAAAGAACAGGAGGTCGTCTGCATAAGCAGCCACTTTATAGTCTGTCCCTGCCACTTTAAATCCCTTAATTGAGTCATTCATGACTATTTTCCTAATGAAGGGTTCCAGTGTCAGGATGAACAAAAGAGGTGAAAGGGGGCAGCCCTGTCTTGTCCCGTTCCTGATCTCGACTGCATTTGATAGTGAACCATTGATTTTGAGTTGCGCTGTTGGGTCTTTGTACAAGGCCGATATCCAAGCCATCATGTGGGGGCCCAGCCCCACATGCCGGCAGGTCTCTAGCATGAAATCCCATGCTACCCTGTCGAAGGCCTTCTCCGCGTCCGTGGACAGGAGAAGGCCTTCCGCATTCAGAGATCCCGAGGCATGAATCAGATTGAGAGCTTTGAAAACGTTGTCTCTCGTCTCTCTACCTGGCATAAATCCTGCCTGCTGAGGCCCTATCAGGTCATGGAGCAGTGGCTTCAGCCTGTTGGCTAGGATTTTTGACATCAGTTTTATATCTAGGTTGAGCAAGGATATCGGCCTGTAGCTAGCGCAGTCAGTTGGGTCCTTGTTCTGTTTGGGGATGATTGTGATGTGCGCTGACACGAATGTATGGGGGATGTTTCTGGGCCTCGACATTGAGTTAAGTGCGTTTAAGAGCGGTGTGGTAAGGAGGTTTGAGAATGTTTTATAATATGTGGCCGTAAAGCCGTCAGGGCCGGGACTCTTTCCTGACTTGAGGTCTTTGATGACCAGTTGCAGTTCTGAGACCTCTATGGGTCTCTCTAGGTGTGCAGTGTCTACCGAGGTTAGTATTGGCAGTTTGGAATCATTAAGGTAGGTCATGATGGTCTGCTTCCTGTCCCCCTCGGTCTGTCCTAAGGAGGAATGGTCAGGGAGGTTGTATAAGGAAGTGTAGTAATTGTGGAAGTGGTCCGCTATTTGTTTTGTCGTGACATCCAGCTTCCCGTCCTTCGTTCTTATGCCCGAGATGTTTTGGGTCAATCTATCAGCTTTCAAAGCTCTCGCCAGAAATTTGCCCGTCTTGTCACCGTGTTCGTAGTAGATTCTTTTCCTAAAGAATAGCAGTCTCTTGGCCGTCAAGTCAAATATCGTTTGGAGTGATTTCCTCGTCTCCAGTAAGTCAGCTGCCGAGCGCACTGAAAGGGATTGTTTGTGTTGTGTCTCTAAAAAACGTATACGGTCAGATAATCGTTTGATTTCTTTTTCCCTGTCTCTCTTACGTTGTGCTCCCATTCTGATCAGGTCCCCCCTCACAGTGCATTTGTGGGCTTCCCAAAGAATCATTGGGTCCATCCCCAGGGTATTATTATGTAGGAAATAGTCTTGGATAGATGTTGCAATTTGGGGTGCCAAAATGGGATCAGTCACTAGTGATGAATTAAGCCTCCATGAGTTAGACCTGACGGGGGGTGACGCCAGATCCAGATGAAGGGCCACTGGTGCATGATCTGAGGAGGTTTGAATCCCTATGTGAGCCCCAGAGATCATTTCCAGGTCCCTTTGAGTGAGAAAGATATAATCTAACCTGGAGTACCGTTGGTGCGGGATCGAGAAGAAAGTAAAATCCTTCTCTTCAGGGTGAGTGAGCCTCCAGGTGTCAACTAGTTGAATTGAGTTGAGCTGTGCTTTAAGTTGTTTGAGGATTTTGTAAGAAATATAGGTTTTGCCGGTGGAGGTGTCGGACAAGGGGTTCAGGGGTACATTAAAGTCCCCCCCCAGTATAGTGCAACCTGAGCTGAAACTTTTGAGTTCATTTATGATGCGTTTACAGAAAGGTAAGTGTGTCGCGTTCGGGAAGTAGACGTTCGCAAGTGTGATGGGTTTGCCTGCATATTTCCCTTTCAGGAAAAGGAATCGCCCACCCGGGTCAGTCAGCCTGTCAGTTAGCTCAAAGGGTGCCTCCCCACTGATGAGTATGGAAACACCCTTGGATTTTGCCAGATCATTGGTAGCATGAAATGCCTGAGTAAAGAAAGTGTCCGTCAGTCTGGGGACATGGTGTGTCTTAAAATGAGTTTCCTGTAAAAAAACAAATTTCGGCCTACCTTTCTTTAATTCTTTAAGAAGAGCTGAACGCTTCTCAGGTATATTCAGACCCCTCACATTATGAGTGATGACCGTGGGGTGTCGTCCAAGAGCGGCGTAGGCCATGACTCGCTTCTGCAAGTGAACGGCGCAGTGCCTTCTGGAAATAAAACTCAGAGTGTAGTCAAGGTATGCAGTTCCGGAGTCTTACCGGTTGAATAATATACTCTGTTCTCTCTTTTAAGCAATGTCAACAGCACGGTAGATGGGATGGAGGAGTGGGAGGGGGGGAATGACAAAAAGAGGGAGAAAGGATAGTCAGAAAAGAATAGGAGTGGGCGTAGAGAGATATAAATTTAAGAGAGGTACTGTAATCCACTCGGGTACTAAATCGTAACCGAGTGTGTCAAGTAAATGACTTCTGGCGGGGTAATAGTTCCCGCCCGAGTCACTTTGCGGGGGTCAGCGGTTGGCGGTAGACCTGCACGGGTCCGATTCACGCTGTGAACTAAACTCGTGAACTATAGAAATGAACCTGGACAGGCTGCAGCCTATAATGCAAAAAATAGTTATATGAAAGTCAATTCTGCACCAAATATATCCTAGATAAAAAACGAGTGCAATAGAACAAGAGAAAGCAAAATTCAAATGGGTTAGGTACAAAGTGCCTTGTAATATACAACTGTAAACCAGCAGTAAGGTTGAGAGGGCCTTGCTCAGCTTGAACATCAGCTCAGAGGAGGGCAACAAGCGAGAACATGCCTAAGCTGCTCCCTCTACCACCTCTGCGTTCATGTCATCTGCCTTTTATAACTAGGCCTTGTAAGCCTCCTGCACCCCCACCCTTCCCTCCCGCCACTCCGGGATCATTATCCGGTCTCCATACCCTTGCACCTTCAAAAGTGCTGGCGTCCGCCAGCGTGTCCGTGACCTTAACACATTGTGGAAGGTCAGGCTCGATAGGGCCCAGTCTCTGTGAAAATTCAGGTCTTTCTGTAAAGTCCGGACTGCGTTGTAACGTACGGGAGGACATGGTGGAACCCATAACAGACTGCAGCGAGCAGATTAACCAACCTCAGGATTGTCCACCATGTCCCTTTCAGCAGAAGCATCACGGTCCCGTTCCGCGCGTGGGTAGGAGCATGTTCGTAAGGGTGGGGTACAGGGGTGACCTATAGCTGAGCTTGAAACGTATGGGGAGCCCTCTATCAGCCATCTTATGCTGATTTTGTGGCCTCTCACAAATCCTCTCCAGCTCTAGACGAGTGTGCCTTGTGGGAAGGTGTCCCGGCCTGGGATCCACTCGGGCGTGAGGATCTCAGTTTTTTGTATAGGTGTCTATCCGGCGAGGCAGGAGGGGAGTCTAGCTGTGGTTTTTCCACTGCAGGTAGCATAAATTCTTGGTACCACTCCGGTACATCCACCTGTCCCAGTTGTAGAGTCTGACAGAACTCCGGGAGATCTTCTGGGGTGCGGAGTATATGTTGCTTGCCATTGTGGTGGACTAACAGAGCAAAGGGGAATCGCCAGGTGTATCGCAGGTCTCTCTGTCTCAAAATCTCTAAAAGTGGTCTCAGTGCCCTGCGATTTTTGAGAGTGATTTGGGACAAATCATGAAACAGCATGATGGTTTCTCCGTTAAATATGATCTGATCGTTCCTGCGCGCCTTCCTCATAATGTCATCTTTTAGGGAGAAGTTCTGCAAGCAGCATATAATATCCCTAGGAGGCATATTGTCTGGGCCTTTTGCTCTGAGAGCTCTGTGCGCTCTCACAAATTCAATAGCAGTGTCCTCTGGCCTGTCTAAAAGGCTGTTGAAAACTCTCTCTAGGGCTGGCGTGATTTGATCTGCTTCTACCGTTTCGGGGATCCCCCTCACCCTGATGTTGTTCCTCCTTCCCCTGTTATCTAAATCCTCCAAATGCCGGTTGATTTCAATAAAATGCTGGGTTTGGGAGTGGGTCACAGTCTCCAGTCTCAGTATTGCTTTGTCCCTGTATCTCCCTGCCGCTTCAGCGGTGGCCATCTTGCCTGTAAGGACAAGCATGCTGGACTTAAGGTCAGTTATGGCTGCAGAGAATGTCGCCTTGATGTCTGCTGCAAAGCCTGACATACCTGCATAGGTAAGCGGGAGATCAGGGTGTGGATGTCCCCTGCCGTGCTCCTCTGCGGCCGACTGTGAGTCTTCACTGAACTCGTCCTCCACACGAGGTGCCGCCATCTTTCCTCCTGTCCTGTTGTTCCGCGGCGTCTGAGGATTTCTGAAAAGGTCCGTGATATTGCGGCCCGAGGGCGCTGCAGAAGTTCTCCTGGATCGGGTGCGGGGTGTACCGAAGTGCTTTTTGCTCATTCTGGAGCTAATCTGGTGCAGTAAGACCGGCTATGGCTGCAGCTCTGTCGGAGCTCCTAGATTAGGCGTCCATCTCCTATGCGCGCCAAGCCACGCCCCCCCTGTTCTGCTTCCTATAGCCACACAGCGGCAGCTGTTAATACTGTCTCTTACTCTGTCAAACAAAAGCTGCGAAAAAAAAAAAAAGAAGCCTCGTGTGTTCTCTTTCAATGGGAGATGAGCGGAAGATAAAGATAATCGGGTTTCCATATGAGAAATGTATAAAGCTGTACTTCAAAGCTGCCCCTTCATGTGGTCTTTCATAGTCACGATTTAAAGGAACAGCAGGCGTAATCCTGGATGATATAGATTTAGATGTGGCTGAGGATGGCCAATTACAGGGCTGTATTGGGAATGAAGCGCTGCCCCTAAATTTAAAGCACATACGGTATTGTATGTAGACAAGCTTTGTCCAGACGTGGTATGTACAGGCAAAATCACTTTCTCATATGGTACCGAATACCCACAGGATAAATACTTTATTCCTACACAAACAATAATTAGGCCTACAGTAACTCCTCATTGGGTTCAGTGCACAGATTAAATTCTTACCCTGCCTTAGACACCTGTGAAGGCTGGACTTACCTGCCCAAGCAATAAGTATGCATGCCCGCTGGCTTAGCAGATTTCCCTGGCACATTTTTATTTGGCGACTATTAACTATCACCCAAATGCTATGAATATATTTTAATGTACCGTAGTTACTATACGTTAACTAGTAGTGTGAACCACATTTCTGGTCAAAATACAGAAGCATTTTCTCTGACGTGACCTGTGGGTAACCGGTTGCAACTGTGCTCAAACGTGTTCTGGGGCATGGGGAAAAGCTAGTACATAACCTGTAGGCCTTGTTTACACCTACAGATGGGGGGACAGCAAAAACACATGGTTGAGTTGGGTTTTACTGTCTCCCAATTACTTCCCTTAAGATGCAAAGGCAGCAAATGGTGGTAAACATGTCCCGGACATAAAAATTACCCCCCTGTCATATTTGCTGGGCATTATCACCCACCAGATGCAGTCCATTCAACTGAATGGGGCTGCACCACAACCACATATAATGCATGTGGCTGTAGTGCAGGATTTTTAGGAGTTAAAATAGGTGGTGAGGAGACGACGTAACACTTCCTCACCACCTGTCAAACAGCCTCTAAAGAGCAATCTGCCGGGCATTGCTCTTAAGAGGGCACACCCAAATGTAAGCGACATTTCTAATGCTTTTCTCTGGATCCTGCCAAAATGATCATGGTCAGATGGCAACTTTTTAAAGGAGATCTATACCTTTAAGCTCCTGCCTTACCTTAAAGGAGAAGTCCAGCCTGAGCTTTTTAGGCTGGGCTTCTCCTAAGGGTCACAGGAGTGCAATTCGTTTTGCACTCTTGTGACCCGTTTTTAGCGGAGATCGGTCTGAAGTCCGCTCTCCGCTGATGTCACTGCCATCAGTCAGGGCAGCGCGTCATCATGACTTCCCAAGTCGAGATCCGCCAACTGCCCTGATTGATGGCAGTCTCAGCGTATCAGTGAGCCGCTGAGACAGCCTCTCCCCGCCCCTCCACTGCTCAGCTCTCCAATGAGCGTGGAGAAGCAGAGAGGAAAGACGCTGACTGACAGTCAGCGGCTTTCCTCTCGGGGATCTGTGAGAACCGAGCCAGCGGCGATGTTCGGTGGCTCGGTTCTCAGTGCACAGACGGTGGGGGATAGATGGAGCATCAGTCTGATGCTCCATCCACCGAGGTAAGTATGAATCCTAAAAAAACTGGAAACCCATACTTCTCCTTAAAATTGGTTGTAAAGGCAGAAGGTTTTTTAACTTAATGCATTCTATGCATTAAGAGAAAAAGCTTTCTGTGTGCAGCAGCCCCCCTAATCCCCCCTCTAATACTCACCTGAGCCCATCTTGATCCAGCGATGTTGCACAAGAGACTCGGCTGTCCGGGACTTTCCCTCCTCATTGGCTGAGACAGCTCACACTGCTGTCAAAGTCAGTGAGCTGAAGAGAGAGAGGGGGCAGGACTGGGCCGTGGCTTCCTCTCTGAATGGACACAGAGAGCTGCGGCTTGGCTCGGGTGCCCCCATAGTTACATAGTTACATAGTTACATAGTTAGTCAGGTTGAAAAAAGACACAAGTCCATCCAGTTCAACCGTAAAAAATAAATAAATAAAATAAAATAAAATAAACATATATCGTACAATCCCATATACCCAATTCTATACCCACAGTTGATCCAGAGGAAGGCAAAAAAAAACCAGAAGAGCATGATCCAATTTGCTACAGCAGGGGAAAAAAATTCCTTCCTGATCCCCCGAGAGGCAATCGGATATTCCCTGGATCAACTTTACCTATAAATGTCAGTACCCAGTTATATTATGTACATTTAAGAAAAAATCCAGGCCCTTCTTAAAGCAATCTACTGAGCTGGCCAGAACCACCTCTGCAGGGAGTCTATTCCACATTTTCACAGCTCTTACTGTGAAAAAACTTTTCCGTATTTGGAGGTGAAATCTCTTTTCCTCTAGACGCAAAGAGTGCCCCCTAGTCCTTTGTGTTGACCGTAAAGTGAATAACTGAACACCAAGTTCACTATATGGACCCCTTATATATTTGTACATGTTGATCATATCCCCCCTTAATCTCCTCTTCTCAAGAGAGAATAAATTCAGTTCCTCTAATCTCTCCTCATAGCTGAGCTCCTCCATGCCTCTTATCAGTTTGGTTGCCCTTCTCTGCACTTTCTCCAGTTCCCCAATATCCTTTTTGAGAACTGGGGCCCAAAACTGAACTGCATATTCCAGATGAGGTCTTACTAATGATTTGAACAGGGGCAAAATGATATCTCTCTCTCTGGAGACCATACCTCTCTTAATACAAGAAAGGACTTTGCTCGCTTTGGAAACCGCAGCTTGGCATTGCATGCCATTATTGAGCTTATGATCTACCAAAACCCCCAGATCCTTCTCCACTACGGATCCCCCCAGTTGTACTCCCCCTAGTATGTATGATGCATTCATATTATTAGCCCCCAAGTGCATAACTTTACATTTATCAACATTAAACCTCATCTGCCACATAGTCGCCCAATTAGACAGAGCATTGAGGTCGGCTTGTAAATTGGCGACATCCTGTAAGGACGTTATTCCACTGCATAGCTTGGTGTCATCTGCAAAGACAGAAATGTTACTTTTGATCTCAGACCCAATATCATTTATAAACATATTAAAAAGTAAGGGTCTTGCTGTGGGGGCACTCTACAGGAGGGAGGTGCCAAAGAGGGACCCGAGCAGTGGAAGATCTGGGCTACTCTCTGCAAAACCACTGCACAGAGCAGGTAAGTATAACATGTTTGTTATTTTTAACAAAAAATAAATAAAAAACAAGACTTTGGTATCACTTTAAGTCTTGCACAGTTGAAAGGGGGCCCTTTCCTCTATTGAAATTGCTTTCACTGCACACTGTGAGCCACTCAGATAGAGCCCACTTAATTTTCTGGCTGGAAGACATCTAATGCCTTGTACACACAATCGGAATTCCCGATGGAAAAAAGTCTGATGGAATTTTTTCATCGGATATTCCGGTATCGTTTTTAGTACGGGAGATAGAAAAATGCTCTGAAACAAGAACATGGAGAACAATAAAACACTTCCTTTTATTGTGGTAATAACTAGGGGTTGCACCGATATCGGTATTTATGCCGATACTAAGCATTTGCACTGCTCCTGTGTGAACCCAAACTGAAGTCACTATGACAAGCCTGGTTTCACACCACAAGTGGTTCCGACAGGAACCGCACTGCATTCCTGTTCAAATCATATGCGATTCTTTTCAGCGCAATTTGAGCCCATTCATTTTGTATGGGCTCAAATCGCACCACAAAGGTATTGGGTTTAGGTATCGGAGCATTACAAGTACTGGTGCAAATTCTTAGTATCAGTGTTGGTGCAATCCTAGTTTCTAAAAGCAGACCAATTTAGATATCTGCATCTATCAACAATTGTGTCACCGTCTGAAAAGCTGATGGTCTAGGGGGTTCTGTTACCACCCAAGGTTACAATGTTGGGTACCTGAGCAGCCAATTGCTCTGCACCAGTGTTGTCACAAGGAAGGAAGGGCAATGAGTGGCTTTTGGGAGATTATATTATTTTTACTATGTATCCGTAGGTCGGCAGATATCTCCAAAAGGCAAGCAGTAAGACATCTGTCCAGTCACAACAGCGCACAGGAGAGGCTCCTGACAGGTTTGCTCATTACGACTGGCCCAAGATTCAAGCTTGGTCACGCTACCGTACCTGGGGGTTACACTGTGGACAGATTATTTTCTGCCCAGTCCATGCACCAGGCTCTGACCGATGCATACCCCCCGGCGTCTATAGCTTTACATACCTGGAGGAAACCCTTTCATCTGTTTGCCAGCAGCCTGTGCTCCATTAAATTACCCTGCTGTTGCCTATTATGATTCCTACTTACCCAACTGGCTATTTTCTATAGATAAATTGCCAGTGTAATGGTATTCAGGGCCGGCTTGCACCTTCAATACGGCCTGTTTACTATTATGCTCCTGAAGAAGCGTCACGACACGCGAAACATGTAGAGCAGAGCAAGACTTTGTTTCTACATACTGGACACCATTGGTGTCTTTGGGTTGAATAGTGCTCCATTGTTGGTGTCAGTGGGAGGAATTGTACTTCTCTGTTGGGGGTCAGTGGGAGATATTATGCCCCATTGTTGGTGTCAGTGGGAAGAATTGTGCCCCGTCGTTGGTGTCAATTTTCCCCCTTTGTTGGGTCAGTGGGAGGAATTCTGCCCCATTTTTGGTGTCAGTGGATGGAATAGTGGCCCAAGGGCTGTATGAAAGAAAGCCAGGGGACACATCCGACCCCTGGGCCACAGCTTGGAGACCACTGCTGTGGAATATGTTATAATTTTAATGTCCATAGCTTGGCAACAGCTACACTTTTGAATATTGCAAAAATTCAATAGTTCAGAGATGGAGCTATAAACTGCTGAAATCACTGCAATACACACCTTTTATTGACCGCAGCTTATTTTCCTAGCAAGAAAAATACTAAAGACAGTGATTCTATAACTGCTGCAAATTGCAGCAATACATAGTAATATTGCTTTAGTGTTGCTATAGGTAGTGGTACAGATGACGTGACCGTATACTAAATGTTTGTGATCTGTTCTGTAGTAACATGTTGCTATTCAGATTCTACGCCACAGAGCACGTCACCAGTGTTCTGCCAGTCCAGCCATTAACTAGGCAAACGAACAATAAACAACTGCTAAAAAAAGAACACAGATAATCAAACACCAACTCCAGGCACCAGAGGGAAGGGATTATACACAAGGTGAACACAGGGGAATTTAACACATCACAATTATCATATCTGTGATTTAAGCTTCTGGAAACCAGAAACCATCATCTGCTTTCTCATTTATGGCCTGCATAATGATTTTCACAAATTACTTCTTTTCATTGTGGGATTTTTGGATATCGTTAATAACAAGATAATATTTTTAAAGTTGGCCTGTGAGGTTAAAAATTTGGAGCTGACATTGCTGACTGACTGTGTAGGGGAGGACACCCTTGCAGCCTGCTCCTTTAAAAACATGTCAGCAGTAAAAGCTTTCCTATTTCTATCTATACAGATCCTCTTGCAGGCATGGTACCTGAACATTTAAAGGAATGTATAGTCTTTTCAGATAAATTTATAAAAGAGACATATTGATAGAAAATTGTATCAGCATATTTAAATCTTTTGAAACCTTGTTTTTATGTATCATTTGTAATAATAGATGCATATGAGGATGCCATATTTGCTCATTACATATACAAACTATGGTACTGTTGGAAGTACAACAGCATAGTTGCTTATATAAACTGACAATATATATATATGCATTATACTTTTCTATCCAGCAGGTGGCACTGCAGTGTTGTAATATGTTTTCTATGGTAATGTAATGAGAGGAAGAGTTTTCTTTCCTCACTATGCATTTGTTTGCTGTTCAGTTCCTGTTTCATGCTGTAAGACATGACCTAATATTTTCCATGAAAGTAAAGCCGTATTGCTGTATACAAGAAGGTACTTGAACTGCAGGACTAGCTTTGCTGCTTCTTCTTATAGTGTATGTCTATGAGTTGGCTGCACATTGGGTAGATTCCAAATGCCATTTATTCAATCAAGGTGACACCAGGGGACACCAACACATAATCTTGTAGACGCATTTCACACTGTACAAAAGTGATTACTAATTACGTAATGATTAAGCATTTTTGTACAGTGTGAAACACGTCTACAAGATTATGTCTTAGTGTCCCATGGCATATGAGTTCGACCAAAAGAGCAGGCATTATTTCTGAAGGTGGAAAACATCCTAAGGCTTGGTTCACACTTCCGCAACTTGGCATCGGAATGTCACATGTGAAAGCCCATGTTAGTCAATGAGAGATGTCTTAATAAACACCACTGAGGTCGCTCCGACTTTAGAAAAGGTTCATGTACTACTTCAAGGAGACTTCTATTAGACTTGTGCCTCAAAGTAGTACTCAAGTCAACAGGAAGTCTCCTGGCAAAGTCTCATCGTAAGTTGCGCGACTTTCAGGTCACGGCAGTGTGAACCGAGCCTTATGGTAAGTCTGTCAGTATCATTATACTTAGATATCTGTCAGCCCAAACCTGCACCATACATTGGCTGCTCTTACCATGATTGTACTCATCTGCTGTCTAACACACCGCCAGTTTGGTAAAAAGCTTGGTACTTTTGGGGAGGCATATGAGACTTCTCCTCTTTCTCCCTTCAATCAGTACTTGGTGGATGAGCGGCTAATCACCAGGCCTAAGGCCTCTCACATGAGGTCGAGGAAAGTGGTAGTAGAATGTGTAGTCAAAAGTGAGACTGTAAAGTCCACCAAATAAAAGGAAAGACACTGCAACCTCCAACTATGTAACCGGATTCCAACAATCACTGTGAGAAGACTGGCAACGCAATCTCCAAGTGAAAACTCACCTAATTGCAGGACCTCAGAGCATGAAAGTGGTCAATATGCACCAGTTTAATAAATGTGGCTGGAACACAAGTATCATAGATCTTGGATCCTTGGTCCTTCCCATCAATCCGATAAAATACTTCTCAATCATAGTGCAGCACAGAAGAGAGGAAGTTTCAATGGTATATTACCCTTTTATTAAAAATTATTTAATAAAATCACCATCCATGAAAGCTTTAATTTGCAGAAAACAGTCTGGCTGACAGCGTGTGAATTTTGGTCATGATTATATATGAATATTTGGTACCATGTTGGCGTTTTTTGTAATTTGTATGTGTTAGCAATGTTAAAAAAACTATGGGGGAGATTTACTAAAACTAGTGCACACAAAATCTGGCGCAGCAGTGCAGAAAAACCAATCAGCTTCTAACTTCACCTTGTTCAATTAAGCTTTGACAATAAAACCTGGAAGGTGATTGGTTACTATGCACCGCTGCACCAGATTCTGTGTGCACCAGTCATAGTAAATCTCCCCCTATATGTACTGTATTATATTCTATCAGTTTGCTTATAACTGAATGTCTACAAATAACTTGTAGTATGTTGACATTCTGGTACAATTTGTTGGAGTCTTTCTGAAGTACTATAAAGGCTTCAGTGATTGTATGTACGCATTCAGAAAATATGTCTTCCTAGTGAATGAAAAAGGCTGCCTGGATTGTTGCAGGCATCCAAAGGTCACTACTCTGGGTTTCCTACAACAGCTTTCATTTGAATGTTGTCTCTTTATGTATCAAGTCTAATATTAGTTGAATGTGTCTTCACTCTGCAAAAGAAAAATTAAATCCTGTAATATATAGTTTACGTTTATCACAGAGTGTGTAACACATGTTTACATAGGATGAGCATGTTATCTTTCACAGTTAGAACTGTACAATGCATTGCAGATTATTGGCTCCCTTTAAATATTTTAACATGTTTCCATAATTGACAGGGTTTTAGATGAAATACATTCTCCAAAAAAAAAAAAAAAAATGCGAGCCATTGTCACTTATTGATCAAAGATTAGTATATTCAGTATATAGTTGATTTTCTTGGTACCCATACAGTATTTTGTATAGTTAATTTGAGCGGAGGGTTAGCAAGACTAAGTCCATGTCATGAGCTGAAATGCCTCTGTAGCGCTGATTGTCTAGTAAGCTATGCCAAGCACTCAACAGCTCTATAGCAGCTGATGTTAGTGGTGGTATGGTGGGTGTTCTTGCAATGTGGTCTAACCAAGCAAGCAGAATGCTATGCTGGCCAGTCCAAAATCTAAGCCAGCCCATAGAATTGGCTAGGGCTAGGATCAGTAGTCCGGTGTGCTTATGTGTTGGGCTACCACTGGTAGACACACAACCACTGGAACCAAAAGCAAAATCTCGAGCAGCTGCCCTCCCGGCTCTCTGCCTCCTCATTGGCTCAGAGCCTTTGGCTCCTACTGCTGTCAATCACAGACAATGAGGAGGAAGCGAGAGGCAGGGCTGAGCCCCTTCCTTTGTGTCTTATGGACACACAGAGCAGGGCTAGGGATCAAGCACGCACGCATGACCCCATAGCAAGCGGCTTGCTATGGGGGTACTCAGCAGGGGGAAAGAGCCAGGAGTGTTGGTGGGGGACCCGAGAAGAGGAGGATCAGGACCTCTCTATGCAAAACCATTCGGCAGTGTATCAAATACTTGTTCTCCCCACTGTATATATATATATATATATATATATATATATATATATATATATATATATATATATGTATATATATATATATATATATATATATATATATATATAATTTTTTATTTTACCTTTAATATCACTTTAATCACATTTAACTGAACTTTTCCTGTAATGTAATTCCTGGAAATGATTTTCTACTCATTTAAATAGCTCCATTATTTCTAAAGTGTATGTATGTGTCTAATGTGCATTTCTATGAGATTACTATATTTCTATTTACCAGGGGAAAAAAATCAGCAGCGGATACATATATTGCATATGCCTAATGCGCCTACTGGTAAAACTGATCCAAGCATAAGAGACAGAGATAATGGCCGCAACTCATCACCACATTCCCCTGCATGCAACCAAAAGACAGGGCCATAATTAGAAATCATGGGGCCCTTTTCTCTTGTTAAAAAAATAAATAATGGGGCCCCATACAGCTCCCCTCCACTCCCAAAAGAGGAATACAAAAAAAAAAGGGTGATATCCAGCAACAAATACTGAAGAATATACCGTCCCATAATGCATCAGTGATTTCACTGTGAAGCATCCAAGTAAAACACATCACAGACCATATGCCCTTCCCCTTCCACCACTGTCAATAGATTATGGAGGAAGGTGGAAGTACGCTTGGAGCTGGACGTGGGCCTCCCAACTGACCTGAGGGGGCCTGGGTCTGGTATAGGAGTGCTGCCTGTTCCCACCTATCAAAAGATAAGAGAAATATGTGGGATATTCAGAACTCCTGGGCTAAAACACCATTTGTAATAAATCTTCTACAAAAGTAAAAACATCAAGAAATAACAGCTTTTGCTTTTCAGATAACAGGTTTTGCTTTTTGTGAACCTATTCACAGCTATTACATGATAAATCTAGATTAAAAACATAAAAAGGATTAGATATATATATATTTTTTTTAATCAAAATGTTTTTTATTGAGACAATGCATGAAGTGACATTACAACCGTACAGAATATACATCCAACATCCACAGGTCACAACTCATGTAAGATGGTCAACATTGTCCAAACAACTTGTGAACTAGTACTCGGTACTATATCTGATAGAATAGTAGGAAACACTGTTTTAGCTTTCGGATTTGATTTGTCAGAGCATCGTTAAATACACACACAAAAAAAGAAGAAAGAAAAAAAAAGACAGGTAGTAACATTTGTTCTCTTCGCTCTCTTCCCAACTCCTGACTCTAGGTGTTTCAAGATCTCAGTAATCTATCCATCACCAACTGCGGTGGGGCAAGACTAGGATTATCTAACCAAGGCTGCCAAATAAAGTCAAACTTTAAGGCCACATTTCTGTGTCGGTAGGCCAGTTGTTCCCTGAGGCGAGATATCTATTGCTTCACTGTGGGTATTGTAGCCGCCATCCAGTATCTAGCAATACGTTTCCTAGCCAGGTACAATAGTCTAGTGATCATAAGTTACATTCCCCTCTGGTAAATTTCCTCGTCTATGGCTCCTAGCAAACATACTAAGGGGGTCATTGGGACAGGTACCTGGGCCAGGCTAGAAAAATATTGCATGACTTCAGTCCAATAACGATTAAGTTTGGGCATCTCCATATCATGTGTATAAAGTAGCCTAGTTGTGCTTTAGATTTCGGGCATAGAGGAGAATCTTTTATCCCCCAGTCATACAGTCTCTCGGGCGTCCGATAAGCACTGTGTAGTATAAATAGCTGTGACAGCCTATGTGGCGCCGAGATAGAAGCGACTGGAATCGATTCCAAGGCCATATCCCACTGGTCCCCGTCAATGTCCCCAATGCCAGCCACCCATTTTGCTCTACACTTCAAAGAAGCCGGATCTTGGATAGAGAACAATAGAGTTGCATATATTTTAGATATTAAACCCTTCCTTGCATCCGCTTGAAAGATGTCCAGTAGCAGAGGAGAGGTAGTCACTGACAGAAAAAGTGTGTTTTTTTGTGTCTGCAGAGCTTGCCTGAGTTGGAGGTATTGGTAAAAACATTTTGAGGGCAGTGAAAATTCAGCACTAAGCTGTGCAAAAGATTTTAGTATATTACCCATGTATATCTGTGGGAAGAACCAAAGTCCTTTTTGTCGCCATGTAGAAAATCCCTGGAGTTTATTTAATTCCGGGTATCCAGGGTTATTGTACAAGGGAGTAAACCCCATAGGACCCTCAACAGACAGGGCCTCCCAAAAAGCCTTCCAAACCTTTTTAAGGAGGACAGCCATTGGGGAGGAGGTGGGAACACTCAGCAAATCCATTTCCATATGAGAACCCGCCTTTAGTTCCTGGTTGATCTGGGTCACTAAATGTACTATGGGGTAGTCGTTACTATCCCGGCCCAGCCAGCGAATTGCTGCATTTGGAAAACCAAGAAGTACATTTTAGGGTGAGGAACCGCCAAACCCCCTTTGTCCTTCCCGTGCTGTAATAGATACAAACTAATCCGAGCTCTCCCACGTTTCCAGATGAGATCACACATCTGTGTGTCCACCCTCTTGAACCACTTATTGGAAATCCACATAGGGGAATTGTGAAAGATGTACAAAAGTTGCGGAGCCCATACCATTTTGGTCAGATTCACTCTTCCTACTACAGAGAGGGGGAGTTTACACCAATTAAGGCATTTAGCCGGAGGTAACTAGAGGGATATGGGGAAACTATCACACCCAAATATCTAAAAGAGTCGGCAATGGCTATCTGTCTCGTGCCCGTGGGCAAAAGCGCAGTAAGTGGGCATATGAATTGATTTTGACCAGTTAATAGAGAAGCCAGGGAAGTCCCTGAACTTGATAACCGTTTCTATTAGCTTCTGTAAGGAGGTAGCTGTGTCCCCTAAATAAATCAAAGCATCATCTACATAGAGGGAAATCTTCTCTTCCAGGGGGCCCCTACGAAACCCTACTATTTTTGGCGTATTGCGAATTAGTATCGCCAATGGTTCCAGCAGAGGGGACAGCAGAGGGGAAAGTGGACACCCTTGACGGGTGCCCCTATACAGTGCCAATGGGGGGGAAAGAGTATTGTTAATACAGAGCCTAGTCCTGGGTGCAGAGTAGAGGACCCTCACCCAATTTATGAACTGATCCCCCATGCCTAAGCGAGCCAGGATCTCCCAGAGGTAGGACCATTCAATGCTATCACAAGCTTTAGCCGCGTCCAAGGATAGAATGGCCCTACCTTCAGGATTATCCATAGGTATTTGCAAATTAAGGAAAAGTCATCTGATATTGTCCGCTGTGGATCTAGTGGGAATAAACCCAGATTAATCCCTGTGCACCAACCCCCCAATTACTCTAAAGAGCCTTGTAGCCAGGACCCTAGTCAGTAGTTTGACATCTGAGTTTAATAAAGAGATAGGACTCTAATAGTCTGGGAGAAACCTGTCCTTTCCTGGTTTGGGAAGCACCACTATGATGGCCTCCTGCATACTATCAGGTAAGCGTCCCATTTCTGCTGCCTCAGTTAAAGCCTGCAAGAGTGGTGGTAGGAGGATATCACTATAGCGAGAGTACATCTCCACCGGTATACCATCAGATCCCGGAGATTTATGGTTTGGGGCTTCCGCTAAGGCTTCCGTCAACTCCTTGATAGTAATTGGAGAGTTCAGTGAAGCCCAGTCTATATCAGTTACCCGGGGAATTGGGCAGCTATGCAAGAATGATGTCAGGTCAGCAGGGGAGTGTGAGTTTTAGAGGCATAAAGGTCAGTATAAAGACGGTCAGTATATCATAAGTAAGAGTATGCGTCTCCCCTGACTGTGCCCAAATAGCTAGGATTGAGGAAACATCTCCTTGTTCTCTGCCCACTAAAGCCAAGAGATGACCAGTATTCTCTCCTTCTTCAAAGCAACTCTGTGGAAGAAAGTACCTTCTCTTCTTAGCAGCTGACAGTACCACAGAGCTGTACAGAGATTGAGCCTCATTCCACGCATCTTGATTAGCTTGGGTAGGTTTAGTGACCATAGTCTGTTCTCTATTCTGCAATTCACTACATACACTAGCTTCCCACTCTCCTGACCTCCGTTTAATGCCTGTGATCTCACGAATAAGGCAACCTCTCAGCAATGCCTTGAGGGAGTCCCATACAACAGCCGCACTAGCGGATCCCTTGTTATATCGGAGGAACTCTGTCGTCAAGGCATCTGAGATCCCATCCCGGGCTGGAAAAAGTGTCAGAAGGGATTCATCCACCACAGCGGTCTAGACCTCAATGGATTAGATGTATTTGTAACCAATTACCAGTCAAGTTCTACACCAATACATTAAAATCTTAATAAATTACAATTAAAAATGTCAATAAAGGTGGGGTAAGCAAAGCCTACCATACCTTATTTAGGGTAATACAGAAGCAAATCAAGCCTATAAGACCTATAATAAATAATTTAAACCTGTAAGCTAATGACCCTAGGATGACAGTTGAACTAAAACTGGAACAAACAGAAAGCTTGCCTTGACTTTTCAAGGACCAACACCTTCTGAAAACCTTCTGAGAGCCCATGAAATTGCATAGATTAAAGTATAGATTTCAGAACTGGAAAATGGACATTAATGTGTCACAAATCAATTGATATGCCATGAAACAAGTAATGGCACTCCAGTGTCAAAGTAAAAGCAATTTACGTAACATGTCTTCATTCATGGCAACATAGGGATGAGTACAGGCATACCCCACTTTTAAGTACACAATGGGTTTTATTTACTAAAGCTGGAAAGCGCAAAATCTGTCTCACTTCTGCATAAAAACCAATGAGCTTCCAGGTTTTATTACCAGGCTTAATTGAACAAGCTGGGGTTAGAAGCTCATTGGTTTCTATGCAGTAGTGAGTCTGATTTTGGGCTTTCCAGCTTTAGTAAATAAAACCCATTGTGTACTTAAAAGTGGGGTATGGCTGTATTAACTTGCATCTTAACTATATTAGTATTTGGCAGGAAATATTTCTAAGGAGTTAAATAAATGATACAAGTATTATATTTAGCAGAGTCCTATGCTCCCTCACTCACATTTTCAATCTCTCCCACTCTGGTGGCACCTTCCCCTCCCCTCCCCTCTAAAACATGCACAGATCACTCCCATACTTGAAAAAGCCCTCACTGGACCCCACCAACCTGAACAACTTAAGACCCATCTCATTGCTCCCATTCTCCTCTAAACGTCTAGAACAATTAGTCTACAACTGTCTTCGCTCCTAGTGAAAATAACCTTGGCCTTTGATACTATTGACCACCTGCTGCTTCTCTTAAAACTCCATTCCCTTCAAGATTCTGCTCTATCCTGGTTCCCCTCTTACTTATTACAGCGCTCGTTCAGTGTTACCTACAACTCTGCCTCCTCCTCTCCATTGCCCCTTTATGTGGGGGTTCCTCAAGGCTCTGTTCTTGGACCACTTCTCTTCTCTTTCTACACCTCCTCCCTTCAATACCGTCTATATGCTGATGACACCCAAATCTATCTGTCTACTCACACCTTCAGTCTGCTCTCTCATTACTAACTTACTAACTGACATATCATCAGTTAAACAAAATCTCTCTAAAACAGAGCTGATAATATTTCCCCCCACCCGTGCCCCCCTCCATGACTTTTCCATCAAAATCAATAATGCAACTATCAATCCCTCCCCTCATGCCAGGATACTGGGTGTAATCCTAGACTCAGATTTTTTCTTTCAGCCTCAAATTCAATTGTTGTCAAAAGCTTGTAGACTTCACTTCTGTAACAACATCTCTAAAATATGCCCATTTTTAACTAATGATACCACCAAACTACTCATTCACACCCTTGTTATCTCTCGCCTTGACTATTGCAACTCCCTTCTCATAGGCCTACCTCTCCATAGGCTATCCTCTCTTTAGTCTATCATGAATTCTGCTGCCAGACTAATTTACCTTACCAACTGCTCATTGTCTGCCACTCCTCTCTGCCAATCCCTACACTAGCTCCCGATCGCCCAGCAAATTAAATTCAAAATACTAACCACAACATCCAAAGCCATCCACAACTCTGCCCCGAGCTACATCTCCAATCTTGTCTCCAAATATCACCCAAACCATCCCCTTCCGCTCCTCTCAAGACCTCCTGCTCTCAAGCTCCCTTGTCTCCTCCCCCCATGCTCAACTCCAGAATTTCTCCACAGCCTCTCCCATCTTCTGGAACTCTCTACCTCAATCTATCCGGCTATCTCCTACTCTAGCTGCCTTCAGGACGATCTCTGAAAACTCATCTCTTCAGGGAAGCCTATCACGCCTTCAACTAATCTTTTACTGCTTCCATCAGCTCATTCCCCACAGTTACAACCTTTTTTACCACCTGCCCTTCCCTATTAGATTTTAAGCTCTTCTGAGAAGAGCCCTCTTAATCCTCTTGTATTTTATTGTATTGTAACTGTATTGTAATCCTTTTATATTGTAAAGCGCAACGTAAACTGTTGGCGCTATATAAATCCTGTATACTAATAATATTGTTCTGGGAGTAGCATGTAATTTTATGGCCAGAAATTCAGATTTTTACAGTGAAAATATTGTCCTAGTGTTAATGGTGAATCGTGAATGGTGAATGATAAATTGAATGAAGGAGTCTATTCAGCTAATATGATAGGACCTGCTGTTAGCTACAAGTCATCCAGACTGTGACATGAGATGTGGACAGACAAATTTTTTGACAAACAGACAGTAAAGATAAACACCAGGGAATGGACATTTGTGCTGGCTAAATCTTTCTGAGACAGCACAGATATATTAAGTGATGTAGGCTGCTCTGTTCTGGGCAGAGAAAGTCGTGGTACTCGGTGAGAGGCCGGTCTAGTTATTAGTGTATCAATATAGCAAGCAGACATAAAACAGCATTAGGGATCTTAGGTAATGCCACAGAGCGCAGGAAATGCAGAGATGGACGGCTCATCCTGCTTTGGCTTTCTAATGCTTTATAACAATTACAATTCCCCTTTAGCTATTAAATCTGTTTCTAAAAGTTACATCTTTACAGAGTACATATAATGTTTTTAGATGGAAAGCACACAGTAAAGAAGAACAGAGTGGGTGGGGATAAAATTTTATATGATTGATCTCTTATACTTAACATTTTCTTTAGAAATGCCACCACCAGTCTGTTATGATTGCCAACTGGAGGGCTGAAAGCTTCTACCAACTGTGGTGTGCCCTGTCAAAGCTCTCCATAAAACCTAAACCTGCGGATTTGTGTAGACACAGCATGCCCATTCCTGTCTCCAACCATGCCCATAAGACTGGAGGGTTTGCCTATTCCTGTAAATACCGACTTTCAGAAAGTCGTTATTTACATTACACATTCAGGCCCCTGGTTGCAGTCTGTGGAGGTGCAAGTACAAATAACCTTAGTTATATCATTTGAGAGCAATACAGGCTTACTTTAAAGACATAAAAACATATAGGTTGCGCTAATCAAATATGTACATAAAACAAGTGTGATAGAAATAGTTAAAAAAAAGTCCACAAGTGATGTGATATATGGATCCTGATGTCACTATACACTGTCCACCACCATAGTGATCCTTAAAACTCAGTGCCTTCACCAATCAGCAGAATTGCTCGCTTACCAGCTCCAATCGATCCCTCGTTACAAGGGATCAAATGCACTTGTGCCTTTAACCCAGCCCAGGCCTTTCTCCTGATCCAGATGGTCTCCTTGGCACCAAATCAAATGTGACGATTTCTCAAAGAAACAAAGTGCTCCACATAGTGTAAAATCCTTATAAAGTTTATTAAAAAGTAAAGGATTGCACTTACACCTATCACTGGTAAATAGTTTTAAGTGTATCAGCCTCTAAACAAACAAAGCCATCCTTCTAGAGCACGTGTGGGATTAGTGACGTCAGCGCGTCGCTCCACCATACGCGTTTCGTCATAAATGATGTCGTCCAGGGGCACGGTTTTTATTACTTTAAAGACACACCATGAAATTAGGTCAAGTGCTCTTGAAGGGCCAGTCCACCCAAAAACCGATACTGGAAAGTTAAAGCCCCTGACAATTTGATAGAGCTTGGAGACTCAATTGGTGACATTTCTGGCCTTCAAGTGGCCTCAGACATTAAATATGAACAAATCGTATCCCTCTATACAGTGTATACGTGTCTCAAATAAGAGCACTTAATTTCATTTCCGTGTGCTGCTTCTTCCTCTACTATCAGCATGAGTCACATCTGACAAGTTTTCCTGACACCAAGAGAAAAAAGGTGACAGGGGAGGGATCTCCAGCTTATTGAAAGCCTCAGCTGTGTTCTTGTGTGCTGTGTGAATAGGTGTGTGTCCCTTCCTTCCAATCAAATCTCAGAGCTCTCCACACTGAGCTCTGCAGAGTGTAACTTTTTTCTGACAGCCAGACAAGCTATATAAATTCTGCACTTTGAAAGGATATAGAGAAGAGGAGACTGCAGATAAACAGGTACAACTTATGTAAGAGGATTTGTTTCATCTCTTGTGTATCACCGGAGGATAGTCACTTCATTGGGTTAATGTAAGGGTTTATAACCACTTTAAAGCTCCACTCAAGGCTGGAAAAAAAATTGCCCTTTAACCGCATAAACCCCCCCCCACCCAAACTGCATGGGCAGCATTTTTTATAGCAATATCGGCATTTAGATTTATGCTCCTGGGTCTGCACCCTATTTTGATGGATTTGAACTGAGCTTTTTGATTTTGCTTATATCATTGATAATGCAACAGAAAATTCTGAAACAACCAAAGGTGAAGTTGAACAGAATAGGAATTTGTGGTAGGGTTAGGTATCCAACACATACAAAAATATAGAAGCTGACTAATCCTGACCAAAAAAAAAAAAAAATTGTAAGTAGACTGCTTTTGTGTTGGGGTGGCATAACAAAATGGATTGAATGAGCCCTTAAAGTGTTACTAAACCCAGGACCCTGCATTCACTATATCTGGTCTCCCACAGTACACAGAACATGGAAATGTAATTATTTTAGTAAATATAAACTGCTAAATACCTTTTCTTATCAGCAGTTAGAGCATTCTTGTGACTTCTATCAGTGTCTGGCTGAGCACTGGTTAAAGCTTGTAGGAGGAGTTTTAGGAATAGGAATAGGAATAAAAGTGATAAAAGAAAATGTAAAAAAAAGTGTAAAAAAGATTAAGTAAAAAAAAAAAAAAATGTAAACGCCCCTGTCCCCGGTAGCACGCGATCAGAAGCGAACGCACACGTAAGTCCCGCCCACATATGTAAACGCCGTTCAAACCACATATGTGAGGTATCGCCGCGTGCGTTAGAGCGCGTGCAACAATTCTAGCACTAGACCTCCTCTGTAACTCTAACCTGGTATCCTGTAACAAAATTTAAAGCGTCGTCTATGGAGATTTTTAAGCACCGAAGTTTGGTGCCATTCCATGAGTGTGCGCAATTTTAAAGCGTGACATGTTAGGTATCTATTTACTCGGCGTAACATCATCTTTCATATTTTATAAAAAATTGGGCTAACTTTACTGTTTTGTTATTTTTTAATTCATGAAACCATTTTTTTTCCCAAAAAAAGGCGTTTGAAAAAATATTGCGCAAATACTGTGCAAGAAAAAAAGTTGCAATGACCGTCATTTTATTCCCTAGGGTGTCTGCTAAAAAAACATATATAATGTTTGGGGGTTCTGAGTAATTTTCTAGCAAAAGAATGATGATTTGTACATGTAGGAGAGAAGTGCCAGAATAGGCCCAGTATTGAGGTGGTAAAAAAAGCGCGGTGTTGAAGTGGTTAAACAATATCACTGCAGCATCTTCATGAAATGGTACAGTGTCATAGATCTGAACGTGACAGAGGTAATATCAAACCATTTTCTCATTGTAACACAGGGAGCCTATGTGCAATATGGCTGGTACCTTGTCATAATGAACTAAGACTTGGAGACAGACAGCAAATGGCACTTGACAACATACTGTCAAATAAATCAGTTTTGGCAGCTGTCACACTTGTTTATTCTAGAGACAAACAACGTAAGATGGGACATTTTGTAATTTAGGACAAACTTAGAGGTGGATTTGGTTCAGGATAGCAGTTATAAAGATGGATTACTCCAACTACAGAGCCTAGCCAAGAGATGCCTGTGAAAAGACTGAATGTGTTTTATGCAAGAAGTTTAATTACCTATGTTATGTCAATGCTACAAATGGGTAAAAAAAAACAATAAAAAACTAGCATACCAGAAATGATGTGTGATGTGTCACTTATGCACAAGGGCACATTATGGCTAAATTTACATCTCTGCACTTTATCATGTGGTGCGGATTACGTATGGTGCCATACCATGCCAAATGCATTTTAGGTACCAATCATCCCAATAGTAGGTGTGATTTGCTGAAAACCACACCAGAATTTTTTATAGCACTCCAAATTGTAGAGTTATGAATATAGCCTAACACTGTGTAAGTTGAATAGGACACCATCCCAGCCACCAGATTGGGGAGAGAGGACAAGTTTGGAAGATAAATCCTCTAAATGTTAAAATGTTAGAGGTACCACCTCTCCATTGGGGAAACCTCCTTTGTGAAGAACTAATGCCTTGTACACACGATCGGAATTTCCGATGGAAAAAGTCAGACGGAGTTTTTTCATCGGAAATTCCAACCGTGTGTGGGCCCCATATGACTTTTTTCCGTCGGAGTTTAGAAATGGAACATGTTTTATTTTTTTTCCGATGGAAATTCCGATCGTCTGTGTGGAACTCCGTCGGAGAAAAATCCACGCATGCTCAGAATCAAGTCGACGCATACTTGGAAGCACTTCATTTTTCTCGGCTTGCCGTAGTGTTATACGTCACCGCGTTTTTGACGGTCGGAATTTATCCCATTGGAAATTCAGATCGTGTGTACAGGGCATATTCTAAACAATAGCCTGGATAGCTGAACGTTTTATAGGACTGCATCTTCCATCCCATTCAGTCCATATCTAAATGGATATCTGT
The DNA here is from genome assembly GCA_029206835.1 of Rana muscosa. Taxonomy (NCBI): domain Eukaryota; kingdom Metazoa; phylum Chordata; class Amphibia; order Anura; family Ranidae; genus Rana; species Rana muscosa. Next base: position 198,530,145 of record CM055122.1, read on the forward strand.
TGGCCTTGAACATCAGAAGAAGTCCAGTCCTGGTGCATTGTAAGCATACAACAGGGTTTCTCAATTTTTTTTAAACACTGGAGGAACCCTTGAAATATTTTTAGATTTTGATGAAAAAAATTATACCTACAGTTCATAATACATTAGCATGGCCACTAAAATGTAGAATGTTTTTTATGTAAGAATGAAAAAATATGGTGAGCCTACCATATTCAACACCCTAAGCAGTTCATTTTTTACACCCTTCTGCTCTGTACAACAACATTTGTAGTAACAAGTTTGAATTTAAATAAATACTAATAACAGAAAAGAAACACAGATGGGAACCGGGCTGGTGCAAGGATTTTTGACACCCTAGGCCAGGGATATGCTTATAGCAGACCTCCAGCTGCTGCAAAACTACAAGTCCCATCATGCCACTGCCTCTGGGTGTCATGCTTCTGGCTGTCAGAGTCTTGCTATGCCTCATGGGACTTGTAGTTCTGCAATAGCTGGAGGTCCGCTAGGTGCATATCCCTGCCCTAGGCGAAACCTAATTTTGCTGCCCCCATTGGCTCCACCCCTGACTCCACCCCCTTTGCCCTGCCCATGTGACAGTAGGCGCCGCTATACAGGAAGCATTGGCTCTGCTTCCTCTAGCGCTGGCTCCAGTTCTGCGCTGCGCCTCTAATTACACTACCGGTCAGACGGAGCAGCTGCCTGAGACTGAGTTAGTTACACGTTGCAGCCTGCAGAGCATGCAGACACGGAGGGAAACCAGCGGCCGCGCGCTCCTAGGCAGCAGTGCGCCCTAGGTGGCTGCCTAGCTTGCCTAGTGGTAACACCGGCCCTGGATGGGAAATAGAAGTGTCATCTTGCACTGGTCAGTGTAGGTAGGAGATCAATTTGTCATTGCTCGTTGCTCAAGGAACTCCTAACAACTCTGGAGGAACCCTAGGGTTGGGAAAGGCTGGTCTACAACTACTTTTCTTTACCAATAATTGTTTCATTTATTAGACTTTAGCATGAGACTCGTAAAGTGATACTGTCATGAGGGAAATACAGAGGATGCCATTGCTGGCCTCCTTAAAGTAGAACTCCAAGCAGTATCAAATCCAAAACAAAATGTTTTAAATATTGCAGTTTACTACTGATTAGACGTGGTGGCTGTATTCTTTTTTTAGGGTTTTTCCTCTATTTTCCTTGGTGATCTGGCCAGTAGCACACCTCATGTATTAGATTGCCCACAAACTGGATGAAGGAGCATAGGGGCATAAGCTACAATATACTAAAGGCTTGCTTTTGGATTTAATACTGCTTTAACGGTATCTGACCACCACAAACTGAAGACTAGAGTTGAGCGAACACCTGGATGTTCGGGTTCGACGGGTTCAGCCGAACTTCGGAAAAAAGTTCGGGTTCGGGACCGAACTTTAACCCAAACCCGAACCCGAACCCCATTGAATTCAATGGAGACCCGGACTTCTAAGGACTAAAAAGGCTCTAAAAAAGTAATGGAAAGGGCTAGAGGGCTGCAAATGGCAGCAAAATGTTGTTAAGAGCATGGCACGTGCTCTGCAAACAAATGTGGATAGGGAAATAACTTAAAATAACATAAAAAAAATTAAAAATATGCTGGAGGCCCCCTTTTCAGCAGAAGAGGTACGGGAAGTCATTAAGAACCTCAGAAACTCAACGGCACGATGCCACACATATGGTGGGAATGCCCCAGAATACACCCTTTCTGGAATAAATTATTAAATTTAATGGATAAGCTAGTGGGAAAATAAAATACTTTGAAATAAAAATGTAGCGGGGTGCTAAATTTAAGGGAAGTGTTTGAGTGGTAAATAGGCTTAAACACCCTAATTCTGTAGGATTCATGGACCATTTTGTCCTCGGGGGACAGTATTGGTGTGCAGTTACCTGCGGCCTACAGGTGGCGCTGCCATGGTAGGCTAGGGTTGAACCGCCGATACAGTGCTGTGCCTTTTGTGTCCCCTCTTGGCAGTAGTACAGCGGGCGGGGAACCTGCTGTGCATGCCGGGAGAGCATATAAAAGGGGCAGACCTTTGGCCTGGGGGCTGATGTCCAGTGGGGTCCACGCCCAGGTGCCTTCGGCCTGGGTGCATGTGTTCCTGTTCCAGCTCGGGTACCTTTAGCCCGGGGTGAGGTACTATCCTGGAGTTCCTGCTGCCCTGGGTATGGAGGCCTAGGTGCGGGAGTAAAGCCTGGAGTCCAGAGCCTTCGTCTGGAGTCCGCTAAGGATCGAGGAGTCTTAGGGTGCCGCCTCGTGTAGGGGACCATGTTCCAGGGAAGGGAGGATCATTCTGATGGACCGATGCGGGAGTCACGGTGAAGGAAGGGTCTGTTGACTCCCTGGAGAGATGTCTTCCCCTTGATATGGGCTAGGTTCGTAGAAGGAGAAGCTCAAGGTCATCTTGACTGTATCAGAGGCCTTATTCACCCGGCCCATGGCAGGGGCCTTATACACCCTGGTCTGTGGCAGAGACCAAAGTTCTCCAGGTCCGTGGCAGGGGCCTTGTACACCCGGTCTGTGGCAGAGACCAACCTCAAGGTCTGTGGCAGAGACCGTGCACCTAAAACTGTTTGAGAAACCTAAGCAGTGAAGTGAATGTGCTACGTTTGTGCCTGGACCTCCTCCACACCTTAAGCTGTCCTGTTTCTTTGCTCTAACCTTTTCTATCCGAGTAGAGTTTATTTTGCCATGAGAGAATAAGAGTTGTAATTTCAGCTGGTGTGGACATTGACTTTACTGGGAATTAAAGGACTTGCCTCTACCTACAGTAGAGATGAGAATCATCCTCTGGAGGAGTTTTGACTCCGGCTGTGGACACGGCCCATCAAGTACACCGCTCAACCTCTTTATATAGGAGGGTACGGGCTGGTAGTGCGGTGTGCCTTTCTCCCTCCTGCGAGAAGCCAACAACATAAAGGCAGGTAAGGGGGAAAGGATCTGTGCGCTACAAAAAAATAAAATAAAAATTATAATCTTGACCTAGGAGGACGAGGTCCATATGGAGTAGGAGGTTGAGGTGGCGGCGGTGGAGGAGGACGAGGTAGCCAACACTGGTTCAAAAATACAACAATGGCTGGGTAAGGCCGTGTCATGGATATGCATTAATGTCTGTCTGCCATCTTACCTTTCCTCCTCATGTGTTCATCTTAGAGACCAGACCTCCTTCACCTGGCTTCCTTTATAATCTCCTCCCAGCCAGACTCCACCCCAGGCCCTATCACAGAACACTATATTAACCTGTGCACTGCAAGCCTGCTTTGCTGATCAACGTGTTTGTTAGGCATTGTGTGTTTGGGTTCCTGCCTGCCGTGTGCTACGTCTGTCTCTCTGTTATACATTTGGCTTGTCCCCGACTATCCCTGTCTGCTCGTGACCCTTGACCTTCGGCTTGTCCTTCGTTTTCCTTGTCTGCTTGTGGCCCTTGACCTTCAGCTTGTTATTCGTTACTCTTATATCTTGTGCTGCTGCTTCCCCTCTTTTCCCCTTATCCTACGGGGCGTGAGCTAGGAGACTCTAGGGGCCGCGACCTGGACCCAGCCTGCAGCATAACATCCTCACCACTAGAGGCTCTGGAGAAGACCTGCTGGGTCTTAGACTCCACGCCCTGGGGAATCTTGGCTCTAGCTTCCTATAGGATCCCGGTTGTGCTCCTTTGGTCCCGCTTTCCACTACCACCCAGTTTCCTATCCGCAGCAGTCAGCCATAGGGTTCACTACCTTGCGGTGCACTCCTGTCCCCCTACGGTGTGCATCTGTCACCTGGCCATAGGTGACCTGACAGGCCGGTGATGTGTCGAATTCTGTCCCCCGTCAAATAGTGTCCACCCTGTACTGCGCTTGCTCAGTATGTAGGACAAGGGGACTTCGAAAATCTCCCAAGACGAACGGCGCCTGCGTGGTGAGTTCAGGTGAAGGCCACACCATCCGTGGTTCAAGCCGAGCCAAGTGAGGCCGTGCCCGAAGCGTGGTGATAGAACCGAGCCCGTGAGGGGCCCTGTTACTATGTGCTACCGTATGTCCACTTGGATGGTGGGGCTTGAACCTGCACTCACAGCGCAGGCGCCGTTCATCTTCGGAGATTTTGTGAATCTCCTTGTCCTCTGTACTGCGCAAGCGCTGCGTCTTCGCAGTACGGGCCGGACACAATCCGATGGCCGGACAGTTTTTGTCACAACACCGGTATACATGTCTATTCTGCAGAAGGTACGGACAAGTCCTGTGGGATCCATGCCTGGTTCATTTTAATGAACGTGAGCTTGTCCACATTGGCTCTGGACAGGCGGATGCGCTTGTCTGTGATAACGCCCCCTGCCGTGCTAAATACACGTTCAGATAATACACTGGCTGCAGGGCAGGCCAGCACCTCCAAGGCATAAAGGGCAAGCTCAGGCCATGTGCCCAATTTGGAGACCCAGAAGTTAAAGGGGGCAGACCCGTCATCCAGTACGTGTAGGCCTGTGGACACATACTGCTCAACCATGTTGGCAAAATGCTGCCTCCTGCTAAGACGTTCCATCTCAGCTGGTGGTGCTGGTTGTTGTGGCGTGCTGACAAAGCTTTTCCACATTTCAGCCATGCTAACCCTGCCTTCTGAGGTGCTGCCGGTGCCCCGGCTGCGTTGGTGACCTCTTCCTCCTCCTCTGCCTTCGCCTTGTGCTTCCACCGTACGCCCGCTGTCGGGTGGGAATGCCACCAGCAGCGCGTCTACCAGCGTGCGCTTGTACTCGCGCATCTTACGATCCCGCTCCAGTGAGGGAATTAAGTACGTAACCGCTGAATCGCACAGCTACAGAACTGCAGAAAATGCTATTCAAAAAAAATGTGTTTTTTTTTAGTATAGCACAGTAGAAGAAAACTATATAGAAATTGTTTATTTCACACACCTCCACATATGTATAACACACTGTAAAATATTTTTTGTGGCCCTAAATGGCGTTTTTTGGAAGACCACAACACACCCACAGTACATAACCGCTGAATCGCACAGCTACAGAACTGCAGAAAATGCTATTCAAAATTTTTTTTGTTTTTGTAGTATAGCACAGTAGAAGAAAACTATATAGAAATTGTTTATTTCACACACCTCCACATATGTATAACACACTGCAAAATATTTTTTGTGGCCCTAAATGGCGTTTTTTGGAAGACCACAACACACCCACAGTACGTAACCGCTGAATCGCACAGCTACAGAACTGCAGAAAATGCTATTAAAATTTTTTTTTTTTTTTAGTATAGCACAGTAGAAGACAAATATATAGAAATGGTTTATTTCACACGCCTCCACATATGTATAACACACTGCAAAATATTTTTTGTGGCCCTAAATGGGTCTTTTTGCAAGCGTACATTAAAGTGCAATTTTTTTTTTTTTTTGCCCTAAACGGGTCTTTTTTTGCACGAGCAAAATAAAATGCATTTTTTTTTTTGCCCTTAATGGGTCTTTTGGAAAAGAGCACAATAAAGTGCCTTTTTTTTTTGCCCTAAATGGATCTTTTTCCAAGAGCAGAATACACCCACAGTATGGAAACGGTGTATCTCTCAACGTAATATATGCAGTGCTGGTGCACTGAGCTTGCAGATAAAAGGTAGATTTTCTCTGACACTGGGCTCATGGCAGTGTAAAAAGACTGCACTGCAACACAAACAGGTAAACCTATGCAGATCGCTGATTTTAGTCTCTGATTCTGGACTCCTATATAATATATCTCTCTCCCTGAAAGCACCAACAGGAACCTGGCCCTACACTACACTGTCTCTCTATCTTTTCCCTCAGATTCCAGAATCAGGACTAACTCATGTATTTTTCAATCTCTCCCTAAAAGCAGCAGCAGCAGACAAGATCCTCTCCCTATCTATTCTGAAGCAGAGTGACGTGTGTGCTGTGTGCCTCTAGCTTATATAGAAGCTGGGTCACATGTTGCACTGACCAATCACAGCCATGCCATTAGTAGGCATGGCTATGATGGCTTCTAAGGGCACACCAGCTAATCAAAAGGTGATTGGCTGGCCCCTGAAGCATTTCTAACTGCGCCATTAGATTGCCGAACCCAAACCCGAACCCGGACTTTCGCGCAAAGTCTGGGTTCGGGTTCGGGAAAAAGCTAAAGTTCGGTACGGACCCGAACTTTACAGTTCGGGTTCGCTCAACCCTACTGAAGACACTAGTTCATTAATTCATTTTTAATATTCAAAGCAAACTCACCCATCCATCTATGTCTCAATGCTGTATTTTGTTGGAAAATCACTTTGAAAAACACCCCCTAGAATGTCAGGCCATCTTAAGTAAGGGCAGATGATTCATATAGCATTTATTCATGGAATCCATCTGCTCTTAGCTCAGGCATGCAGGTGTTTCATCAGATTAGACGACCCGTCAGAATTTGTAACGGAAGTGACGTTCCATCGCCGCCATCGTGCTACTCCCCACACTGGTCCACAGTAAGAAAACAGTGAGAAGGCGGCAAGCGGACATCTTGTTACACCCACCGGAGTCTTGCATTTCACACTTATGTTTAACAGTAAACTCAGATTATATAGTGAAATTCAGTATTCAAATCCCTCAGACTGTTTTGATGTTGATTTTTCAAAACAGTGGTGTTCTGTCAGATTAAGAAACCTGTGAGATCAGCAGGTTTGCAGCTGCTTTTAAAATTCAATATCTAAATAGACAGACGCATTTTTTAATACTGTATTTCACTATATAAGCTCAGTTTACTGTTAAAATAAGTGTGATATGCAAGACTCTGTGGGTGTAAGAAGATGTCCGCTTGCCGCCTTACTGTATCCTTACTGTGGACGAGTGCATGGTGTAGCAAGATGGTGGCGATGGAACGTCACTTCTGTTACAAATTCTGACAGTTCGCCTAATCTGACGAAACACAGGCAGGAGGGTATGATCTGCTGAAAAAGCCCTTCCTCATCTTCTTCAGTCGAAAGAGGAAAAAAATGCAAATGAAGACTGAGATGTACAACACCATTTTGGCCTAGGCCAGAAACCAGAAAGTAAATGAAGAAATGTGAAAACAAATAGAGCAAGTGATTACCTTCCTATCGATTTACTAATGCTAGCAGCATAAGGATTAAAAATTAGTGTTTATGAAAACGATAGTTTCCTGGTGGTTTACAGAACCAGAACATGCATGCCATATACTGAGTATTAAAAAAGTATTAAAAAAGAAAATTCCTTACTTCCTATACTTGTTCCAGGTCAGCATTCTCAAAAAGCGAGTTCAGCAGCCTTCATGTTTCTCACAATAATTCATGTTGCCTCCCAAGCCTAGAGCATCCAGCCTATTCTGCATATTACAAGGATCACTAAAGTTCTGCTGGAATATATCTTTTTTTTTTTTTTGAGTATACAGTATGTAATCTAGTACCCAAATGAGTATTTTATTTGTGCCAAAAGGTTTTCAACATGAAGGCATGACATTCAAAATATCTCACTAATTAAGGAGTCTAGTCTTATTTCAGGAAGGTGGCAGATACAAACTTCTATGGGCCAAACATGTAGAGGTTATTTCCCTTCGGACATGCATTTCTAAAACATAATGGTTTTAATACATATTACCTTTATCATTTCCAATCCCTCAAAAAAATAACATTTTTAAAATGTGTTTTTTTACTAATATTTAAAGTAGAAAATATTACATATAAATCTTTCATATATATCCCTTGTGGACAAAAAGTGATGTGTATGAAATACTCTACTGAAGATTTACTAAATCTGGAGCACTCAGAATCTGGTGCAGCTGTGCATGGTAGCCAATCAGCTTCTAACTTCTGCTTGTTTACCTAACTGCTTCCGGACTGCCCACCGTAATATACCGTGGCAGGGTGGCCCAGCTGCGCAAAACAACGTACCTGTACATTGTTTCCTCTTCTTGGGTCTGGGGCGCGCACAATGGCCATCAGTCACCCGCGATCGTTCGTGGGAGAGGCAGAACAGCGGTCTGCCTATGTAAACAAGGCAGACCGTCGTTCTGTCACAGAGGAAAATGCTAATCAGAAACACAGATGTCTCTATTTCTCCAGTCAGTCTATCCCCCCCACAGTTAGAAAGCATTCCCTAGGAGCACACTTAACCCTTTGATCGCCCCTTATGTTAACCCCTTCTCTGCCAGTGTTATTTATACAGTAACAGTGCATTTTTTTTTTAGCACTGATCACTGTATTGGTGTTACTGGTCCCCAAAAAGTGTCACTTAGTGTCTGATTTGTTGCAGTCCCGCTAAAAATCGCTGATTGTCGCCATAACTAGTAAAAATAAAAATGCCAGAAAAATAACCCATAGTTTATAGACGTGATAACTTTTGCGCAAACCAATCAATATACGCTAATTGGGATTTTTTTTACCAAAAATATGTAGCAGAATAGTGATGAGCCGAACACCCCCGGGTTCGGTTCGCACCAGAACCCGCGAACGGACCGAAAGTTCGTACGAACAATAGAACCCTATTAAATACAATGGATGCGAACGTTCAAATTCTAAAGTGCTAATTATAACAACTATTATGCATGTTATTGTCCTAAAAAGGGTTTGGGAACCCGGGTTCTGCACCAGGGGACATGTATCAATGCAAAAAGAAGTTTTAAAAACGGTCGTTTTTCGGGAGCAGTCATTTTAATGATGCATAAAGTGAAAAAAAAAAAGTCAAATATTCCTTTAAATATCGTACCTGGGGGGTGTCTAAAGTATGCCTGTGAAGTGCCACGTGTTTCCCGTGTTTAGAACTGTCCCTGCACAAAATGACACTTCTAAAGGAAAAAAAAAGCCATTTAAAACTGCTTGCGGCTTTAATGTAATGTCTGGTCCCGGTAATATGGATGAAATTCTTTAAGAAAAATGGCATAGCTACCCCATGACCCCCCCTCCCTACCCCAGCCCATTACCAGCCCCTTTGGGTCTTGTATGGATATTAAGGGGAACCCCGCACATAAAATAAAAAAGGCCCTATATACTCTGAACAGCCGTATACAGGCGGTGCATACAAGACAGGGACTGTAGGTTTGTTCTTATGTAGAATCTGTTTGTAATTTTGAACAGGTACATTGTTGAAGTGTAGCTCCAGCCCAAAAATCTATTTTTAAACTTTTTGGAAAACATAGGTAAGGGTTATCACCCCTGTAACATTTGTTTTGCTGTCTGTGCCCCTGTTCAGAACATTTCACCTCACTTTCCGTCCCAATGACAACTGTTTTTGAAATGTGGTGTTTTTCTTGAAACAAGGATTGCTGATAAAGCATCAGTACAGAGGAGACACCTTTCTCCCATATTTATTCTTACAGGAGAGAATTTTCCTTCCTAGTGGTAGATTTCCTCTCACTTCCTGTTGTCTTCTTGCGTTTGCAAGTAGGAGTCGTTTGTAAGTTGGATGTTTGAAAGAAGGGACCTGCCGTATATACTCTGCAGAAATAGGCCCCTTAGTTGTTGGTGTTGGCACAACACTGTAAGCACTCACAGTTACTCTTGGTTGGTGCTGGAACGCCCTGCTGTCAACTATTATATCAGGAATTTTAATTACATATAATTGTTGAACAGTGGTAGTAAAAATTGGGCCTTTGATGGTGGTGCTGGTGCCACAACACTGTAAGCCCTGACAGTTACTCTTGGTGGGTGCAGCAATGGGCCCTGCTGTGAATTATTAGATCAAGAATTGTAATTGCATGCCCCTGTTGAACAGGGGCTGAAAAATTGGGCCTTTCGTGGTGGTGGTGGTGGTGGTGGTGTTGCCACAACACTGTAAGCCCTCAGAGTTACTCTTGGTGGGTGCAGGAATGGGCCCTGCTGTGAATTATTAGATCAAGAATTGTAATTACATGCCCCTTTTGAACAGGGGCTGAAAAATTGGGCCTTTCGTGGTGGTGGTGGTGGTGGCGTTGCCACAACACTGTAAGCCCTCAGAGTTACTCTTGGTGGGTGCAGGAATGGGCCCTGCTGTGAATTATTAGATCAAGAATTGTAATTACATGCCCCTGTTGAACAGGGGCTGAAAAATTGGGCCTTTCGTGGTGGTGGTGGTGGTGGTGGTGTTGCCACAACACTGTAAGCCCTCAGAGTTACTCTTGGTGGGTGCAGGAATGGGCCCTGCTGTGAATTATTAGATCAAGAATTGTAATTACATGCCCCTTTTGAACAGGGGCTGAAAAATTGGGCCTTTCGTGGTGGTGGTGGTGGTGGCGTTGCCACAACACTGTAAGCCCTCAGAGTTACTCTTGGTGGGTGCAGCAATGGGCCCTGCTGTGAATTATTAGATCAAGAATTGTAATTGCATGCCCCTGTTGAACAGGGGCTGAAAAATTGGGCCTTAGGCACTGGTGGCACAACACTACAACCCCTCACAGATACTGTACTTGGAGCACAGCAATGAGCCCTGTTGCAAAGTATTGCTTCAAAAATTGTAATGACACGCCCCTGTTAAGCAGGGGCTGAAAAATTGGGCCTTAGGCACTGGTGCCACAACACTCCAACCCCTCACAGATACTGTACTTGGAGCACAGCAATGAGCCCTATGGCAAATTATTGCTAAAAAAATTGTAATTACACGCCCCTGTAAAACAGGGGCTGAAAAATTGGGCCTTAGCCACTGGTGGCGGCACCCATAAACAAAAATGATCTTCCAAGCTATCATCATCAATCGTATCATTGAGGACTCGGAGGAGGAGGATAGCCAGTCAACATAACAGCACAGGCACTCAGCATCAGCATCAGTCTTGTAGGGATGTGACATGTTAAAATCAATTAGTCTGTTATATCAGCATCAGGTGTGTGGTAGCTGGTGGTGATCCAAGACTGGTTCATCTTGATGAAAGTCAGTCGATCAACCGAGTCGGTGGACAGGCGCACCCTGTGATCCGTGACAAATCCTCCAGCAGCACTGAATGTGCGTTCCGAAGGAACGCTGGATGCAGGACAGGCCAGTAGCTCAATTGCATACTGTGCAAGCTCTGGCCAGTAATCCATCCTCAAGACCCAGTAAGCCAGAGGATTTTCGGTGGGGAAGGTGTCCAAGTCTGACCTTGCCCCTAGATATTCCTGCACCATGTTTATCAGACGCTGGCGATGGTTGCTGGAACCGATCATACTTTGGGGCTGCGGACTAAAGAATTGTCTGAACGCATCGGTCAGACGGCCACCTTCCCCACCGCTCCTTCTTTGACTGGCCGAAGCCTCAGCAACTCGTTGTCCAGGAGTCAGGACCAGGAGTTTGTAACCTCCCAGTCTCTGGGAACGCGTTGCACAGACCTTTCTGCAAGGCCTCCCGGAGTTGTCTCATCCTCTGCTCCCTCTGCGACGGTAACATAAGGTCCGCAACCTTACCCTTGTACCGTGGATCAAGGAGAGTGGCCAGCCAGTAATGGTCCCTCTCCTTGATCCGAAGAATACGAGGATCCTTCCGCAGACTTTGCAGGATCAGGGAGGCCACGCAGCGTAGGTTTGCTGAGGCATTCGCTCCGGAGTCCTCTGGGTCACTAAGGACGACATGATCTGCAGCCACCTCCTCCCAGCCACGTACAAGTCCACTGGTTTCTTGGGACTGTAAATCATCCCTAAAAGACTGCTGCTGATGATGCTGAGTGCCAGCCTCCACCTCCATGCTGACACAATCCTCCTCCTCCTCCTCCTCCTCTTCCTGTGCGATGGGTGGGACAGAAGGAACACTGTCTGGGTAAAGGGGGCCTTGAGAGGCAAGGAAGTCCTCCTCTTCCTGCCTCTGTTCTGCCTCAAGTGCCCTGTCCATTATTCCACGCAGCGTGTGCTCCAACAGGTGGACAAGAGGTACAGTGTCACTGATGCATGCACTGTCACTGCTCACGATCCTCGTGGCCTCCTCAAATGGTGCCAGGACAGTGCATGCATCCCTGATCATGCCCCACTGGCGTGGAGAAAAAAAACCAAGCTCCCCTGACCCTGTCCTGGTGCCGTAGTCGCACAGGTACTCATTGATGGCCCTCTGCTGCGTGTGCAGCCGCTGCAGCATGGCCAACGTTGAGTTCCACCTGGTGGGCATGTCACATATAAGGCGGTTCTTGGGCAGGTTCAACTCCTTTTGCAGCTCAGCCAGGCGAGCACTGGCATTATAAGATCTGCGGAAATGCACACAGACTTTCCTGGCCTGCCTCAGGACATCCTGTAAGCCCGGGTACCTGCCCAAGAACCGCTGCACCACCAGGTTAAGGACGTGAGCCACACAGGGCACATGGGTCAGTTGTCCCTGTCGGAGGGCGGAGAGGAGGTTGGTGCCATTGTCGCAAACCACCATTCCTGGCTTAAGCTGGCGTGGCGTCAACCACCTCTCGGCCTGGCCCTGCAGAGCAGACAGGACCTCTGCCCCAGTGTGGCTTCTGTCCCCCAAACACACCAGCGCAAGCACGGCATGGCATCTTTTTGCCTGCGTACTTGCGTAGCCCCTTGAACGGCTACGGAGCACCGCTGGTTCATAGGACAAACCACAGGAAGAGGCCATGGAGGAAGAAGAAGAGGAGGGGGTGGAGGAGAGAGGTGTGTCACAACCAGTAGTAGCATTTTGGAGGCGTGGCGGTGGAACAACCTCCAACACTACTGCACCTTGTCCTGCATCCTTCCCAGCTGCCAAAAGAGTGACCCAATGGGCCGTGAAAGAAAGGTAACGTCCCTGTCCATGCCTGCTGGACCATGAGTCAGCGGTAATATGCACCTTACCGCTGACCGCCCTGTCCAGCGAGGCCAAGACATTGCCTTCCACATGCCGGTAGAGAGCCGGAATAGCCTTCCGTGAGAAAAAGTGGCGTTTGGGAACCTGCCACTGAGGAACCGCACATTGCACAAACTCACGGAAGGGGGCCGAGTCTACCAACTGAAAAGGCAGCAGTTGAAGCGCTAGCAATTTAGCCAAGCTAGCATTCAACCGCTGGGCATGTGGATGGCTGGGAGTGAACTTCTTTCGACGGTCCAGCAGCTGGGGCAGGGAAATTTGCCTGCTAGAATCGGACGTCGGTGTACTGCTAGCAGAGTGGCCGCAAGTACTTGGCTGTGACACACCTAATTCTACACCTTCATTCCTCTCAGTGCATGTTTCAGAGAGGACTGAAGTTATAGTGGGGTTGGAGATCCCAGCTGATGCGGTGCAAGGAGAGGTCCGCTTTGTTCTTTGGTGTGGGTCTTTGAGGTAGGCTTGCCAACGAGCTGCATGGCAGGTCAACATATGTCTGGTCAGGCATGTGGTACCCAAGCGGCTGATGTTTTGGCCACGCGATATACGCTTGAGACATATGTTGCAAACAGCAGCTGTGCGATCTGATGCACTAGCCTCAAAAAAGGCCCACACCAAGGAACTTTTTGAATGACGGGCAGAGGCAGCGCCCTGCACAGGCGGAGCTCTGCGGTGTGATTCCGTCGGTGTACTGCCCTTACGCTGGCCACCAAAGGGCATCCTGCCTCGTTGGAGATGTACCTCCTCCTCATCCTCCTCCTCCTCCTCTCTACTATTAGGCACCCACGTGGAGTCAGTGACCTCATCATCCCCTCCCTCCTCATCACTGGAGCCAATCTGGCAGTATGCTGCAGCTGCTGGAACATGACTGCCAGATTGGTGTCCTTCTTGAGCATCCCCTCTGTCTGCTCTCACGCTACTGCCTTCCTGTAGCTGGGTTTCATCATCAGACCCTTCGAAACGCTGGGCATCCTCCTGGAGCATGTACCCAACACTGTGCTCAAACAGTTCGGGGGACTCCTCAGGAGGAGGACATGGTGGGTCTAGGGAAGGAGTGACTGATGATGAGTCTGACATTGATACCAGGGAAGAGGACGCTTTGGCAGCTGCTTTGCCAGTACCCTGAGCCTGGGTGAGAGAGGATGAGGAGGAGGGCTTGGTCATCCACTCTACCAAGTCTTCGGCATGATGTGGCTCAACATGTCCAGCTGCCGAAAAGAAGGACAAGCGTGTCCCATGGCCATGTGCTGATGACAATGCACCGCGTCCACGACCAGCACTGTTGCCCCCAGACACAGAGCCTGCTTGCCCTCTTTTATTGCCTCCTGACTGTCTGCCTCTCCTTGTTTGCCTTCCAGACATTCTAATAGATGGCCTGCAGGGAGATGGGAAAAAAGCAATAAGGGCTACCTTCAGGTGTCCTTCTCTGTCCCTTTACTTAAGGATTTCTAAATATGGTTGAGGATGATTGCTTTTGCACAGAATAGCACAACGACAATTTCCCTGACTGTCCAAAAAACAAGGATTTCAAAGATGGTTGATGAGGAATGCTTTAGCACACTATAGCACAAGGAGAATTTCCCTCACTGTCCTTCCCTGTCCCTAGAAACAAGGATTCGCACAGTGAAAGAAACCGACACTCTCCCTACCTAGAGTTTTCTGTCCCTAGAAAAAATGTTTTTTTAAAGCACACTATAGCACAAGGAGAATTCCCCTCACTTTCCTTCTTTGTCCCTAGAAACAAGGATTCGCACAGTGAAAGAAACTGACACTCTCCCTACCTAGAGTTTTCTGTCCCTAGAAAAAATGTTTTTTTAAAGCACACTGTAGCACAAGGAGAATTCCCCTCACTTTCCTTCTTTGTCCCTAGAAACAAGGATTCGCACAGTAAAAGAAACTGACACTCTCCCTACCTAGAGTTTTCTGTCCCTAGAAAAAATGTTTTTTAAAGCACACTATAGCACAAGGAGAATTCCCCTCACTTTCCTTCTTTGTCCCTAGAAACAAGGATTCGCACAGTGAAAGAAACTGACACTCTCCCTACCTAGAGTTTTCTGTCCCTAGAAAAAATGTTTTTTTAAAGCACACTATAGCACAAGGAGAATTCCCCTCACTTTCCTTCTTTGTCCCTAGAAACAAGGATTCGCACAGTGAAAGAAACTGACACTCTCCCTACCTAGAGTTTTCTGTCCCTAGAAAAAATGTTTTTTTAAAGCACACTATAGCACAAGGAGAATTCACTCACTGTCCTTCCCTGTCCCTAGAAACAAGGATTCGCACAGTGAAAGAAACTGACACTCTCCCTACCTAGAGTTTTCTGTCCCTAGAAATTTTTTTTTTTTAAAGCACACTATAGCACAAGGAGAATTCCCCTCACTTTCCTTCTTTGTCCCTAGAAACAAGGATTCGCACAGTGAAAGAAACTGACACTTTCCCTACCTAGAGTTTTCTGTCCCTAGAAAAAATGTTTTTTTAAAGCACACTATAGCACAAGGAGAATTCCCCTCACTTTCCTTCTTTGTCCCTAGAAACAAGGATTCGCACAGTGAAAGAAACTGACACTCTCCCTACCTAGAGTTTTCTGTCCCTAGAAAAAATGTTTTTTTAAAGCACACTATAGCACAAGGAGAATTCCCCTCACTTTCCTTCTTTGTCCCTAGAAACAAGGATTCGCACAGTGAAAGAAACTGACACTCTCCCTACCTAGAGTTTTCTGTCCCTAGAAAAAATGTTTTTTTAAAGCACACTATAGCACAAGGAGCATTCCCCTCACTTTCCTTCTTTGTCCCTAGAAACAAGGATTCGCACAGTGAAAGAAACTGACACTCTCCCTAC
This sequence comes from Rana muscosa, assembly GCA_029206835.1. Classification (NCBI taxonomy): domain Eukaryota; kingdom Metazoa; phylum Chordata; class Amphibia; order Anura; family Ranidae; genus Rana; species Rana muscosa. The sequence goes on from CM055122.1 coordinate 198,545,689, forward strand.
CTAGAGTTTTCTGTCCCTAGAAAAAATGTTTTTTTAAAGCACACTATAGCACAAGGAGAATTCACTCACTGTCCTTCCCTGTCCCTAGAAACAAGGATTCGCACAGTGAAAGAAACTGACACTCTCCCTACCTAGAGTTTTCTGTCCCTAGAAAAAATGTTTTTTTAAAGCACACTATAGCACAAGGAGAATTCCCCTCACTTTCCTTCTTTGTCCCTAGAAACAAGGATTCGCACAGTGAAAGAAACTGACACTCTCCCTACCTAGAGTTTTCTGTCCCAAGAAAAATAGGATTTTTATAACAGCTTACCTGTAAAATCCTTTTCTTAGGAGTACATCACGGGACACAGAGCGACATAGTCATTACTAATGGGTTATATAGATACCGTCAGGTGCTGGCACTGGCAACTTCCAAAACCGGAAGTACCCTCCCCTATATAAGCCCCTCCCATCCGGGAGCACCTCAGTTTTGTAGCAAAGCAATGAATGTCCCCAAAGAGGGGCGGGAGCTCTGTGTCCCGTGATGTACTCCTAAGAAAAGGATTTTACAGGTAAGCTGTTATAAAAATCCTATTTTCTTTCTCGTACATCACGGGACACAGAGCGACATAGTCATTACTAATGGGATGTCCTAAAGCAATGCCCAATGAGGGGGGGGGGGGGATACACCATATATAAGCTGAGCGCTATCAGACATGAGGATCTTTTGCGGCCTGCAACACACTGCGCCCAAAGGCGACATCCTCCTGACTTCTAACGTCCACCTGGTAGAACCTAGTAAACGTGTGAACTGAAGACCATGTTGCGGCCTTACAGATTTGAGCCAGGGAGGCCTGGTGATGCACTGCCCATGAAGTTCCAACTGCTCTCGTGGAGTGCGCTCTAACTTTGAACGGAGGTGGTCTCCTTCTCAAGCCATAGGCTTGTATTATGACCTGTCGAATCCACTTGGCTAAAGTAGATTTTGACGCTGCCTGACCCTTTCTGGGGCCTTCCGGCAGAATAAACAAAGTATCCGTTCTGCGAATCTGAGCAGTGGCTTTTAGATAAGCTTTAACTGCTCTTACTACATCCAAAGAATGCAATAACTTTTCCTCTACCGAAGTAGGTTTGGGGAAAAAAGAAGGAAGAACCACATCTTGGTTCAAATGAAACCTCGGTACCACCCTAGGAAGAAAGGCTGGATGAGGACGTAATACTACTCTATCCTTATGGATAACCAGATATGGCTCCTTACAGGACATAGCTGCTAATTCCGACACTCTTTTAGCCGAACAAATGGCTACTAGAAAAATCAATTTCCTGGTGAGAAGCACCAAAGAAATATGCTGTAATGGTTCAAATGGTTGTTTCTGTAGAACCGACAGAACCAAGTTTAGATCCCATGGACATATGGGAATATTAACCGGAGGACTAATACGCATCACTCCTTGTATAAAGGCTTTGACTAGTGAATGCGAAGCCAAGGGCCTTTGAAAAAATATTGACAAGGCCGAAATCTGACCCTTGATAGTACTCAAGGCAAGCTTCCTATCTACAGCCCATTGTAGGAAGTCCAGAATCCTACCTATTACGTACTTATGTGGATGCCATTTCTTGGCCTCACACCACGCGATGTACGCCTTCCAGATTCTATATTAGATCTGCCTGGATACCGGCTTCCTGGCATTGATCATGGTAGATACCACAGGATTAGAGAGCCCTCTCTTTTTTAGAATGTGGGCTTCCATAGCCAGGCCGTCAAACCTAGGGCTGGTAAGGAAGGGTGGTATATCGGTCCTTGCGAAAGCAGGTCCGGACGACGTGGGAGAGTCCAAGGACTCCCCACTGAAATTTTACAATCTCCGCGTACCACGCTCTTCGGGGCCACGCTGGAGCCACCGGAATCACTGGTTTCTTTTCTACCCTGATTCTGCGGAGTAATCGAGGTAACCATTGTGGCGGTGTGAATGCATATATCAGCTTGAACTGATCCCAAGGGAACACTAGGGCATCCGAGCCGCAAGCTAGGGGATCCCTTGTCCGAGAGACAAACCTGTCCCCCTTTGCGTTGAATCTGGATGCTAGAAGATCTACATCCGATGTTCCCCACCGCTGACATATTGTCCAGAAAACCTCGGGGTGAAGGGACCCTTCCTCTGGGCCTAATTGCTGGCGACTTAGAAAGTCCGCCTTCCAATTCTCCACTCCTGGAATGAATACCGCAGATATGGCTGGGACATATTTTTCTGCCCATTTCAGGATGTAATTTACTTCCCTCTGGGCTGCATGACTCCTGGTGCCCCCCTGATGATTGAATTCTGACAGGGGACCCTTGGAGTTTGGATGTCCATGCTACTAGGGCATACCGGGCTGCTCGTATCTCTAAGAGATTGATGGGCAGGGCCTTTTCTGCATCCGACCATCTGCCCTGGAGAGACTATTGCTCCAGTACTGCTCCCCAGCCTATAAGGCTGGCATCTGTAGTGACCACCTTCCAAGAAATTAGACTGAAGGATTTCCCTTTTTCCAGATTCTGGGGAACCAACCACTAACGGAGGCTCTTGCGAACGGAAGGGGACAAGGACATTGTAAGTCTAGGGCCTGAACTTTTTTGTTCCAGGCTGACAGTATGGCCCCCTGCAAATTCCTTGAATGGAATTGACTGTAGGGTACTGCTTCGAATGATGCCACCATTTTTCCCAGCAGCCTTATGCACAGGCGTATGGACGGCTGTCTTTTTTGTACCCACTAAGTGGATCAAATCTTTCAAAGACAACACCTTTCCTCGAGGCAAGAATATTTTTCTCTGGCCTGAATCCAACCTTAGCCCCAAGTATTCCAGACTTTTGACTGGTTTTTAGGGCTAACTTGTCTCGGTTGATAATCCAACCGTGAGATTCCAGATACTTGATTGTCTTGTGAACGACCACGTCTAGTTTTTTCACTGAGTGGTCTATCAGCAACAAGTCATCTAGATATGCCATTATCATTACACCTTGTGTTCTTAGATTGGCCAATAAAGGGCCAGAATTTTTGTAAACACTCGTGGTGCTGTGGCCAAACCGAAGGGTAAGGCTTTGAACTGAAAATGGCGCCCTTCTACTGCAAAGCGTAGAAATTTTTGGTGGACTGGAAAGATGGGAATGTGCAAATAAGCATCTTTGATGTCGATCGCGGCTAACCAATCCTCCCCTTGTAGGGCAGTGGCCACCGATCGGATCGACTCCATCGGAAAGTCCTGATATACAGGAATTTGTATAGCCCTTTTTAGAATTAATATGGGCCTCCCGTCCGCGTTTGCTTCGGGACTGTAAAGAGGTTTGAGTAAAACCCAAACCCTCATTCTTACAGGGGAACCTCCATAATTACTCCTTGGAGCAATAGTTGTTCTAGTGCCAACAAGAGGGACTCTATCTTCCGGGGATCCCTTGGCACGTTTGACCTCAAAAATGGGAAGGAGGAGAGTCTTTTAACGCCAAACTGTATCCCAAACATACTGCGGAGAGCACCTATCTGTCTTGATCGTGTCCCGCCAGGTCTCTTGCGAACAACTGGAGTCCTCCCCCCACCCGACTGAGTGGGGGCAACCCTTCAATGAATTTAACTTTGGGGGAGGTTTTTGTACCTCCCCTGACCCAGGGTTTCTCATTACCCTGCTATTGTCCCTGTTTTTTACCCCCGGGAATTGACCGAGGAGGCCGTCGGAACTGTTACACAGCCGATGCCCCAGGGACTGGAGAAGCAGGCCTCTTAAAGAGGGACCTCTAACTCTGTTTTTAACCGGCAAGAGCGTATTTTTACCGCTGGAAATTTTCTGGATATATTTGTCCAGGTTTTCCCTGAATAAGCGTTCACCATGAAATGGGACGCTAACCAGCCATTCTTTACAGGGAGCTTCAGCAGACCAGTTTTTGAGCCATAGAAGCCTACGCATATGTACTATAGACAGCGTAAGGCGGGAGGCCTGATGGACTGAATCCTTATGGCGTCAACCGCAAAGCCTAAGGCTCTAGGTAGATCAGCTAGGGCAAAGCCTGCTGATCTGGCAAGTCCCTCAAGACCTGTTTCAACTGATCCTTCACTGCTTAGCAGACCCCAATAGCTGCTACTGCTGGTTGTGTCACCAAGCTTGCTGTAGAAAGAAGCAGACTTTCATAAGGACTCCAATCTTTTATCTATTGGGTTCTTGAACATTTGGACATTATCCACTGGACATGTCAGTGATTTATACATACAAGAGATGGCTGCGTCCACTGTAGGGACCTTCCATTTTTTTTTTTTTTGATGAACTTATCCTCCATGGGATAGACCACCGGAAATCTCTTGGGGGAATAAATATTTTCTCAGGACGTTCCCAATCCTGGTAAATAAGCCCTTTCAGTAAAGGGTGAAGTGGAAAAGAACAGACAGTCTGGGGGCTTCTAGCGACCCCAACGAGGATACAGTAGTGGTTGATGGTTCCGCAAGGTGCATTTTTAAATGCTGATCGGACCATGTTAGTCAGAGACTGAACCCATAATCTTTCAGCTTGAGATGCTGAGAAAAGGTTCCCCCACTGTTGACTCCTCTATAACAGAATCAACCTTATCCTGATCCCCTTCAGGCAGGTCGATCCCTGTATGGGACTGTTGCTCTGCTAACAGGCACTTTGAAGGAGGAGATGGAGATCGGCGTGCTTTCCCTGACAGGGAGGCAGCGATCAATGTTGACAATCTCTCTCTAATCCTCCCAGAGCTGAGGAAAAAACCTCCTCTGTTACATACACAGGAGCAGGTGAACTGAGGACAGCCACAGTACCAAGTACCCCTGCGGGGTCTCTACGGTCACTTACCTCTGAACTTCAGGGGAGACTGGTGCAGCAGAAGTATGCCCAAGATCCTCAGAGCCCGATGAGACCCCCTTCGCTTCCTGGAAGATTCAGTTCCGGAGCTTCTGGACGGCATATTCCTAAGCCTAAAGCTGAGGTATTCCAGCCGTAATACACCACTTTTACTGAGAATAGTCTAGCACAATTGCTGCTATATCACAGTTGGTGTCTACTAAAGTGCCTTTCTAGGGGATGCCTGCATCAACCGCCTCTATGTGCCTTTATATTGTTGCTAGCTCTGTCTGTGCACTTCAACAGCCAGCTATAATGTGCTTCAAAACACGCTGGACGCCCGCACATGCGCAGTAGCGCCGCGGCGCACACCTGAGCGTCATCCACCCGCTCCGCCCCTTTTTCCAGATCGCCTCTATGAATAGAGGCGCGTGCACGCGCACGTGCGCGGGCACGTGCGCCTTCGGCGCCTTTTTTGAAAACAACAAGGAGCTAGATGGGAGCCTGGGTCCCTTTGCCGCAGGGCCCGGGGATGGATGAGCGCAGCAACAGGGCAGAGGAGACAGCTTCCCAGCAGAGAACATACCAACTGCCTGGATTTGATTCTGGAAGAAAAAAATCCACATTACAAGAAAAAGAACCATAGCGGCCTCTAGTGTCTAACACAGGTACCGCGGTCTTACATTTTTTTTTTTTCTTGCCTACTATTAAAATTTTTACATTTTCTCAGTAGTAACAGGCATACACAGAATATTAGCGGGAATACCGTTAGGTAACAGACAGAAAGACAAATTAGGCTTGGGGGTCCCCCAATAGAACCAAGTTCCTGGGGGCCCCCACTTACCTGTTCCCCGCCGCAGGACTTTGTTTGGTCCACAAAAGCCCAAACTTCACCTATCACGGCAGGCATTGTAATCAAACCTTCAGGGACCGGGTTCCCAAGGATTCCACTCCCCTGGACCTGTATAGCACCCTGCACAGAAAACATCTTGGTCGTGGGTATGACCAGAGCTCTGGATCCCAGGGTCCAGCTCTCCTAAGAGAAGCATTACAGGCAAAACCTTGCTCTTCTCTGCAAGGCCCGGGTACCGACCGTTTAGCTATGAAGCTTTTTTGGTCGGATCCGGAATAGCTTACTGAGGCCCAAAAGAACCTGTACGCAAGCTCAGTGAAAAACACATGTTTCTTCTTGGCCAACACCTTAGACACTGGCAAAAAACTGAGGTGCTCCCGGATGGGAGGGGCTTATATAGGGGAGGGTACTTCCGGTTTTGGAAGTTGCCAGTGCCAGCACCTGACGGTATCTATATAACCCATTAGTAATGACTATGTCGCTCTGTGTCCTGTGATGTACGAGAAAGAAAAATGTTTTTTTAAAGCACACTATAGCACAAGGAGAATTCCCCTCACTTTCCTTCTTTGTCCCTAGAAACAAGGATTCGCACAGTGAAAGAAACTGACACTCTCCCTACCTAGAGTTTTCTGTCCCTAGAAAAAATGTTTTTTTAAAGCACACTATAGCACAAGGAGAATTCCCCTCACTTTCCTTCTTTGTCCCTAGAAACAAGGATTCGCACAGTGAAAGAAACTGACACTCTCCCTACCTAGAGTTTTCTGTCCCTAGAAAAAATGTTTTTTTAAAGCACACTATAGCACAAGGAGAATTCACTCACTGTCCTTCCCTGTCCCTAGAAACAAGGATTCGCACAGTGAAAGAAACTGACACTTTCCCTACCTAGAGTTTTCTGTCCCTAGAAAAAATGTTTTTTTAAAGCACACTATAGCACAAGGAGAATTCCCCTCACTTTCCTTCTTTGTCCCTAGAAACAAGGATTCGCACAGTGAAAGAAACTGACACTCTCCCTACCTAGAGTTTTCTGTCCCTAGAAAAAATGTTTTTTTAAAGCACACTATAGCACAAGGAGAATTCCCCTCACTTTCCTTCTTTGTCCCTAGAAACAAGGATTCGCACAGTGAAAGAAACTGACACTCTCCCTACCTAGAGTTTTCTGTCCCTAGAAAAAAAAGTTTTTTTAAAGCACACTATAGCACAAGGAGAATTCCCCTCACTTTCCTTCTTTGTCCCTAGAAACAAGGATTCGCACAGTGAAAGAAACTAACACTCTCCCTACCTAGAGTTTTCTGTCCCTAGAAAAAATGTTTTTTTAAAGCACACTATAGCACAAGGAGAATTCACTCACTGTCCTTCCCTGTCCCTAGAAACAAGGATTCGCACAGTGAAAGAAACTGACACTCTCCCTACCTAGAGTTTTCTGTCCCTAGAAAAAATGTTTTTTTAAAGCACACTATAGCACAAGGAGAATTCCCCTCACTTTCCTTCTTTGTCCCTAGAAACAAGGATTCGCACAGTGAAAGAAACTGACACTCTCCCTACCTAGAGTTTTCTGTCCCTAGAAAAAATGTTTTTTTAAAGCACACTATAGCACAAGGAGAATTCACTCACTGTCCTTCCCTGTCCCTAGAAACAGGGATTCGCACAGTGAAAGAAACTGACACTCTCCCTACCTAGAGTTTTCTGTCCCTAGAAAAATTTTTTTTTAAAGCACACTATAGCACAAGGAGAATTCACTCACTGTCCTTCCCTGTCCCTAGAAACAAGGATTCGCACAGTGAAAGAAACTGACACTCTCCCTACCTAGAGTTTTCTGTCCCTAGAAAAAATGTTTTTTTAAAGCACACTATAGCACAAGGAGAATTCCCCTCACTTTCCTTCTTTGTCCCTAGAAACAAGGATTCGCACAGTGAAAGAAACTGACACTCTCCCTACCTAGAGTTTTCTGTCCCTAGAAAAAATGTTTTTTTAAAGCACACTATAGCACAAGGAGAATTCCCCTCACTTTCCTTCTTTGTCCCTAGAAACAAGGATTCGCACAGTGAAAGAAACTGACACTCTCCCTACCTAGAGTTTTCTGTCCCTAGAAAAAATGTTTTTTTAAAGCACACTATAGCACAAGGAGAATTCCCCTCACTTTCCTTCTTTGTCCCTAGAAACAAGGATTCGCACAGTGAAAGAAACTGACACTCTCCCTACCTAGAGTTTTCTGTCCCTAGAAAAAATGTTTTTTTAAAGCACACTATAGCACAAGGAGAATTCCCCTCACTTTCCTTCTTTGTCCCTAGAAACAAGGATTCGCACAGTGAAAGAAACTGACACTCTCCCTACCTAGAGTTTTCTGTCCCTAGAAAAAATGTTTTTTTAAAGCACACTATAGCACAAGGAGAATTCCCCTCACTTTCCTTCTTTGTCCCTAGAAACAAGGATTCGCACAGTGAAAGAAACTGACACTCTCCCTACCTAGAGTTTTCTGTCCCTAGAAAAAATGTTTTTTTAAAGCACACTATAGCACAAGGAGAATTCCCCTAACTTTCCTTCTTTGTCCCTAGAAACAAGGATTCGCACAGTGAAAGAAACTGACACTCTCCCTACCTAGAGTTTTCTGTCCCTAGAAAAAATGTTTTTTTAAAGCACACTATAGCACAAGGAGAATTCACTCACTGTCCTTCCCTGTCCCTAGAAACAAGGATTCGCACAGTGAAAGAAACTGACACTCTCCCTACCTAGAGTTTTCTGTCCCTAGAAAAAATGTTTTTTTAAAGCACACTATAGCACAAGGAGAATTCCCCTCACTTTCCTTCTTTGTCCCTAGAAACAAGGATTCGCACAGTGAAAGAAACTGACACTCTCCCTACCTAGAGTTTTCTGTCCCTAGAAAAAATGTTTTTTTAAAGCACACTATAGCACAAGGAGAATTCCCCTCACTTTCCTTCTTTGTCCCTAGAAACAAGGATTCGCACAGTGAAAGAAACTGACACTCTCCCTACCTAGAGTTTTCTGTCCCTAGAAAAAATGTTTTTTTAAAGCACACTATAGCACAAGGAGAATTCCCCTCACTTTCCTTCTTTGTCCCTAGAAACAAGGATTCGCACAGTGAAAGAAACTGACACTCTCCCTACCTAGAGTTTTCTGTCCCTAGAAAAAATGTTTTTTTAAAGCACACTATAGCACAAGGAGAATTCCCCTCACTTTCCTTCTTTGTCCCTAGAAACAAGGATTCGCACAGTGAAAGAAACTGACACTCTCCCTACCTAGAGTTTTCTGTCCCTAGAAAAAATGTTTTTTTAAAGCACACTATAGCACAAGGAGAATTCCCCTCACTTTCCTTCTTTGTCCCTAGAAACAAGGATTCGCACAGTGAAAGAAACTGACACTCTCCCTACCTAGAGTTTTCTGTCCCTAGAAAAAATGTTTTTTTAAAGCACACTATAGCACAAGGAGAATTCCCCTCACTTTCCTTCTTTGTCCCTAGAAACAAGGATTCGCACAGTGAAAGAAACTGACACTCTCCCTACCTAGAGTTTTCTGTCCCTAGAAAAAATGTTTTTTTAAAGCACACTATAGCACAAGGAGAATTCACTCACTGTCCTTCCCTGTCCCTAGAAACAAGGATTCGCACAGTGAAAGAAACTGACACTCTCCCTACCTAGAGTTTTCTGTCCCTAGAAAAAATGTTTTTTTAAAGCACACTATAGCACAAGGAGAATTCCCCTCACTTTCCTTCTTTGTCCCTAGAAACAAGGATTCGCACAGTGAAAGAAACTGACACTCTCCCTACCTAGAGTTTTCTGTCCCTAGAAATTTTATTTTTTTTTTTAAAGCACACTATAGCACAAGGAGAATTCCCCTCACTTTCCTTCTTTGTCCCTAGAAACAAGGATTCGCACAGTGAAAGAAACTGACACTCTCCCTACCTAGAGTTTTCTGTCCCTAGAAAAAATGTTTTTTTAAAGCACACTATAGCACAAGGAGAATTCCCCTCACTTTCCTTCTTTGTCCCTAGAAACAAGGATTCGCACAGTAAAACACACTGACACGCTCCCTACCTATCCTTCTCTTTCCCTAAACTAAAGGAATCCAGGTTAAGCAAGAAAGAAATAAATGTCACTGTCCCTGCCTATGCTTCTCTTTCCCTGCTCCGGAACACACTACACTAGGCCGCCGTGCTGGCGGCCTTTTATAGTGTGGGGCGTGTACTAAACACCCTCAGCAATAATTGGCCACAGGCATCCTGCCTGTGGCCAATCATTGCTCTCCTCGCTGCCGGCGCTGTGATTGGCCAAGCATGCGGGGTCACAGTGCATGCTTGGCCAATCACAGCGCCTGGATGACACTGCGATGGCATAGTGCATTGTGGGCCGTTCGCGTCACTCGAATTTTGCGCGAACGGCCCAAATCGTTCGATCTTCGTCGAACGATCGAACAGCCGATGTTCGAGTCGAACGTACGTTCGACTCGAACACGAAGCTCATCCCTATAGCAGAATACATATTAACCTAAATTGATCAAGAAATTAGATTGTTTACATATTTTTATTGGATATGATTTATAGCAGAAAGTATAAAATATTAGTTTTTTTTCAAAATGTACGCTCTTTTTTTGTTTATAGCTCAAAACATAGAAACTGCAGAGGTGATCAAATACCACCAAAATAAAGTTCTATTTGTGGGGAAAAAAAGGACATAAATTTTGTTTGGGTACAGTGTCGCACGACAACGTAATTGTTAAAGTAACACAGTGCCGTATTGCAAAAAATAGCCTGGTCATTAAGGGGTAAAACCTTCCAGGGCTGAAGTGGTTAAAAAACCTAGAAGGTGATTGGTTTCTATGCAGAGCTACACTAGATTTTGCTGTTTTAGTAAATAACCTCTATTGAGAATGATCCGATTATACATTGGATGGAATTGGAGAACTGTCATACAGGTTGTTTTTTTTAAAGCATGGTGGTGGGAGTGTCATGGTCTGGGGCTGCATGAGTGCTGCCGGCACTGGGGAGCTACAGTTCATTGAGGGAACCATGAATGCCAACATGTACTGTGACATACTGAAGCAGAGCATGATCCCCTCCCTTCAGAGACTGGGCTGCATGGCAGTCTTCCAACATTATAACGACCCCAAACACACTTCCAAGACAACCACTGCCTTGCTAAAGAAGCTGAGGGTAAAGGTGATGGACTGGCCAAGCATGTCCCCTGACCTAAACCCTATTGAGTATCTGTGGGGCATCCTCAAACGGAAGGTGGAAGAGCGCAAGGTCTCTAACATCCACCAGCTCCGTGATGTCGTCATAGAGGAGTGGAAGAGGACTCCAGGGGCAACCTGTGAAGCTCTGGTGAACTCCATGCCCAAGAGGGTTAAGGCAGTGCTGGAAAACAATGGTGACCACACAAAATATTGACACTTTGGGCCCAATTTGGACATTTTCACTTAGGGGTGTTCTCACTTTTGTTGCCAGCGGTTTAGACATTAACCTCCCTGGCGGTAATCCCGAGTCAGGCTCGGGGTGATTTTTTTATGCTAAGAGCGGTAACCCCGAGCCAGACTCGGGCTGCATCGCAGTATCCAGGGGAAGTAACTTACCTTGTTCCCTGGATCCTGCGATGTCCTCCCGCAGTGTCTGCGAGCCGTGTCTCGCTCGATCCTCACTGCCGAGTGCCGAGCTCCGTTCCCTGCGACGTTGCGGCGCACTGGGGCGGAGTTCGGCGCCAAATTCAAAAAAGTAAACACATAGTATACATACAGTATACTGTAATCTTACAGATTACAGTACTGTATGTAATAATAACACATCCCCTTTGTCCCTAGTGGTCTGTTCAGTGTCCTGCATGCACTTTTATATAATAAAAACTGTTCTTTCTGCCTGGAAACTGGAGATTGTCCATAGCAACCAAAAAGTGTCCCTTTATGTCAAAAGTGATTTTAGACCAGCTAAAAAACAGCGACAATAAATTACAATCACTCGCAGAATTGAGTGATAGCGATTTGTGGGGAAATTCATCATCAAACAAAAAATCTAATGACAGCGACAATTCTGCAACTGACCAAATTTCTGTGTTTTTGATTTGATTACATTATTGAATAATTTTTATTATAATTACATTACTATTTGTTATAATTATTTATAGTTATTTATTATATTATAATTTATGATTTTGTGTTTCAAACTCTTGTTTGTTCAGGTTTAAGTAAGTAATTACTAAGAATCGCAGGCCTACAATACATAACACCAAATTTTCATGCAAAATAATTGTACCGCTTTTGGTACAAAATTCCAGACAGAATCATACCGCCAGGGAGGTTAATGGCTGTGTTGTGTTATTTTGAGGGGACAGTAAATTTACACTGTTATACAAGCTGTGCACTCACTATTTTACATTGTAGCAAAGTGTAATTTCTTCAGTGTTGTCACATAAAAAAATATAATAAATTATTCTCAAAAATGTGAGGGATGTACTCACTTTTGAGAGATACTGTGTGTGTATGTGTGTGTGTATATATACGGTATATTTTTAAACTTTAACCTCTCTGGCGGTATTCCCAAGTCTGGCTCGGGGTGAAACTTCAGTACCATTAGCGGTAACCCCGAGCCAGACTCGGGATTGCATCGCAGGATACAGGGAAAGTTACTTACCCTGTCCCCTGGATCCTGCGATGTCTCCCCGCTGTTTGTGCGAGCTGTCTCCTCGCTCAATTCACACACAGTGCCCGAGTGCCACCGAGCTCCGTTCCCTGTGACGTTATGGCGCACGGGGACGGAGATCGGCGCCAAGTTCAAAAAAGTAAAAACACACAATACCTACAGTACACTGTAATCTTACAGATTACAGTACCGTATAAAATAATTACACACCCCCTTTGTCCCTAGTGGTCTGTCCAGTGCCCTGCATCCAGTTTTATATTATAAATACTGTTCTTTCTGCCTGGAAACTGGAGATTGTCCATAGCAACCAAAAAGTGTCCCTTTACATCAAAAGTGGTTTTAGACCAGCTAGAAAACAGCGATAATAAATTAGAATCACCTGTAGAATTGAGCAATAGCGATTTGTGGGGAAATGCGTCATCAAACACTAAATCTAATGACAGCGACAATTCTGCAACTGAGCAAATTTCTGTGTTTTTGATTTGATTACATTATTGAATCATTTTTATTATTATTATATTATTATTTGTTCTAATTATTTATATTTATTTATTATATTATAATTTATGATTTTGTGTTTAAGGGCTCTTTCACACGGACAGTCCGTTCAGGTCCGCCTGTCAGTTTTTTAGGCGGACCTGAACGGATGCTCCATGTACCCCTATGGAGCCACGGATGTCAGCGGTGACATGTCGGCTGACATCCGACCCGCTCCGATCTGCCAAAGTGTGACGGAGGAAAACCCTATTTTTCCATCCGTCTGTGGATCGGATAGGATGACAACGGACTCTACGGTCCGTCGTCATCCGATCCCCCATAGGGGAGAGCGGTGCTCTGACAGGGCGGTCCCTGCACAGTGTGCGGGGACCGCCCAGTCATCCGCCGGCTCAGCGGGGATCAACGGAGCGATCCCCGCTGAGCAAGCAGAGGTTCACGGGGCGGATCATGACTGATCCGTCCCGTGTGAAAGGGGCCTAAAACGTTATCATACCTGGGATGTCTACTAGACTCTTGTTTGGACAGATTTAACCTCCCTGGCGGTATGATTCTGTCAGATTTTAGGTGCTGAAAGCGGTACCATTATTCTGCATGGAAATTTGTCGTTTTATATTGCAGGCCTGTAATTCTGAGGAATAACTCACTTAAATCTGTCCAAACCAGAGTCTAGTAGACATCCCGGGTATGATAAAGTTCAAAAAACAAAATCATAAATTATAATATAATAAATAACTATATAATAATTATAACAAATAATAATATAATAATAATAAAAGTGTTTTTCAGTGTTTGATGACGAATTTCCCCACAAATCGCTATCGCTTAATTCTGCGAGTGATTCTAATTTATTATCGCTGTTTTCTAGCTGCTCTAAAACCACTTTTGACATAAAGGGACACTTTTTGGTTGCTATGGACAATCTCCAAATTCCAGGCAGAAAGAACAGTTTTTATTATATAAAAGTGCATGCAGGACACTGGACAGACCACTAGGGACAAAGGGGATGTGTAATTATTTTACACAGTACTGTAATCTGTAAGATTACAGTATACTGTATGTGTACTGTGTTTTAACTTTTTTGAATTTGGCGCCGATCTCCGCCCCCGTGCGTCGCTGGGAACGGAGCTCGGCGGCACTCGGCACTGTGTGAATCGAGCGAGGAGACAGGAGGCATCGCAGGATCCAGGGGACAAGGTAAGTAACTCTGCCTGGATCACTGCGATGCAATCCCGAATCTGGCTCAGGGTTACCGCTTTTGGTGCTGAAACTTCACCCCGAGCCCGACTCGGGAATACCGCTAGGCAGGTTAAGTGAGTTATTCCTAAGAATTACAGGCCTACAATATAAAACCCCAAATTTCCATGCAAAATAATTGTACCGCTTTCAGCACCTAAAATCAGAAATAATCATACCGCCAGGGAGGTTAAAAAAAAACCTGTATGACAGTTCCATCCAATGTATAATCGGATCATTCTCAGTAGAGGTTATTTACTAAAACAGCAAAATCTAGTGCAGCTCTGCATAGAAACCAATCACCTTCTAGGTTTTTTAACCACTTCAGCCCCGGAAGGTTTTACCCCCTTTAACAACTGCGTGGTCTTGCGACACTGTACCCAAACAAAATTGATGTCCTTTTTTTCCCCACAAATAAAGCTTTCTTTTGCTGGTATTTGATCACCTCTGCGGTTTTTATTTTTTCATGCTATAAACAAAAAAGAGCGACAATTTTGAAAATAAATAAATATATTTTTTACTTTCTGCTATAAACCATATCCAATAAAAATATGTAAAAAATCAAATTTCTTCATCAAGGCCGATATGTATTCTGCTACATATTTTTGGTAAAAAAAATCCCAATTAACGTATATTGATTGGTTTGTGCAAAAGTTATTGCGTCTACAAACTATGGGATATTTTTATGGCATTTTTATTTTTACTAGTAAGGTTGGCGATCAGCAATATTTAGCGGGATTGCGGCAAACAAATCGGACACTAAGTGACACTTTTTGGGGACCAGTGACACCAATACAGTGACAGTGACACTGTTATACAAGCTGTACACTCACTGCTTTACATTGTAGCAAAGTGTCATTTCTTCAGTGTTGTCACATGAAAAGATATAATAAAATATTTACAAAAATGTGAGGGGTGTACTCACTTTTGTGTGTGTGTGTATATGTATGTGTGTGTGTGTGTGTATATATATATATATATATATATATATATATATATATATATATATATATATAATAAGCATTGAACATGTCACCATTTTTCTAGGTGCTATTGACATGAAATTTTCTCCACATGTTGGTAACAACCCATGCAATCCATAAATACAAAGAAACCCAAACAAATAAGTTCAGAAGTTAAGTCATGTGTAATAAAATGGAATGGCACAGGAAAAAAGTATAACACATAAAGACAGGGAGGTGCAAAGAGGCATAGAAAGCCAAGACAAGCTGAAATCTATCAGTAATTAGAAAGCAACCCTGCCCCTTGTCAGTGCAAATTAATACCAGCTGTTCAGTCTCACCTGATGACCTATAAAAAGGTGTCTCATTACCAAGGTGTCACACAAGAAACATCTCATGATGGGTAAAAGCAAAGAGCTCTCAAGACCTTCGCAACCTTATTGTTGCAAAACCTACTGATGGCATTGGTTACAGAAGAATTTCTAAACTTCTGAATGTTACAGTGAGCACTGTTGGAGCCATACTCCGGAAGTCATTTCACCATAAACAAGCAACGACCAGGTGCTCCTCACAAGATCACTGACAGAGGAGTGAAAAGAATTATCAGAAGAGTTGTCCAAGAGCCAATGACCACTTGTGGAGAGCTTCATAAAGACCTGGAATTAGCAGGTACAATTGTTTCAAAGAAAACAATAGGTGATGCACTCAACTGCCATGGCTTGCTTTAAAAAGTATGTTGAAGCTCACAACATTTAGACAAGCCTGTAAAATACTGGGAGAATATAGTCTGGTCAGATGAGACCAAAATGGAACTCTTTGGATGCCATATTACACACCACGTTTGGAG
This sequence comes from Rana muscosa, assembly GCA_029206835.1. Classification (NCBI taxonomy): domain Eukaryota; kingdom Metazoa; phylum Chordata; class Amphibia; order Anura; family Ranidae; genus Rana; species Rana muscosa. The sequence continues at coordinate 198,561,526 of CM055122.1, forward strand.
GTCAAATAGCACTGTACACCACCCCAAAAACACCCCTATACCAACAGTGAAGTTTGGAGGTGGGAACATCATGGCGTGGGGCTGTTTTTCAGTATACTGTACTGGCAAACTTCATATTATTGAAGGAAGGATGAATGGAAAAATGTACCAAGACATTTTTGATAAAAATCTGCTGCCATCTACCAGGATGATGAAGATGAAACAAGGGTGGGCACTTCAGCAAGACCATGATCCTAAACACAAAGCCAAGGAAACTCTCTATTGGTTTCAAAGAAAGAAAATAAAGCTGCTAGAATGGCCCAGCCAATTGCCTGACTTGAATCCATCAGAAAATCTATAGAAAGAACCAAATAATCAGAGTTCATAGAAGAGGCCCATGGAACCTTCAAGATTTGAAGACTGTTTGTGTGGAAGAATGGGCCAAAATCACACCTGAGCAATACATATGACTAGTTTCTCCACACAGGAAGCGTCTTGAAGCTGTCATTACCAACAAAGGTTTTTGTACGAAGTATTACATAAATTCCAGTAAGCGTGTTCAATACTTTTTCCCTATGTCCACTTCATTTTAGTTTCTTTGTATGTCTGGATTGCATGGGTTGTTACCGACATGTGGTGAAATTTTCATGTCAATAGCACCTTTAGAAATATATTTACCTAGAAAAATGGTGACGTGTTAAATACTTATTCTGCCCGCTGTATATACCATATTTATCGGCGTATAACATGCACATTTCAGCCCCTGAAAATAGAGGAAAAATCATGGGTGTGTGTTATACGCCGATATTTACCTGGCTGCCTGGGGGGGGGAGGAGTGGTGAGCGCCACCGGATTACACAGATGGATCTCCTGTTTACTTAGCGCTCAGTCACACACAGTCCAAACTCCTGCTCATAGGATAGGCGTCATATATCCCGGCATTGGACCGGTGTTCTGTCTATCCTCTGAGTCGACAGAAGGCGGGACTGTGTGTGTTGGAAAGAAATTGCTAAATTGTGCATCACCACAGGGTGACACTGTGGATGCACCAGTACAAATGCGCCAACGTCCCGATAAACAGTGGGGAAATATTATTTTAACTAAAGATGGACTTTAAACGGCACATGGGTAAGTATTGTAAAAATTCTAAAGGTTTTATTGTTAGTAGAAGAAATATAATTGAATTTAAGTAAAAAATACATTAATACATTTCAGAAAAATGACATTATATGACAATCATCAATAATCGGTATAGGATCCCAATTACAAGACTCAACAACCTCCCAGAGATTACATTAACATGTAAAATACTAAATAAAGTAATATATGGCCAACAAACACAATTAAGGAGTTGGACGATATACACAAGAGATGGCTGGTCTTATTGATAGATCCGGAAAATTCAAAGATAAAAATCTTGCTTTCGCTCTACTAGTTTCACGTTCCGAGACGCTTCGTCGGGAGCAAAGTATTAGACAGGGCCGTGTTAGGTAATGAAACAGGCCTGGGTATTTTTAGCTGGCGGTCCGTATATCACAGAGGGCCAGTAATGTGTAGACACATTCGTAATGGACAGTAATGCGTGATTAGATAGAGGGGTAAATTACACAGGCTACTGATAAGTAGAGCGAGAGCGTTCCTCCAGGTGTAGCGAGCCAGAAGGCATAAAGTAGTGTATGTCAATCAAAGACAATTGCTCGGGCCGAACAATGGTATTCTGTCTAAGTGACCCCAAACGATGGAATAACCCAGCTTGTGACTTGAGGTGGATCGTTTACTGATGGACCTTGATGGAGCCTCTCCTGTAGACTCTCCTCATCCAGGTCCATCAGTAAACGATCCACCTCAAGTCACAAGCTGGGTTACTTAGACAGAATACCATTGTTCGGCCCGAGCAATTGTCTTTTTGACTGACATACACTACTTTATGCCTTCTGGCTCGCTACACCTGGAGGAACGCTCTCGCTCTACTTATCAGTAGCCTGTGTAATTTACCCCTCTATCTAATCACGCATTACTGTCCATTACGAATGTGTCTACACATTACTGGCCCTCTGTGATATACGGACCGCCAGCTAAAAATACCCAGGCCTGTTTCATTACCTAACACGGCCCTGTCTAATACTATGCTCCCGACGAAGCGTCTCGGAACGCGAAACTAGTCGAGCGAAAGCAAGATTTTTATCTTTGAATTTTCCGGATCTATCAATAAGACCAGCCATCTCTTGTGTATATCGTCCAACTCCTTAATTGTGTTTGTTGGCCATATATTACTTTATTTAGTATTTTACATGTTAATGTAATCTCTGGGAGGTTGTTGAGTCTTGTAATTGGGATCCTATACCGATTATTGATGATTGTCATATAATGTCATTTTTCTGAAATGTATTAATGTATTTTTTACTTAAATTCAATTATATTTCTTCTACTAACAATAAAACCTTTAGAATTTTTACAATACTTACCCATGTGCCGTTTAAAGTCCATCTTTAGTTAAAATAATATTTCCCCGGGACTGTGTGTGTGACCGAGCGCCGAGTAAACAGAAGATCCATCTGTGTAATGTGGCAATGTTGAGGCTGCACTAATGGACACTAATCAGGCTGCATTAATGGGCAATAGAGATGCTACAGATGGGCACTGATCAGGTTGCATTGATAGGCAATAGGGAGGCTGCAGATGGGCACTAATCAGGCTGCATTGATGGGCAATAGAGAGGCTGCAGATGGGCACTAATCAGACTGCATTGATGGGCAATGGAGAGGCTGCAGATGGACACTGATGAGGCTGCATTGATGGGCATTGTCAAGTCTGCAGAAGGGGACCAATCAGGCTGCATTGATGGGCAATGGCGAGGATGCAGATAGGCACTGGTCGGGCTGCAATGATGGGCAATGGCAAGGCTGCAGATGGGCGCTGATCAGGCTGCAATGATGAGCAAATGGCGAGACTGCAGCTGGTCACTAATCAGGCTGCATTAATGGGCACTGACCCTTATTTTGCTTCAAAGTTCTCTTTTTAAAATGTAAGTATTTTTTACCTGAAACTTCCCTCTTAAAATTAAAGCGGTTGTCTGCCCCCCCTTTAAAAATTAAAAGTCAGCAGCTACACATACCTGGAGTCGAGCGATGTTGGCACCACAGCTGATGTTTCCATTAGCTGTCGGGTGCTGCCGCTGCCATTGCCGGTGAGGGAACCCAGCAGTGTAGCCTTTGGGCTTCAAGACCGGGTCCCTACTGCGCATGCACAAAGCGCACTGCGCTCTCTCACTGGCCCGGCAGAAATGGAGTAGGAGGGGGACCGAGCTGCTGAAATACTTCGACCGCGGCCCGGTCTCCTGGAAGTGGGAACAGGGTACCTGTCAAAGACAGGTATTCGCCCCCCCCCCCCCGAAAGATGCCAAATGTGGCACTGAAGGGGGGAGGAATCTGAAAAGCGGAAGTTCCACTTTTGGGTGGAACTCCGCTTTAAGGTGCGTGTTATATGCCGATAAATACGGTATATACAGTGTATATATATATACACATGTTTACATAAAAGGTGACAGGCATGACCTTTAGGTCTAGAAGCATCAGACACATGCATGTCATTAAGTGGCTAATGAGTGATGACATTATCAAACAACTAAATGGATGGCCTGTACCTGTATTGCCCCTGCATTAAAAGATTTGTCTTTTGAACTAATTTGTTGTGACAGTGTATCTATATATCAGTATTGACCAACAGTCCAGTATTATTCCTCTCATCCATGTCATGATGGGGTTGATGTGTGTCAAGGTCTGCTCATGAAGCTTCACTTGTGACATGCTTAGTTCACAAACGTGTCAGTGACTGAAACTCTTGCAGTTCATACAGACAAATTGTGTTACATTTACAGTTTAGCAATAATACTTTAACCAGTTTTTTTATTTTCATGTTTCTATTTTCCTTTGAGCACTGTAAAACCAGTGTTTGGGCACAAAGAAGTTGTTAATCGAGATTACATAGAAATTGAAAATTCATTTGAGAAAGGTAATAAACGATATGTGCTTTGTGATCAGAATTTGATATGGGGATAGGAATTAAGAGATAAGTCTGGCCTTGGAATGGGTAAATCCTGTCCCAGAATCACAATAAAAGATATGGGAGGCAGATCTTGTTAGCAAATTCTGGTCATTTTAGAGTTAATATGCAAACTACCATAAAAAAAAAAAATAAAAAAAAAGAGGGGGGGGGGGGGGGGTGGTCGCTGGTTACTGTCAAAAGAAGATATTACCCAAGGAAAGCAGTTTTGAAGGTAACATTAAAAATACACAAATCCTTGAAATAACATGCTCGGGGGACATAAACTTCTTTCCATTTGCCCACAGTAGATTTACTGTGTGTAGACGGCACAAGCAGGCCAGACAACGTACCTGTATGTCGCTGTCTTGCTTCTGGGTTTGGGGCGCACATGTGCGTGCCCCCTGCTGACCTGTGCTGTGATTGGACACAGCACGAGCTTGGCAGCTGATTTCAGCCAATGATTTTGGCTGAAGTCAGCTGATCAGCTGTGTCCAATCAGAGTCCTGTATTTACAAAAACACAGAACTCTGTGTACAGAGAACTGCGATCTGGCTGTTTCTTCACCCTGCAAAGCAGGAAGAAAAATCAGCCAGATAGTAAAGTAAAAGCAGCACACACCACACATTGTTAGGCACACAGTTAACCCCTTGATTGCCCCTAGATGTTAAACCTTTCCCAGCCAGTGTCATTAGTACAGTGTCAGTGTATAGTATTATTGATGATCACTGTATTAGTGTCACTAGCGATGTCAGTTAGTGACCATCCCAGATAGTGCCTGTTTGTGCCAGATTGTCACCCTATCACAGTCACACCAGAAGTTACTAATCACTGCCATTACAGTATAGCGTCTATACCTGCATAAATTCCAGTTTATATTCCATAGTTTTTAGGTGCTGTAAGTTTTGCACAAACTAATTAATATACACTAATTGGGATTTCGTTTTTTTTTTTTACCAAAGGCATGTAGCAGAATATATTTTAGTCTACATTTATGAAGAAATTTGATTTTTTAGATTTTGTTGATTTTTTATTTGATATGTTTTATAACAGAAAGTAGAAAACATCATTTTATTTTCAAATTTTAAGTTTTTCTTCATCTATATAATATATATATAAATACCCAGTTGTGATCAAATACCACCAAAAGAAAGCTCTATTTGTGTGGGGAAAAAAAAAGGTTAAAAATTTTATTTGCCTACAGTGTTGCATGACTGTTCAATTGTCAGTAAGGCCACTTTCGCACTGAGGCGCTTGAAAAACTGCCAGTAAAACACTGAGTGCTTTTGAAGTGCTTTTCAGGCGCTTTTGAAGCTCTTTCAATTAATTTCAATGGAGAGGGGCGTTTTTTCAGCGCACTGCCCCAGTGTGAAAGCATTCATTGATTTCAATGGAAATACGTTTTCGGAAGCTTTTCATTCGCTTTTTTCAGCATGAAAGCGCCTGAAAAGCGCCTCAGTGTGAAAGTGGTGTTAAGGTAGCACAGTGCTGAAAAGCAACGAATGCCCTGGTCATGAAAGGGGGTAAAACCTTCCAGAAATCAAGTGGTACATAGTGTTACAGAACAGTACAGTTTTTATGAACAGTTTCATCGACAGCATACACTGGTAGCACATATTTGGCTTTGGAATTGTTTTTTTATTCTTTTTACAATTCGCTTGGCTTACATGCAGTAGCAAGACTCCAACCCGATTAATTTCAATTTGCAGATAGAAATTGATTAAAAGTTCACTGTGGCTGTCCATTTTCTTGGTGATTTAAAATGATCCTGCTGCTGCTAATTTCTATCAAACTCTCATTAAGAATTAATATACTGTAGATAATGCTGCAGTGTCAATTTGGCCAGTAGCAAGACATTTAAATGAGGGAGAATTGGCTGAAATGTACTAGAGATAGCAGTAGATATTTTACCACAAGAATTAAGAAACTGCAGGCGGTAAATTAGTATAAGTGTAGCGGCCTCACCCTCTCTCTCTTCTTTAGTGGATACTTTGGCTTCGGTCTAGGTACTTTGAAGGGGAGGTAACCCCCTTTGCTCCCAGTAATTGGAGCACCACACACTGAAAAGGTCCAACACTTATTTATTCCATAACGGCAAACAAATAGTCCTTTGCGAGCAGACAGTTTGAGACCCATAGAACAGTTCAGTATTGGTGGGGAGTAGGTCAAGGCACAATCCTCAAAGAAACTAAACCGTTGAGGTTTCACCAACGGTTGCTAAGCACAGTGGCTGTTAAATGGACTTTTAGTTGCAGAGTCTCTTCCAGCGACTCTAGTGAACAGGCACTGGAGTTACCTTCGCTACGTTGCAGCCCCTGTCAGGGGGAAGACATCCCTCCAAGGGATTTACCAGAGGCCCCGCCGTCATTGGATTAATGCTTTACCGGGCTATCCGGAAGGGTTACACTCCCCGGCCTCCTCGCCTCAGATACGGGTCCCAACACCTTAGGGCCCCTCGGACTCCTCCATCCTCGCGGAACCCAGTCGAAGTCCTGGGCTCCAGGCCTTGGCCGTAGTACCTCACCCAAGGCTTAAGGTGCCTGGGATGGACTCCATCCCTTGCTCCGGCCAGGTCAAGGGCACCTGGGCCCAAATCTCTGGATCGCCAGCACCCAGGCCGAAGGTGCCTGGGTGCGGCCACGTCCTCCAACTCTGAACCCCGAGGTCAGGGCGTCCGCCCCTTTTATCTCCTCTCCCTTTGCGTCACAGCGGGTTCCCCGCCCTGCTGTACCAGCTCCAGGAAAGGACAAAAAGGTACAGTCTTGCGGTGCAGGTTCAACTCCGGCCCAGGGCGACAACGCCACCTGCCGGCCACAGGGAAGCTTGCACCACCAGAGTCCTCCAAGAACCACAAAAGGGATTCTCAGATTCCCTAACAATTAGTACATCTGGGTTGAATAGCCCAGGTGCTCCCCCCCCAAATTTAAATACCCGCTACATAAGAATGGCCAGCAACAGGACAAGTTTAATAACTAGACTAGGCCCAAATTTACTAAACAAAAAACACAGTTGGGGTTTTACTTAAAATGTTTAAATACTGCAGATTATACAGTATTGCATCGTAAAACTGACCAGCAGCTGGACAATTTTAACTACTTTAGCTCATACACCTGTACACCACCTATGAACCAGAATAATTTTTACATTTCTGCTATAAGCCTATTGATTCAGCAATAATGTAAGATAACAAAGGAATGCTGTACATATATTGTTTCAGGCTGGGTTCACACTAATGCGATCCCAGACATGGCATGTGATTTGTACTGCATTGCTGTGCACATCACATGCAATGTCTGTGCGATGCTAATTCAGCCATACAGTTTGTATGGCTGAAATCGCATTCACACCAAAATTGTGCAGGACTCTTTTGGTCCACACTGGAATCGGCTTGCATGGGTGTTCAGACCCATGTGATCCAATTCCACAGTTCGCACTGCATTCTGATTTGGGGTGTCATGAACTTTCTATTGACACTCCTAGCAGTTCGCAGAGAGCAGTGTGAACTGCCTGCAAGTCAGATGCACAGGAATCACACTGGTTCCCGCATTGCACCAGTGTGAACTGAGCATCATTCATCATTTCAGGGCAAACAAAACTTTCTATTGCTGATGTTGTCTTTTTTCTTCTATGTTGACCAACACACCTGACCCCTAATGAGTAATCAGATATGAGGTGGTGCTGTAGGACAATCCATATGCATAAAATCATTTCAAACAACCTAATTATACAATGAATCCACACAAATAAAAAAATATACACAAAAAAAAAAGGGAAAAGAACAATTCACAAATGTATATGTAGCGGGGGTTCCAAATTTAGGCACTGCTATACCAAATTTAGGGGTGATTTGAGTGGTAGTTGACTCAAATCTTTTCAATTGCTGGACTCTGTCTTGTTGCTATTTCACCTGGTGTGCAGTTCCCCTAAGAAGTATGCATGGCGCTGTCATCTATACTCGGGGTTGAACTACAGGTGATGGGGCAACGATTTTGGTGTCTCCTCTCGGCAGCCGTACAGTGGGTGTGGTGGACCTGCTGTTTATGCCGGGAGGGGGTACAAAAGGGGCAGACGCAATAGGATAGGGGCGGTTGTTCATTGGGAGAGTTGGAGTCCAGTTTCGAGTGCATGGCCCTCCAGGCCATGGGGCCATGTGCACCTCAGTCCCAGGCACCTTTATTCCTGGGACTGCAACTTCAGCCCTGGGCCCAGCACCTTTAGCTGGGGCCCACTTTGGGAGGAAGAATCCCAGGGTGCCGCCTTGCGAGGGGACCCGTTTCTGGAAGAGGAGGCTGGGGGAGGACCGTTGCGAACGACTGGTGAGAAAATCACAGTGAAGGAAGGGGCCCGGTAACTCTCCGGAGGGATGTAATCCATCCGGAAACCAGGAGCCTAACATCTGGACCATCAGGAGGTTTGGGGTACCATAGATCCTGTGGCAGAGGATCTACTAGACGCATCCATTAGGGAACTAAATTGACTGTTAGAGCTACACACCGGCTGCTAGTGCCATTGGGTGACTATCCGGGTGACCTGTACCCACTTGGGATCAAGTGGCGATGAAGCCAGGAGTGCCTGAATTCCATCTGTCTTCCTAACACCTTTCTCCTTTCATGCATAAGAAAATAAAGCTCTACGTTGGAGTGAGATACTGGTGTGGACCTTGGAGTTACTTGGGGCATAGAGACTTTTGTCCTTATACACTAGGGACAGAAACCAACACCGAGGGGATCGCTGCAAAGACCCGTAAGGAAACTAAGTGTGCCTAACCTCTGCAACCCAGGGGGTACGGACATGGAAGAGACCACATGCTCCTTCCTCTCCAGTGAACGAGCGAAAGAGTGGAGAAGGAGGGTGGCGGGTGGCCACTTCATATAGATATATAGGGGTTTATTTACTAAAGGCAAATCTACTTCACACTACAAGTGCACTTGGAAGTGCAGTTGCTTTAGATCTGAGGGGAACATCTGAAATGAGGGGAAGCTCTGCTGATTTTATTATCCAATCATTTGCAAGCTAAAATACTATTTTTTATTTTCCTTACAAGTCCCTCTCAGATCTACAGCGACTGCACTTCCAAGTGCACTTTCAGTGCACTTGCAGTGCAAAGTGGATTTGCCTTTAGTAAATAACCTACAAAGTGCACACTTTTTTCTACTATAATCAATGTGGGTTAGGAAAAAAAATATTTGAGTAGATAAAAAGTATACATTTTATTCTATCATTAGTTACAATAAAAAAAGGACACAAATTATGATTCTGGTACAATGAATTGCAAAATTATTTACAAATTAAATAAAGGCTTTATTTTAACTTTGACACTGAGGCCCCATTCACTTGGGCGTAACAGAAGCACAGGCAGAATCAAGTGCTGCATTTCTGTAAACGTGCAAAAAAAGTGCTAAAAAGCACAACACGCTTGCTATACCATTTTTTCTTAATGGCACCCCAAAGGCAAGTAGCAGACGCATGTTTTCCATGCGACAAAACGCGCATACATGCGTGATGCAAAACACGTTTGGCTCATGTCCAAAATTTGGCAGCTTGTGTTTGGTGCAGAAGGAGGCCCTTTTAAATGAATAGTGCCGCTCTAAAAACATGCTATAGAAACACAGAAAATCACTAAGAAATGCGACACAGTACTGTGTGAACAGGGCCTAAAGAAATTAACGAACAATTCGAATAAAAACAAAAAGAATTTCCAATTGTTTCCCATTTTGATCCAATTTCAATGCGATTGTATTGACTTGCTTGGAGTTACCGAAAAGAAGGTGGTCCTAAGGTATTGGCACCCAGAACAACATATTTAGAGAGGCACTGGGAACTTTCAACGTTTTTCATGGTATAAGTAATTGGCAAGTGGCGCTCCCATATGCGTAGGATAAATGCCAATCTAAAATTTGGAAATGCATAGCAGGCAGACCTTGTATGTCATTGGAACAAAGAACAAATTCCTTTGCCCTTAGTGCAAATTCAAAGGTCCATTTTAGAGCAGCAAGGGTAAAGAGGACATATCTACCTCCCATGTTTTCCTCTGCTGCACTGTCCACCTCCTTGCACAATACTAGGTTGGCACATTGGCGGGGCAAATGACCTGCTATCACTTACTGGGCCTGGTGATTAGATGCTCAGGCATCCAATGTTGCTTTATGGGGAGGCGGTTATTATTTTTTTCAGCTCCAGCTTTTGAACAGAGCAACTTGGTGGAAAGTAAGTACACGCTCCTTACCCTGGCTCCCCTAAATTGGGGAAGTACAGAGTCACGTTACAATGACACTGTAAACTCTTCACACATGCCAATAGCATATCGTTATCACTAGCTGTAATGACTCTGATGAAAAAAAATAATACTTAATATGATGCTTGACCTCTCAGTTCAAACACCCTTCTTCCATTATCAGAAGCAGGAGTCCTATAATATTATTGCAGTAGGGAGCTCTGTCCTGCTTTGCTCTCTTGTCCCTCTTGCTAGCTCATGCCAGTAATGTCTCATGTTATATCTCTAAAGGCTCATCTCTTTGGTCTTACGCAGCATCTTTAAATAGTTTGTGAATTATTATACATCATGTTAAAGAGAACGATGATACATATTGATAGTTGTTAGAGCTCCAAGCATCATCAGGGCAAAGCAAGGACCTGGCATTGGTAATCACACACAGCTTCGTCTTTCTCCACCCCTTCTGTACGAAGCACCACTTGGTGTGAGCAGTGGAGAACTGCCAGATTGGGACAGCCTGGAGAAGGTGCTGACGGAGGCAGCAGGACCTGGGACACATTCGGATAACTGGAGCTGCTACACTGGGAAAACATACGCTCGCCTTGTGGGGCTGGACTGGGATTTGATTGCGAGGTGCTTTATAGAAAGAAATTGTTTGTCCGTGGATCTTTGACATATCTGAAACATTTTGTGCCAAGGACTCACTCTCGCTGACAGTGTGTAAGTATACACAATTCTTTTTTGTAACTAAGTTTGGTACATTGTTCCAGGGCAGACAGCAGATTTCTGTAAAAAAAAGCCTAAAAACCAGACTTGACCAATGTATGATGGAAAAGCTGCGTAGCAACCAGTGCTGGGACCTGTAGTTCCTCAGCAGATATGGAGGTAAAGATTTCCTCCAGCTACAAAAGGTCTTATGAGGTTTGATGGAGGTAGACGATGGCTGTAGCCTAATAGGAACAAATGAGATAATTATGCTTACTTAATACGTTGATGCACAGAGTGCAGTAGTCCATAGGAACCAATTAGCAATTACATTTTACTGTTCTAATGAAAGGTGAGACATCATAATTGCTTTTTCAGTAGCTTATTTATTCAACTTCGTTGTGAGTGGTATCAAAACATAGGCATCACCATCAGATTAGGTTGTTTTAGGTCAAGCTGTGTAGACAGTTGAAATTGTTGATGCTTTTATACAATGCAGAGGTTGAAAATTCAAGTGTGACTCTAAACCAGAGACCATGTACCATATGATTAGATACCATATTGAAATACTAATATAAAAATAAAAAATATTACATAATACTGGGCACCACATCCCATAGAACAAAATTTAGCCCTCTTCCGTATTTGAGATTAAAAAATGTAAACTGTCTATATCTCTTTTTTGCCATTTTCATTCTGTAATTGCAAAGGCTCAAACAGAAAATAAAAGCATTTGGAAAAAAAGCAAGAAGAAGACTAGAAGTCACACATGGGCCACCGACCTTATGGGCATAGAAGCAGTTGTACCCACCGTACCCTATAATAGAAATCACACATGGGCCCCGCCAGCCTTATGGGCATAGAAGCAGTTGCACACATCGTACCCTAGAATAGAAATCACACATGGGCCCCGCCAGCCTTATGGGCATAGAAGCAGTTGTACCCATCGTACCCTAGAATAGAAATCACACATGGGCCCCACCAGCCTTATGGTCATAGAAGCAGTTGCACCCATCGTACCCTAGAACAAAAAATCACACATGTGTTCCCCAACCTTATGGTCTTATAAGCAGTTTAATACATTGTACCCCTTGTAATTATGCCCCATACCCTAATGCCGGTGACAAAATTGGATAACCTTCTACGCACTAGTGTAGCCAAATCTGTTAAACCCTAAGGTATTTACACCCAAGACAAATAAGTCACCCTGAACATTATGTGTATTGGTTGCTTCTTAGGGAGCCTTACCCTTGAAACTTATGACAGCTTCTTAAAGTGGAAGGCAAGTCAAAACCTAACTAAGCTTAACACCTTCCCACCCGGCCTTTAGCAGAATGACGGCCGGGCGGTGCTTTCCGATCCTGACTGGATGTCATTTAGTGGCGCGATCTGTCACCGGCTGTGTCCACTGGACAGCTGTGATTGCTAGCTGTGATTGGTCAATTTGATCACATGGTACATACATGGCCAATCACAGCCCATCTGTACCATGTGATTAGCTTTGACCAATCACAACTAATCACAACAAAACAAACTTAATGAATCAGTTTTATTTAGTGAAAGGCTTGCTTATAGTATTAGTAATAGTAATATAATTCGCTGCTATAGGCAAACATAATGTGTAAAAAAAAAAAAAATCCTCATCACTTTCCCAGAGTAGTACAATGTCACTATGGTAACATTATATTGCTCTGGTCACAGTGTGTTAAAGAAAAATCGCAAAAAAAAAAGAAAAAAATGTAATAATAAAAAAAAAAAAAAAAACAGTCACCTGATCACTGCCACACCAGTTATATGATAACACTGTATGGCACTGGTAACAGTATGTAAAAAGTCCTCATTTTCCCAAAAATTATGACAAAAAATTACAACTTCAAAAAATCCGCCATGCCTTATACTAAATACTTGTATTAACTACAATTATTACAACTACAATTAACAATACTAATATTTGTACTGTTCTGGCATTTTAGGGCCTCAAGAGATAAGATAGGCTGTCAGTACATCAGGATTGATCAATTTACAGATATATCCCATAGTTTGTTGGCTCTATAACTTTCCTACAGACTAAATATTATACACTGAGTTGGGTTGTTTTCACCAAAGAAATGTAGCAGAATACATTTTGGGCTAAATTTATGAAGAACAGTTATTTATTTGCAACTTTTATAACCAAAACAAACAAACATGTTTTTTTTTCCAAAAAATGTTCAGTCATTTTACATTTATTTAGCGAAAAACAAAAAAACCCAGTTGTGATTAAATACCACCAAAAGAAAGCTCTAGTTGTGTGAACAAAATGATAACATTTTTGTTTGGGTACAGTGTTGCATGACCGCGCAATTGTAATTCAAATTGCGACAGCTCTGAAAGCTGAAAGTGTCCAGGGCAGGAAGGGGATAAAACGTGCCCGGTATTGAAGTGGTTAAAGTGATTGTAAACTTCAGACATGAAATAGGAACAAAGCATATACCTCTATAGCGTGTACTTGTCTCAATTAAAAGCACTAAGTGTAATTTCCGTCTGTTGTTTTGTTCCTTTACTATCAGCATAAATCACTTATGACAATTTTTCCTGACACCAAGAGAAAAAAGGGGACAGAGGAGGGACTTGCAGCAGATTGACAGCCTCAGCTTTGTTCTGTGAGCTGTAACATAGTTACATAGTTAGTCAGGTTGAAAAAAGATACAAGTCCATCCAGTTCAACCATAAAAATAAAAAATAACATACAATTCCATATACTCAATCCTATACCCACAGTTGAATGGGGTATGTGTGAAGGGGGCGTGTCTCTTCCCTCCAATCAGCTCTCCTCACTGAGCTCTGCAGAGTGTAACTTCAGCTCTCCGCCCCCTTTTTCTGAACTCTCAAACAAGCATATAAATTTAGCACTTTGAACGAATGTAGAGAAGATACAACTTATGTAGGAGGAATTGTTTCATCTCTGTGTATCACCTGAGGATAGTCCGTTCCTTCACTGGGTATATGTAAGGGATTACAACCACTTTAAATCTACTCCCACCCCTATTCTAAGCCTGTAAAAGGAAAGATGCCTATACTTACCTATTCTGAAGTTACTCCAGTCCGGTCACATGATCAAGTCTCAGCGCCTTCTTCAATGTAGAGGAGAAACAGTCAACAATAGATGGCCCATAGTAATTCTATGGGTGATGTCATTGCCCAGGCTCTGCAGCCACTGTTGGCCATCTCTCCTCTACACCGAAGCCAGCACTGGAGAGATCATGTAACCGAATCAGAGCTCTCTCAGAATAGGTAAGTGTACATCTTTTCTTTTACAGGGTGGATAGAATAGGCTTAAAGCCTCGTACACAAACCGTTCGTGTGTAAGGTTTCTCGTCGAGAAAACTGCCGGGAATTTTGGCAAGAAAAATAGAGAACCTGCTCTCTATTTTCTCGTCAGGATTCTGTTTTTTCTCGTTGGGATTCTCGTCGGCCGGTTTCCCGACGAGAAAACCGTGTGTGTGTACGATGCTACAAGCTTACCTGTCCTTCAGTAAGCCCACGCATGCTCGATGAGACTTTGACGCATGCGTGGTAGCTTACAAGGGTAGTGTAGGGTGAAGCAAGATGGCAGCGACGGCATCGAATGTGACGAGTGCATGCTCGTCATAGTAGATGACGTCACCGCGTTCTTGCCATTCAAAAGAACAGCGGTTCTTTTGAATGGCCATCTGTATGCACGGCTTTGCAAGAAAAGCTTGCCAGGAATCTCGTCAGAAAAACCAACGTTTTTTTTCCTGACAGGATTCTCGGCCGTGTGTACAGGGCTTTAGCCTCGTACACACAACCGGTTTTCTCTGCAAGAAAACTGCTGGCAGAGCTTTTTGCAGAGAAAAACGTTCGTGTGTAAGGTTTCTCGTCGAGAAAACTGCCTGGAATCTCGACGAGAAAAATAGAGAACCTGCTCTCTATTTTCTCATCAGGATTCTCGTTTTTCTCGTCGGGATTCTCATCAGCCTGTTTCCCGACGAGAAAACCGTGTGTGTGTACGATGCTACAAGCTTACCTGTCCTTCGGTAAGCCCGCGCATGCTCGATGAGACTTCGACGCATGCGCGGTAGCTTACAAGGATAGTGTAGGGTGAAGCAAGATGGCGGCGACGGCATCAAATGTGACGAGCGCCGGCTCATCGTAGTCGATGACGTCACCGCGTTCTTGCCATTCAAAAGAACAGCGGTTCTTTTGAATGGCCATCTGTATGCACGGCTTTGCAAGAAAAGCTTGCCAGGAATCTCGTCAGGAAAACCAACGTTTTTTTCCTGACGGGATTCTCGGCCGTGTGTACAGGGCTTTGGAATGGGGGTGGGTGTAGATGTAAGCTTAGTTAGGTTTTGACTTCCACTTTAATTTGTATTATGTGTCTGGAGATATCTCCTCTCTAGTGAAGGATAATTACATTTAGCCTTGCAGCTGATGGGCTGCAAATGTATAAGTGACCTTATATTCTTTGGGGGTTATTTAAACCAGCATCCACAAGGGATATCCTGCCTCTTACATACATTGATTTCCCAGCTCAGAAAAAAAGGTAACCTGATCAGCCTTCTTTGTTTTCCTTGAATTTAAGACTTCAGAATTGGTGTTCTCTGAAATGTTTCACTTTCACTAAGATTTCTGCTTGGTGTACATATGAATAATTAACACTAAAGTGAACCGCTATCAATATCACATAGAGGGATGAAATGGGCAGCAGTGATTAGGCTGTTGCATCTCTTAGTAGCACTTGCAATTAAAGTAGACCCTGAAACTCTCAGTTCTTTGTGGTTAACCCCTGGTATATTATAGTAAACTCTCCATCTAGACAAATGGCCTGTTGGAAAAGGGCAGTAAAATCACACACAGCAGACACACTAACATCTACTTAGAAAGACCATAAATGTTTCTTAAATAGTACTCCAGAAAGTGAGGCAGGATAGGAAGCCAGTTAATGCAATATTAATCAATTTTCAACATTGGTTACTTTTCAAAAGTAGAGTATTCTTGTTTTATTAAATCTGTATACTAATGGAAATTACTCACTCCTTTTATCTGGAGTGGTCTAAAACAAACACTGCTCCAAATTTCATAAGGCTTTCCTTAAGTACAGTTCGATAATGATGTCTTGTAAACAAGCACTCATAATGATAATAATGTAGAGGAACAGAAAATGGGCTCTGCTGTTTTGATTGAACTGCCAAACCTGGAAAAAGAGCTCAAAATGAAAGCAGATTCTGCAGATTCTTGGTTCCAAATATAATTTCAAAATTACAGTATAAAGGGAATATAAAGGGAATTCAGTATTATAGTAATTTAGGGCTTTTTGTGTTGGAGGGGATAGCTGCTGTTCTACACCAAAAATGATGGTGTCATTTAAATTCGAGCTAAACCCAATCACTAAAATTTCATAAAACTTTTGAAGTGTAAATTTCATTTTGAAAGTTGTTGTTAATCTCTTTAAAGTGGAACTCCTGGCACTAAAGAAATAAAATCTTTGTGGTTTCCCACTCTTCCCTTTCACTGCTCGTTTGGTCGAGGAGGGCCCCAATAGAGTGCAGTACTTTCCTTTTTTCATGGTCCCACAGGCTTCCTCCACACTGGAGGACTGGTCTGCTGAAATTGTTCCCCTTCACTGGTCGTGCAGCCACTCCGTTTTCTTGGTCATCATGTAAATTGCAGGACCAGTGGTTCTGCATTGTAAGTGATCACATTGAGGTCCCACCCACATTCTGGCTAGAAGAGGAGAAGACCAGAGTTTTGGCCACAGCATAACCAAGATACAGGGTAAGAATATTTTTCAAATCAAAACCCAAACCAGTTTTAATTAAAATAAGATCTGGTGATGTTGTCAAGGTCCTTGTTCAGGCACTCCTGTTATGGGGCTGACAACTGTCATGGTCTCGGGTTGTTGCACCTTCACATGCTCCTCTGGTTGGAGATTACAAATGCTGACACACACTGGGCAGACAGACATGGTCTACTATTGGCTCTATTAGGAAGTAGTGACAGATGAATGATGTGCAGCTTCTGCTGTGGTGGGAGAGGAGAGACCAAAAACATCAGCGACTTGATAACGGAGCAGCTGTAAGTAAATATCTCAAGTTTTAAGCCGGGTGCACACTACTCGTTTTTTTTGCTCAACCTTGCAGGTTAAACAAAAAAAAAAGGTAATCTCTGGTCAAAGCTACTGTACTAACCATGCGACGTTAGTTCAGATATCTCCCCTGTTAAACTGTTGTGTTCTGACGGGGGACGGCCCCTAGAGTGACCACATTTCCAAACTACCATTCAGGGACACCCTCCCTTCCCAAAAATCAGCTTGTGCTGTAATGAATCACAGCACAGTGATTGGACACAAGAGGCGGAATTTATGATTTCTCCAATCACAAGCAGGGGGCGGGATTGTGCTCCTCCAGACATTCCCGGCCAGGACAAGTACTGTCAGTGAGTAAAGCGGTGATGTGGCACCCTTTTTTGGGGGCATCAGATTGGCCTGGGGGGTGGCTACGTCAGTTTCATTCCGGGACACTGTATTGTCCTGGAATGAATGTGCCTGGGACAGACCTGCAAAATGCGGGACTGTCCCGGGCAATCCGGGGAAATGTGGTCACCCTAACGGCCCCCTGCCAGGACACTTTGATCGGTGCACTCTGTCATTGGCTGAGAGCGTGGATCAGGAGTCGGTAAGCTGCTGGTTTTCCAGCATGCTCGTCCCACAGAATCCGGACAAACCAGCATACACACAGGCTAAATGCTGGCCATTTTTTTTTACTGGCTGTTGTCTCCCGACATTTGGCCCATGTGTAACCGGCTTTAATCCCTCCAGCACCTCCAGGAGTTGCGTTGCTGGGTTTTATAACACTTGGTAACAGAGTTATATCTTGCATGTCCTTTTTCCTCCTCCCACAATGCAAATTTTGTCTCAGGACCTGGGATGCTTTTTAGCAGGCTTGGGCATTGTCTCGTAGGCAGTGCAGAAAGTGGTAGCAAGGCTTGCCTTTGCCTATGCAAGTAGCCAAAAAGTTCCTATTTGCATTTAAATTTTAATGGTGTTCTCTACCTCCCCCCACTAGCATACGTTTTTTTGGAAGTTAGATGAAATTTTACAAAGTGAGAGGGATTTCCCTCTTAGGCTGGGTTCACACTTATGTGAATTGGATGCGGATTTCCCTGCATCCAATTCGCATGACGCTCTCAATGGAGCCGGTTCACACATCTCCAGGGCGGACGCAGAGCACACTGCAGAAGGGTCCTGTGCGTCTTTGGCTCTGTTTCAGGTCCGAATTCAGGCAAAATTTTGACCGAAATTTGCCCCTGAAACAGTGAACAGGGACGCACCGAACGCCCTGCTGTGAGCCACTCCTCATATAGTGTGAACCCAGCCTTAAACAATTATCAAGCGATGCCACATTGGAAAATTTCCCCTTATTTCTTGTTCTGGGGGTAGTTCATGACAACAATGGTCACCGAGACAAATAGGGAGGCGGATCTCACAAATGGGATAACAGAACACTTGGCAGAAGATCTAACCCTTCCCCGTGTTATCCAGAGCTAGAAAAAAGGTTTTGCCTAGTGATACACTTGAATTACTCAGTCATTGCTGAAAGCCAGGGCACCTTAAAAGAGCCCTTTCACATGGGCATTCCGATAAGGTCTGCTTGTAATTTTTTCACCTGTTCTATCTCCATTATGAACGCTAGTTTTACCAGAACGAGCGCTCCCATCTCATAACTTGCTTCTGAGCATGCGTGTTTTTTTCACGTCGTTAAAGCCTACACATGGCCGTTTTTCACGATGAGAAAAACGGCGACATGAAAAACGACGAGAAAAAATAGAGCATGTTCCAAATTTTTAATGCCCATTTTTCACGTCGCGAAAAATGCTCTGGAGCCTACACACAATCGTTTTTAATGACCAAATTAAAAAATGGCATTTTTCTCGTCATGAAAAACGGTCGTGTGTACGCGGCATCACTCTGTCCTTTAATTGAAATATAATCCTCAATAGCCACACAGAATATACATTCTTTTGTATGCACCAAAAACTTTGCCAATGTACTGTGTATGGGCCCTTAATGTTCGTGAGTACCTCTAGACCAGTGTTGGTCATCTTACTTTAAAAAAGTAATTAGTTACAGTTACAAATTACTTCTTCCAAAAAGTACTTGTGTTAGTAACTCAGTTACTACATTGAAAAAGTAATTAGTTACTCAGCAAAGTAACTATCATGCTTACTAGCATAAATCCCCCCCCCCCAATTCCGATTTATAACAGCCCCAATATTTCCTATCCTAGCACAAATCCCCCCCATCACCTCTTCTAGCACAACCCCCTCCCCCCCAAATACCCCTACTAGAAAAAAATCATATCCTGACACCCCTCAAATTCCCCATCCCAGCAGAACCCCCCAAAATTCCCTTCCTAGCACAACAGCACAAATACACCCCCCTTCATATCAATCCCACCTGTAACGGCACCCCAAATACGAAGGGGGTTAACTCCGTTTCCGCTGTGCCCCTCTCCTGGACACACATCCACTCGCTACCAATCTTCCACAGCCAAACGACCCCTTCCCATAGGAATTAATCCTTCTGAAGAACGAGACGCACTCTGTATCTTCCTAGATCGAATGACTTTATTGAGAAACATTGTAACTTTTATATATATCCAATACTGCATTAGTTTAACATGAACAATGGCCCAGCTCCACCCACACATCACAAGACTCAACACATCATCCTGACGTCTGCTAGGCTTCAAAAGATCCCACACAATAGAATATAACGATCCCCAATACACATCTTATCACAAAGTGTTGGCAGCCAGTCTGTCTGCCGGATACCATACACACAGGCATGGTGTTAATTATCTCTATTCACACCAGACCTTCCCAAGTCATAATGAACAATAGAATGCAAATCACCTTAATTCCTCCCAGCAATGATTACACAAAGACAAGGGGCTGGGGGTGATGACATTAGCATCTAACAGTATGTGTCCCAACATCATGAAGGCGTCACTTTTCAATTACCCTGTTGAGGTCATAATCAAACAGTAAATAGTTCTTTGCAGATATCATGAGGAATATGGTGGATCAATATTACAGACCCAATCTAGATAAAATGTATGTACAGCATTGAATATGGCTATCATAGACCATATTGGGGTTTTTCCATTCACCCTGTGTCCAAAGTGACCCCCTTGTCACACCACCTATAAGTTATCATTTTCTCCCTACAAATGCTCTCATTCCTCCCCTTGTGTCCTCAGTGCAGCTCTCCCTTCCCTCAGCTTGGCAGCAGCTTTCCTCACACACACACAGACCTCAGATATAGTGCAGCACATCGCTCTGTGATGCCCATCTTCCGACATTCCTCCTCATGTTGTCCTGTCAGAGCTGAGGAGGAGCCGATTTCTAAACTTGCCTGTGCGGCAGGCCGGCAGCTAGCGGGAGAGATACCGCTGCTGAAGGGGATCGGGATCGCGGCTCGGAGATGCCCACCTCCCGCCCACACTGCTTTCCACTTCCAGCTTCCAGCTAGAGACAGGCTCTAGAGGAGATAGAGGTCATAGAGGAGAGGAGGAATTACACTACTGCCATCTAGTGGCGGTAGATGTAATTGCGGTAGCGCCGCCCAAGTAATGGGAACGGCGTTACCATGAGGGGAAGGGTAATCAGTTAGATTACTCGTTACCCTCTAAAGTAACTGTGTTAAGTAACACCATTTATTTTAACACAGTTACTACCATCACTGCTCTAGGCAGATACTGATGTAAATTTGAAATAATGCAGGTAATGTCATCTTACTATATAAAGTGTAACTAAAGTAGTAAAACAAAAATAATATATAGGTTTCAAGTTTAAATTCTCAATTTTTTAACCCAGTTTCTTTCAAATCTGGTGTGCGTTTAGTCCTCATTAATACCTTAGAATCATTCCAGAGAACTCCATCTGCATTTATTTATTTTATGCTTTGTCTACAATTAATTCTGATCTCTCAATACCCTCCTTTATAGCCACCTATTCAGATGAACTGAGAACAGAGAGTGTAAGTAATGAGCATGTGTTGAGCCTGAGTGAAAGAACAGAATTTGTCATCCCTTGAGACAAGCATGTGCCACCATGCTCACCATTAGATTGTGCAAACTCAGCCAAAGCAGTAGGTTCCGTCAAAGTGAGGGAATCCCTGGTTGTCAAGAAAGGTCACCAGAATTAGTGTCTCCACTGGAAGATTTCCCCTCTATTACTGTTCTGGGGACAACTATTTGGGATTTTCAGTGATAACAGTAATGCATGACAAATAGAAAGGGTAAATCTCCCTAATGGGGACACAAGACAGCAATAAAACACTATCCAAAACTAAAGAAAAAGATTTGACTTTAGTTATATTTTAAGATGTGCTGATCAGTTGCTTGAACACTTTTCCAGAAGCATGTTTGATAGAATGTAATCAAACTGATGAGCAGACTACATAGCTAAAGTATACATCATTTCATGGCCAGCTCTCTCCCTGGAACGTGCATATTTATTGCGTGGATGTGTTCTTTTACTTTTCCTTGGGTATCACCTCCATGCTGTTTGGTAAGAACCAGAAATACAAAAAAAAAGCAGCTCCAGCTACAGGGGTTGGACTGAGGAAAATACTTCAACAATACTACTACTACAGCATTTTGGGTCAGCTTTTACTGCTCTTTATGGATGTGACTTTAGTCTACTTAAAGCTGGCATCAAATTAGCAAATTAAGACGTAGTGATCTGGTATTCTCCTGACACCTAATTGGTAACTAGACACGTGATGAAAGCAATATCATAGTCCCCAGCTATACCATATCTGTATATGAATTCCAACTATAAGAGGATTCCAGTGACCTCATCACTGCTATGATCTTTGCACGGACATGAGGCTTGATTTACAAAGCAAAATAATTATTATTTTAGCCATGTGACTGTAATGTTCAAATCTCATTGGACTGATTGAAAATGATTGTCACTTATTAAAAATAAGTATTCTTATTGTGGTGTGTTAGCTTTGTGAATTAGATCCATGTTCTCAGATTAGAGCTGGTGTCTATGAGCTTTCTCACACCACTGGCTGTGTTAAGGGGGATGATTGCCCAATGTAGTGTATCCATTTCAAACATACAGCCTGGCCCAGCAGAAATGTAACAGAGTGGATGTCAGAATGAAACATGTTTCTTTTGTATAAAATGAGTCCTGTAGTAACTCGTCGCCTCTATTTTAACCACTTAAGCCCCGGACCATTTGGCTGGCCAAAGACCAGGCCACTTTTTGCGATTCGGCACTGCGTCGATTTAACTGACAATTGCGCGGTCGTGCGACGTGGCTCCCAAACAAAATTGACGTCCTTTTCCCCCCCCCACAAATAGAGCTTTCTTTTGGTGGTATTTGATCACCTCTGCGGTTTTTATTTTTTGCGCTATAAACAAAAATAGAGCGACAATTTTGAAAAAAAAGAAAATTGTTTTACATTTTGCTATAATAAATATCCCCAAAAAATCTATAAAAAAAGTTTTTTCCCTCAGTTTAGGCCAATACGTATTCTTCTACATATTTTTGGTAAAAAAATCGCAATAAGCGTTTGATTGATTTGCGCAAAAGTTATAGCGTCTACAAAATAGGGGATAGTTTTATGGCATTTTTATTATATATTTTTTTTTACTAGTAATGGTGGCGATCTGCGATTTTTATCGTGACTGCGACATTATGGTGGACACATTGGACACTTTTGACACTATTTTGGGACCATTGTCATTTTTACAACGATCAGTGCTATAAAAATGCACTGATTACTGTAAAAATTACACTGGCAGTGAAGGGGTTAACCACTAGGGGGTGCTGAAGGGGTTAAGTGTGTCCTAGGGATGTGTTCTAACTGTAGGGGGGATGGGCTATGTGTGACAGGACACTGATCACCGCTCCCGATTACAGGGAGCTGTGATCAGTGTCCTGTCACTAGGAAGAATGGGGAAATGCTTGTTTACATCAGCATTTCCCCGTTCTTCCTCACCGTGAGATGATCACAGGTATTGAATCCCACAATCCCGCTCTTAAAGGGGCGATGTATAAATGTTAATCTGCCCAGCCGTGCCATTCTGCTGACGTATATCGGCGTGACGCGGTCCTTAAGCGGTTAAAGGGCAAAGCAACAGGCTTGCTTAAATTCTTCTCTCCTTTTCCAGCAGTATATGCTCACTTTTTCCTTTGCTCCTATGTGGCTCCATTCACAGGCAATAGCTCAAAGAAATACCTAGTATTTGATTCACTCCATGTGACAGCACTGGGCCAATCATCACTGTCACAAAGGGAGTCCATAGGCCTATGTAAACTAACACTGGGTACTTGTAGCTTATGCTAGGCTTTCCTTTAATGACTGAGATAGAACAGATGTCCCCATTCCTATTAGGATAACCTGCTATGCCATCCCAAACCAAATCTGTACCTATACCCACCAATAACCAGCCCACACCAGTGTTTGGATACAAATTGGCCATAGCAGCCTTTTATTAACATGTAACAATAGAAACAAAAAAACGATTCCTTTAAAACAGAAATATATGTATTAAGGTAGCTGATCTTTGGAGGCGCTACACCTAAAACTTATTAATTTTAATCTGCGGAGACAATAGGCTCCCAGCCGCAACACACCGGCTCGGAGACAATAACCAAACTATCTGCAGAGACCTCTATGTCCCCAGTTAACCCATGTTTAACTGGAATGCACCCGGGGACACCATACCACAGATGGGTTCCTCCAGAGGTTCCTAGGGGTTTCTTAAGCATAGGTCCATGTCGAACACTACATGGCAGAGCCAGTGGCATGTCACCAATGCTCTTTTTAGCTGTCTGTAAGGGTGGCATTCTGGCCTCCATGGTAATTTATTATTTCGTGACAATTGTAAAGAGCATTCTTTCCAATGACCACCACAGTAGGGGGTGCATTTTGACCACCACTTTAGGGGGGAACCATTGATAACGTTCGATTGGACAAAACGCATCAGGCAGAGTTTCTGGTGCTGACGGCACGATTCCGGGTTGGCAGTTTTTAAGTGGCTTTCAATGTGAGTGATTTGTACATTTACATGTTTGCTTTGTGCTTTAAACCTAATTATATTAAAACTACTGCACTGTTGGCTTGTGGTGAGCTTTATCTGCTCTAGCTGGAGTACATCCGAAGGTGCCATTGAATGATGATTAGTGCATGTATTCTAGAGGGATTTCTTATGTGTCACAGGCGTTTGTGCTGTGACAACAGCCCTGAGTTCCGGTGAGTAGGGATGAGCTTCGTGTTCGAGTCGAACATACGTTCGACTCGAACATCGGCTGTTCGATCGTTCGACGAAGATCGAACGATTTGGGCCGTTCGCGCCAAATTCGAGTGACGCGAACGGCCCACAATGCACTACGCCATCGCAGTGTCATCCCGGCGCTGTGATTGGCCAAGCATGCACTGTGACCCCGCATGCTTGGCCAATCACAGCGCCGGCAGCGAGGAGAGCAATGATTGGCCACAGGCAGGATGCCTGTGGCCAATTATTGCTGAGGGTGTTTAGTACACGCCCCACACTATAAAAGGCCGCCAGCACGGCGGCCTAGTGTAGTGTGTTCCGGAGCAGGGATAGAGCAGCATAGGCAGGGACAGTGACTTTTATTTCTTTCTTGCTTAACCTGGATTCCTTTAGTTTAGGGAAAGAGAAGGATAGGTAGGGAGAGTGTCAGTGTGTTTTGTGCTTGTGCTTGTGCTATATAAACATTTTTTCTAGGGACAGAAAACTGTAGGTAGGGAGAGTGTGTCAGTTTCTTTCACTGTCAAAGTCCTTGTTTCCAGGGACCTGGAAGGACAGTGAGTGAATTCTCCTTGTGCTAAATTGTGCTTAAAAAAAACATTTTTTCTAGGGACAGAAAACTGTAGGTAGGGAGAGTGTGTCAGTTTCTTTCACTGTCAAAGTCCTTGTTTCCAGGGACCTGGAAGGACAGTGAGTGAATTCTCCTTGTGCTAAATTGTGCTTAAAAAAAACATTTTTTCTAGGGACAGAAAACTGTAGGTAGGGAGAGTGTGTCAGTTTCTTTCACTGTCAAAGTCCTTGTTTCCAGGGACCTGGAAGGACAGTGAGTGAATTCTCCTTGTGCTAAATTGTGCTTAAAAAAAACATTTTTTCTAGGGACAGAAAACTGTAGGTAGGGAGAGTGTGTCAGTTTCTTTCACTGTCAAAGTCCTTGTTTCCAGGGACCTGGAAGGACAGTGAGTGAATTCTCCTTGTGCTAAATTGTGCTTAAAAAAAACATTTTTTCTAGGGACAGAAAACTGTAGGTAGGGAGAGTGTGTCAGTTTCTTTCACTGTCAAAGTCCTTGTTTCCAGGGACCTGGAAGGACAGTGAGTGAATTCTCCTTGTGCTAAATTGTGCTTAAAAAAAACATTTTTTCTAGGGACAGAAAACTGTAGGTAGGGAGAGTGTGTCAGTTTCTTTCACTGTCAAAGTCCTTGTTTCCAGGGACCTGGAAGGACAGTGAGTGAATTCTCCTTGTGCTAAATTGTGCTTAAAAAAAACATTTTTTCTAGGGACAGAAAACTGTAGGTAGGGAGAGTGTGTCAGTTTCTTTCACTGTCAAAGTCCTTGTTTCCAGGGACCTGGAAGGACAGTGAGTGAATTCTCCTTGTGCTAAATTGTGCTTAAAAAAAACATTTTTTCTAGGGACAGAAAACTGTAGGTAGGGAGAGTGTGTCAGTTTCTTTCACTGTCAAAGTCCTTGTTTCCAGGGACCTGGAAGGACAGTGAGTGAATTCTCCTTGTGCTAAATTGTGCTTAAAAAATTTTTTTTTCTAGGGACAGAAAACTGTAGGTAGGGAGAGTGTGTCAGTTTCTTTCACTGTCAAAGTCCTTGTTTCCAGGGACCTGGAAGGACAGTGAGTGAATTCTCCTTGTGCTAAATTGTGCTTAAAAAAAACATTTTTTCTAGGGACAGAAAACTGTAGGTAGGGAGAGTGTGTCAGTTTCTTTCACTGTCAAAGTCCTTGTTTCCAGGGACCTGGAAGGACAGTGAGTGAATTCTCCTTGTGCTAAATTGTGCTTAAAAAAAACATTTTTTCTAGGGACAGAAAACTGTAGGTAGGGAGAGTGTGTCAGTTTCTTTCACTGTCAAAGTCCTTGTTTCCAGGGACCTGGAAGGACAGTGAGTGAATTCTCCTTGTGCTAAATTGTGCTTAAAAAAAACATTTTTTCTAGGGACAGAAAACTGTAGGTAGGGAGAGTGTGTCAGTTTCTTTCACTGTCAAAGTCCTTGTTTCCAGGGACCTGGAAGGACAGTGAGTGAATTCTCCTTGTGCTAAATTGTGCTTAAAAAAAACATTTTTTCTAGGGACAGAAAACTGTAGGTAGGGAGAGTGTGTCAGTTTCTTTCACTGTCAAAGTCCTTGTTTCCAGGGACCTGGAAGGACAGTGAGTGAATTCTCCTTGTGCTAAATTGTGCTTAAAAAAAACATTTTTTCTAGGGACAGAAAACTGTAGGTAGGGAGAGTGTGTCAGTTTCTTTCACTGTCAAAGTCCTTGTTTCCAGGGACCTGGAAGGACAGTGAGTGAATTCTCCTTGTGCTAAATTGTGCTTAAAAAAAACATTTTTTCTAGGGACAGAAAACTGTAGGTAGGGAGAGTGTGTCAGTTTCTTTCACTGTCAAAGTCCTTGTTTCCAGGGACCTGGAAGGACAGTGAGTGAATTCTCCTTGTGCTAAATTGTGCTTAAAAAAAACATTTTTTCTAGGGACAGAAAACTGTAGGTAGGGAGAGTGTGTCAGTTTCTTTCACTGTCAAAGTCCTTGTTTCCAGGGACCTGGAAGGACAGTGAGTGAATTCTCCTTGTGCTAAATTGTGCTTAAAAAAAACATTTTTTCTAGGGACAGAAAACTGTAGGTAGGGAGAGTGTGTCAGTTTCTTTCACTGTCAAAGTCCTTGTTTCCAGGGACCTGGAAGGACAGTGAGTGAATTCTCCTTGTGCTAAATTGTGCTTAAAAAAAACATTTTTTCTAGGGACAGAAAACTGTAGGTAGGGAGAGTGTGTCAGTTTCTTTCACTGTCAAAGTCCTTGTTTCCAGGGACCTGGAAGGACAGTGAGTGAATTCTCCTTGTGCTAAATTGTGCTTAAAAAAAACATTTTTTCTAGGGACAGAAAACTGTAGGTAGGGAGAGTGTGTCAGTTTCTTTCACTGTCAAAGTCCTTGTTTCCAGGGACCTGGAAGGACAGTGAGTGAATTCTCCTTGTGCTAAATTGTGCTTAAAAAAAACATTTTTTCTACGGACAGAAAACTTATGTAGGGAGACTGTGTCAGTTTCTTTCACTGTCAAAGTCCTTGTTTCCAGGGACCTGGAAGGACAGTGAGTGAATTCTCCTTGTGCTAAATTGTGCTTAAAAAAAACATTTTTTCTAGGGACAGAAAACTGTAGGTAGGGAGAGTGTGTCAGTTTCTTTCACTGTCAAAGTCCTTGTTTCCAGGGACCTGGAAGGACAGTGAGTGAATTCTCCTTGTGCTAAATTGTGCTTAAAAAAAACATTTTTTCTAGGGACAGAAAACTGTAGGTAGGGAGAGTGTGTCAGTTTCTTTCACTGTCAAAGTCCTTGTTTCCAGGGACCTGGAAGGACAGTGAGTGAATTCTCCTTGTGCTAAATTGTGCTTAAAAAAAACATTTTTTCTAGGGACAGAAAACTGTAGGTAGGGAGAGTGTGTCAGTTTCTTTCACTGTCAAAGTCCTTGTTTCCAGGGACCTGGAAGGACAGTGAGTGAATTCTCCTTGTGCTAAATTGTGCTTAAAAAAAACATTTTTTCTAGGGACAGAAAACTGTAGGTAGGGAGAGTGTGTCAGTTTCTTTCACTGTCAAAGTCCTTGTTTCCAGGGACCTGGAAGGACAGTGAGTGAATTCTCCTTGTGCTAAATTGTGCTTAAAAAAAACATTTTTTCTAGGGACAGAAAACTGTAGGTAGGGAGAGTGTGTCAGTTTCTTTCACTGTCAAAGTCCTTGTTTCCAGGGACCTGGAAGGACAGTGAGTGAATTCTCCTTGTGCTAAATTGTGCTTAAAAAAAACATTTTTTCTAGGGACAGAAAACTGTAGGTAGGGAGAGTGTGTCAGTTTCTTTCACTGTCAAAGTCCTTGTTTCCAGGGTCCTGGAAGGACAGTGAGTGAATTCTCCTTGTGCTAAATTGTGCTTAAAAAAAACATTTTTTCTAGGGACAGAAAACTGTAGGTAGGGAGAGTGTGTCAGTTTCTTTCACTGTCAAAGTCCTTGTTTCCAGGGACCTGGAAGGACAGTGAGTGAATTCTCCTTGTGCTAAATTGTGCTTAAAAAAAACATTTTTTCTAGGGACAGAAAACTGTAGGTAGGGAGAGTGTGTCAGTTTCTTTCACTGTCAAAGTCCTTGTTTCCAGGGACCTGGAAGGACAGTGAGTGAATTCTCCTTGTGCTAAATTGTGCTTAAAAAAAACATTTTTTCTAGGGACAGAAAACTGTAGGTAGGGAGAGTGTGTCAGTTTCTTTCACTGTCAAAGTCCTTGTTTCCAGGGACCTGGAAGGACAGTGAGTGAATTCTCCTTGTGCTAAATTGTGCTTAAAAAAAACATTTTTTCTAGGGACAGAAAACTGTAGGTAGGGAGAGTGTGTCAGTTTCTTTCACTGTCAAAGTCCTTGTTTCCAGGGACAGAGAAGGACACCTGAAGGTAGCCCTTATTGCTTTTTTCCCATCTCCCTGCAGGCCATCTATTAGAATGTCTGGAAGGCAAACAAGGAGAGGCAGACAGTCAGGAGGCAATAAAAGAGGGCAAGCAGGCTCTGTGTCTGGGGGCAACAGTGCTGGTCGTGGACGCGGTGCATTGTCATCAGCACATGGCCATGGGACACGCTTGTCCTTCTTTTCGGCAGCTGGACATGTTGAGCCACATCATGCCGAAGACTTGGTAGAGTGGATGACCAAGCCCTCCTCCTCCTCCTCATCCTCTCTCACCCAGGCTCAGGGTACTGGAAAAGCAGCTGCCAAAGCGTCCTCTTCCCTGGTATCAATGTCAGACTCATCATCAGTCACTCCTTCCCTAGACCCACCTTGTCCTCCTCCTGAGGAGTCCCCCGAACTGTTTCAGCACAGTGTTGGGTACATGCTCCAGGAGGATGCCCAGCGTTTCGAAGGGTCTGATGATGAAACCCAGCTAGAGGAAGGCAGTAGCGTGAGAGCAGACAGAGGGGATGCTCAAGAAGGACACCAATCTGGCAGTCATGTTCCAGCAGCTGCAGCATACTGCCAGATTGGCTCCAGTGATGAGGAGGGAGGTGATGATGAGGTCACTGACTCCACGTGGGTGCCTAATAGGAGAGAGGAGGAGGAGGAGGATGAGGAGGAGGCACATCTCCAACGAGGCAGGATGCCCTTTGGTGGCCAGCGTAAGGGCAGTACACCGACGGAATCACACCGCAGAGCTCCGCCTGTGCAGGGCGCTGCCTCTGCCCGTCATTCAAAAAGTTCTTTGGTGTGGGCCTTTTTTGAGGCTAGTGCATCAGATCGCACAGCTGCTGTTTGCAACATATGTCTCAAGCGTATATCGCGTGGCCAAAACATCAGCCGCTTGGGTACCACATGCCTGACCAGACATATGTTGACCTGCCATGCAGCTCGTTGGCAAGCCTACCTCAAAGACCCACACCAAAGAACAAAGCGGACCTCTCCTTGCACCGCATCAGCTGGGATCTCCAACCCCACTATAACTTCAGTCCTCTCTGAAACATGCACTGAGAGGAATGAAGGTGTAGAATTAGGTGTGTCACAGCCAAGTACTTGCGGCCACTCTGCTAGCAGTACACCGACGTCCGATTCTAGCAGGCAAATTTCCCTGCCCCAGCTGCTGGACCGTCGAAAGAAGTTCACTCCCAGCCATCCACATGCCCAGCGGTTGAATGCTAGCTTGGCTAAATTGCTAGCGCTTCAACTGCTGCCTTTTCAGTTGGTAGACTCGGCCCCCTTCCGTGAGTTTGTGCAATGTGCGGTTCCTCAGTGGCAGGTTCCCAAACGCCACTTTTTCTCACGGAAGGCTATTCCGGCTCTCTAAAGGCATGTGGAAGGCAATGTCTTGGCCTCGCTGGACAGGGCGGTCAGCGGTAAGGTGCATATTACCGCTGACTCATGGTCCAGCAGGCATGGACAGGGACGTTACCTTTCTTTCACGGCCCATTGGGTCACTCTTTTGGCAGCTGGGAAGGATGCAGGACAAGGTGCAGTAGTGTTGGAGGTTGTCCCACCGCCACGCCTCCAAAATGCTACTACTGGTTGTGACACACCTCTCTCCTCCACCCCCTCCTCTTCTTCTTCCTCCATGGCCTCTTCCTGTGGTTTGTCCTATGAACCAGCGGTGCTCCGTAGCCGTTCACGGGGCTACGCAAGTACGCAGGCAAAAAGATGCCATGCCGTGCTTGCGCTGGTGTGTTTGGGGGACAGAAGCCACACTGGGGCAGAGGTCCTGTCTGCTCTGCAGGGCCAGGCCGAGAGGTGGTTGACGCCACGCCAGCTTAAGCCAGGAATGGTGGTTTGCGACAATGGCACCAACCTCCTCTCCGCCCTCCGACAGGGACAACTGACCCATGTGCCCTGTGTGGCTCACGTTCTTAACCTGGTGGTGCAGCGGTTCTTGGGCAGGTACCCGGGCTTACAGGATGTCCTGAGGCAGGCCAGGAAAGTCTGTGTGCATTTCCGCAGATCTTATAATGCCAGTGCTCGCCTGGCTGAGCTGCAAAAGGAGTTGAACCTGCCCAAGAACCGCCTTATATGTGACATGCCCACCAGGTGGAACTCAACGTTGGCCATGCTGCAGCGGCTGCACACGCAGCAGAGGGCCATCAATGAGTACCTGTGCGACTACGGCACCAGGACAGGGTCAGGGGAGCTTGGTTTTTTTTCTCCACGCCAGTGGGGCATGATCAGGGATGCATGCACTGTCCTGGCACCATTTGAGGAGGCCACGAGGATGGTGAGCAGTGACAGTGCATGCATCAGTGACACTGTACCTCTTGTCCACCTGTTGGAGCACACGCTGCGTGGAATAATGGACAGGGCACTTGAGGCAGAACAGAGGCAGGAAGAGGAGGACTTCCTTGCCTCTCAAGGCCCCCTTTACCCAGACAGTGTTCCTTCTGTCCCACCCATCGCACAGGAAGAGGAGGAGGAGGAGGAGGAGGAGGAGGAGGATTGTGTCAGCATGGAGGTGGAGGCTGGCACTCAGCATCATCAGCAGCAGTCTTTTAGGGATGATTTACAGTCCCAAGAAACCAGTGGACTTGTACGTGGCTGGGAGGAGGTGGCTGCGGATCATGTCGTCCTTAGTGACCCAGAGGACTCCGGAGCGAATGCCTCAGCAAACCTACGCTGCATGGCCTCCCTGATCCTGCAAAGTCTGCGGAAGGATCCTCGTATTCTTCGGATCAAGGAGAGGGACCATTACTGGCTGGCCACTCTCCTTGATCCACGGTACAAGGGTAAGGTTGCGGACCTTATGTTACCGTCGCAGAGGGAGCAGAGGATGAGACAACTCCGGGAGGCCTTGCAGAAAGGTCTGTGCAACGCGTTCCCAGAGACTGGGAGGTTACAAACTCCTGGTCCTGGACAACGAGTTGCTGAGGCTTCGGCCAGTCAAAGAAGGAGCGGTGGGGAAGGTGGCCGTCTGACCGATGCGTTCAGACAATTCTTTAGTCCGCAGCCCCAAAGTATGATCGGTTCCAGCAACCATCGCCAGCGTCTGATAAACATGGTGCAGGAATATCTAGGGGCAAGGTCAGACTTGGACACCTTCCCCACCGAAAATCCTCTGGCTTACTGGGTCTTGAGGATGGATCACTGGCCAGAGCTTGCACAGTATGCAATTGAGCTACTGGCCTGTCCTGCATCCAGCGTTCTTTCGGAACGCACATTCAGTGCTGCTGGAGGATTTGTCACGGATCACAGGGTGCGCCTGTCCACCGACTCGGTTGATCGACTGACTTTCATCAAGATGAACCAGTCTTGGATCACCACCAGCTACCACACACCTGATGCTGATATAACAGACTAATTGATTTTAACATGTCACATCCCTTCAAGACTGATGCTGATGCTGAGTGCCTGTGCTGTTATGTTGACTGGCTATCCTCCTCCTCCGAGTCCTCAATGATACGATTGATGATGATAGCTTGGAAGATCATTTTTGTTTATGGGTGCCGCCACCAGTGGCTAAGGCCCAATTTTTCAGCCCCTGTTTTACAGGGGCGTGTAATTACAATTTTTTTAGCAATAATTTGCCATAGGGCTCATTGCTGTGCTCCAAGTACAGTATCTGTGAGGGGTTGGAGTGTTGTGGCACCAGTGCCTAAGGCCCAATTTTTCAGCCCCTGTTCAACAGGGGCATGCAATTACAATTCTTGATCTAATAATTCACAGCAGGGTCCATTGCTGCACCCACCAAGAGTAACTCTGAGGGCTTACAGTCTTGTGGCAACGCCACCACCACCACCACCACCATGAAAGGCCCAATTTTTCAGCCCCTGTTCAAAAGGGGCATGTAATTACAATTCTTGATCTAATAATTCACAGCAGGGCCCATTGCTGCACCCACCAAGAGTAACTGTCAGGGCTTACAGTGTTGTGGCACCAGCACCACCATCAAAGCCCCAATTTTTACTACCACTGTTCAACAATTATATGTAATTAAAATTCCTGATATAATAGTTGACAGCAGGGCGTTCCAGCACCAACCAAGAGTAACTGAGTGCTTACAGTGTTGTGCCAACACCAACAACTAAGGGGCCTATTTCTGCAGAGTATATACGGCAGGTCCCTACTTTCAAACATCCAACTTACAAACGACTCCTACTTGCAAACGAAAGAAGACAACAGGAAGTGAGAGGAAATCTACCCCTAGAAAGGAAAATTCTCTCCTGTAAGAATAAATATGGGAGAAAGGGGTCTCATCTGTACTGATGCTTTATCAGCAATCCTTGTTTCAAGAAAAACACCACATTTCAAAAACAGTTGTCATTGGGACGGAAAGTGAGGTGAAATGTTCTGAACAGGGGCACAGACAGCAAAACAAATGTTACAGGGGTGATAACCCTTACCTATGTTTCCCAAAAAGTTTAAAAATAGATTTTTGGGCTGGAGCTACACTTCAACAATGTACCTGTTCAAAATTACAAACAGATTCTACATAAGAACAAACCTACAGTCCCTGTCTTGTATGCACCGCCTGTATACGGCTGTTCAGAGTATATAGGGCCTTTTTTATTTTATGTGCGGGGTTCCCCTTAATATCCATACAAGACCCAAAGGGGCTGGTAATGGGCTGGGGTAGGGGGGGGGGGTCATGGGGTAGCTATGCCATTTTTCTTAAAGAATTTCATCCATATTACCGGGACCAGACATTACATTAAAGCCGCAAGCAGTTTTAAATGGCTTTTTTTTCCTTTAGAAGTGTCATTTTGTGCAGGGACAGTTCTAAACACGGGAAACACGTGGCACTTCACAGGCATACTTTAGACACCCCCCAGGTACGATATTTAAAGGAATATTTGACTTTTTTTTTTTCACTTTATGCATCATTAAAATGACTGCTCCCGAAAAACGACCGTTTTTAAAACTTCTTTTTGCATTGATACATGTCCCCTGGTGCAGAACCCGGGTTCCCAAACCCTATTTATGACAATAACATGCATAATAGTTGTTATAATTAGCACTTTAGAATTCGAACGTTCGCATCCATTGTATTTAATAGGGTTCTAATGTTCGTTCGAACTTTCGGTCCGTTCGCGGGTTCTGGTGCGAACCGAACCCGGGGGTGTTCGGCTCATCACTACCGGTGAGTGTTGAATTCACATAGAATTGGTGGAAGGTTTCCTGAGCACTTTTGGAAGCGTTAACACATGTCATATGGCGGTGGATGGTTCATTTCCCTGTTCACTTCCCGGACTTACTGTGAAGAAATTAATTTTGGGACTTTGTGCAATTATTATAGTTCATGGACTTGTTTAGAGTTTGCACTTTGAGTGGCGCTAAACGTTTATTCTCAAAGCGGGTGCAAATTCTTCCCTGACCACAATTGTAAGGGGCACTCTTCCCCCCCGCCCCTCAATAAATTACATTGAACAGAGGTTCTCTGAGACCTGAAAATTATTATAAAGGTTCCTCTGGGGT